>VUYV01000034.1:6089898-6171877 GCA_008711295.1 Anarhynchus alexandrinus | reverse complement strand
AAAAAAAAAAAAAAAAACAAAACAAACAAAAAAAACCCCACCAAACAAAAAAACTCAAACCAACTCATTTTCTCTGCCTTTTGGTAATGCTTGGAAAGCTTCTCTTATACTTTAAGATAGCACTGCTTGTCATTTGTACCTTAAACTGAAAACGGTTATCAGATGCATCTTGTGTATTTCAAGCTTAAATATTAGGTAAAGAATATGAATTAGTTAAAGTTTTAAAAACAAACCAAACCCCCTCTTTCAACTGAATAGCAAAAAGGTGACTTTTGCAGGCTATGACTTGAAGAATTACCATTAAGTTTCTATGGGATGCTTCAAATCTGGTCTTGTTCTTTCATTATTCTAGCTTTCATGGTGTTGACTTAATCCTTTTCCAGAAGAGGAAAGATGACTACACGTTTAATCCTAACACACACAAAGTCTTTTGTTGGAACGCTTTTACAGATGGGCCTGATTTTTCTGTGCGTGTGTGTGTGTAAACTTTAAATCAGAGCTGAACAGAAAATTAGATAATCCCCTAGAGCAGCTGTGGAGCTCTTGATAGACACTGCCCACAGCTGAGAGTCAGGCTGGACTAAGCTCTGGGACCCAGGATTCAGTCGTGCCATGCCTGAGCAGTGACCTACGTTGGCTTTCCAGAAAACTGTGTAGCTCTAACTCTGCTTCATAAGGTGTGGGCATTTTGCATGTAGATGATGATGATGTACTGCAAAATCTTAATTTAGAACCTTGGTCCACATGTATAAGAAAGGTATTTGTCCATTGACGTAAAAATGCACTCAAGACCCTATTTAGTGTAAACTACACAGCATAGATACTAGACAGGTAGCACAATTCAGTCAACATCAGTTCTGTATCCCTGTGTGATGAGATTTAAGCTGCCCTAAGTTTTCCCTTTACATAACTGAGGTAGGCAAAAGAAGGTGATCTCTGCCCATCTAGGAGCAGCACATTGTCAGCTCTTCACCCCTACATCTGTCTGTTCTCTAGTGTGTGTTCTTGGACCTGCTCTTCATGCATCCCCAGCTTCCTCAGCTGAGCCTCCACAGTCTGGGATGGAGGGGAGAAGGTCTTGTGTCTCCATGAGGCAGCAGAGGCAAGGATTTGAGGTTTTCTTCTGCCCCTTCACTTAAAGACTTCCCTTTACTGCTGGGGTTGAGAGAGAGAGTTTCTTCTGAAGAGAGAAATACACTGCAGCATATTTGCGCAGTCCTTTTCCTTTGCTTGTCCTTTTCAAGGTTAAGGTTGGGATGCTGAAAATTGCCTAAAATTGGTTATTGCTGTGATACTTCTCTTTGCTGGAATCAAAGTCAGGCTTTTGCCACCAAGAACTAAGGAATAAGGAACAGAGTTGTTAGTTAAAAAAACAGTGGGAAAATTTTAACTATTTCATTCATTTGCTTCTGTTCAGTATTTGTTAGTTTTCCATGGCTACCCTGGGTGCCTTCAGCCTTTCTTTGCTGATATCAAAAAGAATGTGTTTCAGATTTTATGTACATGTATATAAAACTTTGTTGAAAACATATAGGCAAAAAAGAAGTGTGCTGTGTTTACAGAGAATGCAATATGAAGATAACTGATAGGCAAATAATTGGATATTTTATTTGCTGTATTATAATTTTGAGACAACCACTTTCAGAATTACATAAGCAAAAGAACTAAAGTATTTTGATCACATACCATTTGGGTTTGCAGGTTGAAATTGATTAATCTTGTTTTGAGCAATTAAATTCTTCAGAAAACTTCACTCTTAGGATTCCCAGGCCGTGGAGGTGATGCACTTCATTTTTCACTTTGGAAAACCGTGGCCTGTCTAAATGGTGCTTGATGGTACTTCATTGCACAAGGGAAAACGCAACGCAAGATAACCATTGCATACTTAATTTTTATTTGTGAGAGGAAGATGCTGATTTGGGGGGCTTGTTTTTTAAATGCGCTCCCACCTGAGATGGGATATTTTACAGTTTTCTTAGACCTTTTGTGCTCAGCCATCCCTCCAGCTGTGGATGTTCTGGGTGCTTGGTGGCATCAGAAACATACACCAAAGCCTGATAGACATGGCAAAGACCCCAGTGCCATTCAGGAGTGGCATTTGGCTGGAGGAAGTGCGAGATACCCAAAGGTGCCTAACAAGCATCAGACATCTCTATTTAGACAACCAAGTCTTGTCCCTGTGCGTTAACCATGAGGCAGGTCATTTGGCTGTACTAAAAGGTTTGCTGATACCCTGTCTACACAGAAGTTTTTTCACAACTGCAAATTGTGTCAACTAAAGGATGGTTTGATATTCATAGCTATGCCATATGCAGGTTTCATATGACAATTTAATTGCATATGTATTTTAACATATAAACAATTTAGCTGCATTAGCCTCTTCTCAGACTGTGTGTTGCTGAGCTTGGTAGACACGATTGTAATCTTGGTACCTTGATTCAGATGGTCATCTTTCAGTGGAACCAGCTGTCTAGTTTCTTATGCTATTTTGAGAAGTCACTTTCAGGAATAGATAAGAATATTTTTCCAACAAGTAACAATCATGTGGATAGGAGCTTGTCATTGGCAGCTTTGAGAATAACTTCTCTTTGCCTGTTTTGATGTCTGACTGCTGAGTGTGTGACTCTTGCTTGGTCAGACACCCACGTGCGTGTCTGGCTGATGACCATGCTTGCCGTACTCCGTAGAGTGCCCCGGCATTGGAAGCCCTACAGACAAAAGATGTTTTGAGAGATGTTACAGCTTCCAAGGCTATTTTTTCTTCAAAGACCTTAAGCATTCGAGTAATTTTTAATGGGCTAATGGAAAAAAAAACATTTGGGAACTGTTTCATCTGCTTTGTGTCAGCACCAAAATATATATAAGGAACAAATGCAGGACTGATAGAAGGCCCACGTTACTGAGAAATGCTTTGAGACAAATTGTTTCTGTGATTAGGAAAGTAGTAGAGCTTTAAAAATAAAAAAATTTAAAAAAAGGATGTAGCTAGTGACAAAATCAAGCTGCCAGCCTAATGAGTCACTAATATGACACAGGGTGGAAATTCTTATCTCTATATGCCATGGACTGGGTAGTGTTTTCCTCCTATGACAGAATAGAAGAAAATAGTTTGGCAACTCTCTAAATTTACCAGGCAGATCTGTGTTTTAGTTTTGTTCTTCTTGCTTTTAATCAGTATGCTTTTACACGGGAAGTACCTTGGTGTGTCCAGATTTCAGTTGTATAAAAACCTGTATGTGTATGCAACAGAGATTATTGTAGCCCTCAGCTCTAATATCTCTTGTCATCAGTGTGTGTATTTTCTGTAGCTTTCAAAATCTGTGTTGGTTTGAATATTACATTAGAGCATCCAGAAGTCTTGCAACTATCATAAGTAATCAGCATTTTAGAAGTGTATACCACAACTCTTTTCAAAACAGTCACTTGAAAATCTAGTTTGGGGGCTAGGAAGGCAACAGAGAAAATGAAAATGTTCTCATCAGGTGTTTTACCACTTTCTACTAACTCTCCTAGCCTAGAAAATGCATGAATGATTTATGTTCAGGAAGTCTTATATTACTTTTTTTTTTCATTTAAAAATAAAACCACAGCTATCAACAGGCCAAATATAAAAGTGGTGATAAAAAGAATCATTCATGTATGGTATGAAAGAGAAATGGATACTTCCTAAGGAATATGCTTTATCTTACTTCAACTAAGAGTAGTAGTAGATTAAACATAGTCAACAAGCAGAACCAAAGCAGAATACACTGATGTCTCACTCAGGGCTGCAGCTGTCATCCTGACTGCTCTGAGCTTTCACATACTTCTAATCATTGGGAAGAGATTTTTAAAAGAAAGTTTCTTGACAAAGAAATACAAACATTTTTCCTCTTTTTTACAACTAATCAGAAGGAAAAAAGTCAAAAGCAGCAGCATGATTTCAGTCTTTTCACCATATGATGTATCATAAAGCTGATGAAGCACAAAGATGACAAAAAGGAGAACATCAAATCTGCATGACAACAAAACAGAAGAAAAGAACAAATTTTAATTGCACATCTTTTTCACAGACTTTCTCACTAATCATTTAAATTTCTTGGAATTTGTATCCACTCAGATACCAGCTTAGGCATGTGTCTGAAAAGGAGCGGAAAAAATGTGAAGATTTACATGAGCTATAAATCCACTTGCTCAGCAAAGCAGAAAAGCTAGTATGCATTGTAATGCATTTCCTATTTCTGTTTTGTAGAGTTTAAGTATATTTAAAATTTATGTTCTGGATGAAAGAATTTCAATAGTCTGTATTAGGCAAGAGAAAATTAAGGAGCTGAACTGCTTGGTCCCCCCTCTGCCCTTGAAAGTGTGGCTTGAATTCCAACCTGATGGAAAGCAATAGGCAAGAACATCCATTTCTTTCAGAGAGGCCAGGATTTCATTCCAGAAATGATTTCTCTGATTTACGGGAAGAAACATACTGTTACTAAAATGTAGCCTAACAGAATGCTTGTTCATTGTCAGGAGTGAAAAGTAGTTTTATCCATTTGAAACCACGGAGATTGTTTAGAGTAATAACAGTGCAGTGATTTCACTGGGATTTGGTAGCTGGAACAAGCCCTTCCCGACTGTTTTAAAGTGGATTGCAATATGTTTAGGGTTGCACATGACGTGCTGATAGCGTGAACAGTAACTTCTCGTATCAGGCTTTGCAAAGGAGGCCTTATGGCTGCCCACTGGGTACTGAACGTGCACCGAGTGTCCTGATTTTGTGTTGTTGCAGGGAGATGTAATTAGACTTGCCATGGCTGGAAATACTGTTGGCCATTTTTTCTATGCATGTGTGCATGTGCATTTTAAATGTGACGTATTTGTGTGTGGTTTGGTTTCCCATTCCTGGGAAGTTATGAAATACACAAAGATACTACTCTTTCAGCCAAACAAGCACAAGAATAATTGTATAGTATAAAACAATACCTAGAAAAAATATTGCCATGTGTTTTATTATTACAGTGTTATTACAATGTAGTAGTGTGTTACATGATATTTTCATACAAAATAGAGAAGGTATTATTGCGGAAGTCGAACCATAGCTAAACGGGATATTGAGATACATAGATGTCTTGCTCCTGACAGTGTTCATAGTATAGACTTACAGGCACAGAAGATGGACTTAAACTATCCTTGGAGTAACCTCTGCCAGCTAAAATCTACAAACTTTCATTATTACGGCCAGCAACAATTGCAATATCTTAGTATATGAGTATGTTTCCAGGTCCTGTCTCCAGCATCATTGGAAAAGGAGATAGTACAGTTCCTCACTTAAATCCAGATAATGCCAGATAATGGTAGTGGGTTCTTATTTTTTCCCTCTTTTTCTTTTTTTTTTTTGTTTTTTTTTTTTTTCTTTTGTCTGGTGCCTGTGACCTTCAACACAGCCTCTGCTGAGGATGATGCTTTGTGAGAGGTGTTAGCCATGACTCATTCCCTCTCAACACCTAGACACAAGTGAACGTGTACACCACCTCCTTCACAGGCTGCTAGAGTCTGAACATTGTTTCAAAATTTTTTCTCACTTTTACTGTGCCACTTCATCCATTGCACAATTACTCAAGCTCCCTCAAAGTATCAAGGAACATACAGCAGCGCTATGTTTTAGAAAGCTGGAAATAGAAGGTACCTTAAAATGGTCCTAGTGAGAAAAAAAAAAATTCAAATAACTTTCTGGTGTGTTTATTTACCTCAAAACATGCAAGTAGGAGGAACTTTTAGGATCCCTGTGGCTATCCATCATCATATTGTCCTTTTCACAAATCACTCTTGAGTGATTCCACCTTTCTGGAAAACAGATTGTGGCATACCTGCTATACATGACAAGCCAGCCAAGTGAAAGGCAGCAGCTTGCTGCCATACCCCTCTGTTTCTTCTGCTACATAGAGCTGTGGGGTTGGGAGAGACCTCACAAAAGTTGCTGTGCATGGAGAACCCAGACTGGCCCCAGAGGATCTGTCTGACTTGTTCTGCAAAGTGTCTGGTGAGGAGATCCCAAAATCCATGGGCGGACTGTCCCATTGATGAGTTAGAAAGCTTTTTCTAACGTATCATTTAACTGTTCCTTACTCTAGTTAAGGACCTTTCTGTCCTTACCCAGTGGGACTACGGTGGGTCGGCTGTGGCTGACACCCTGGCACCCACCCAGTTGGGTACTCGCTCTCCCCACCAGCAGGACAGGGGAGAAAATGGGAGGAACAGGAGCAAGAAAACTCATGGGTCAAAGTAATGACAGGGACATCACTCACCAGGTACTGTTGCATGCCAAACAATCTCAACTTGGGGAATTTAACTTACTTTATAGCCAATTAACATAAATATTTCATTACTGATTCAGACAATGGGAAACAAAAAAAAAAATAATCAACACCCAAGCATTAAAATACTTAGAGGAAAAACATCTATCCTCTCCTTTTCCCACACTCACTTCACTCCAAGCACCTCTCCTCCCCCTTGTCATGGCTGCAGGTGACACTGAGTCCCTTTAGAAAGGCAGTGAGGGGCACCAGGGGTTGGAGTCAGGGCCTGGTGGTTTCTCTCTGCTGCTCCTTCCTCTCGTGCTTTTCTTCCTGTGCTCCACAGGCTGCAGTCCCTCTGGGGGTGTACCTACTTCCCATGGAGCGCCTCCTCCTCCTCTTTCTCTGGCCTTGGTGTTCCCTCATTCCCATCTCCTCCGTTGTGGAGCTGGCTGGAGCCAGGCATGCCCAGCATGGGCCAGCACCTGACCTCTTCTCACAGAGGCCACCCTGCAGCCCCCTGTTGCCAAAACTTTTCCATGGATACCCAATGGTTGATGGCTGTCCTTTATTTTTATTACTTCATATATTTTGAGGATTGTTTTGTTCTTCCACACGCTGTCTTTTTTTTTTTTCAGATTAACTAAATGGGCTTCCTTCAGCCTTTCCCCATAAGTCTTGTTTCACTTTCTTTTGAATTCTTTCCAGTTCCTCTGTGTCTTTTGTAATATGTCATGCCCCAAACTGGATGTAGAAGTTGGGTGAGGACTCGTCTGCTTTCAGAAAATGACATAATTGCATCTTTTGCCTTACCTCAGACAGTTACTGCACAACAGAAGCACATCTTTTGTTTTGCTTGTGTCTGATCCATTTCTGCTGAACAGTCTCTTCACGGCTTTTTTAATACACAATTAATTTCTCCTCCTGAAGTGCAGTGCTAAGCAAATTCTTAGTTTTGTCATGTTGATTTTGGACAGGCTGTCCAGTGTGCCTAATCTGTCCTGCAGAGTGCCTGCCAGCCCCTTGGGCTTGGAGTCCTTCTCCTCTCTCTTTCCCTGTTCAGATGGGACCTCATGGAGCTCCTGCAGCCGGGATCTGCTGTCTCTTCCCCTGCCACCATGCACACCAGTGCTCAGTACTCATCTGCCAACGTTTCCTAAACACATTGCACTCTTGCACCTTGGTATTTCAGGCCTGAAATGCCCGAAATATGCAGGTATTTCCTGCATTCCCTCAGCAAGTCTCCATAGTGCCCTGTACTTTTGGTTGGGCTATGAGGATTTTTAACACTCTCTACTTATACTTTTTCCTTATCAAATCTGTACAGATGCTAAAAACATTTGGCAGATTCAGTATCCCTCTCCAACACCATTTTGCAAGTGCTGGCGATATTTGGGCAAAGCTCAGACTGACTTCCAGTTGCCTTTAGAAACCACCGAGCAATTAAGAGCATGACTTTGAGATCTGTGTTTCGCTGTGCTGTTTGCAGTCATAGAAAAGCAAAGTCATATAATAAGGAATTTTAATGTGTGTTTCAGCCACGGGAACAAAGAAGTATTTTCTTGTCGAGGAATCAAATTGGCAGTAGACTGGTTTTTGGAGAGAGGCCACAAGGATGTGACAGTGTTTGTGCCAGCATGGAGGAAAGAACAGTCAAGACCTGATGCTCTTATCACAGGTAAGCTCTGTTCCACCTTTGCTGGTTTGTTTGATGCTTTGCATAGCATGAGTGCCACTGCTTAAAGGAACAAATCTTTAGAAATGGGATGTATTAATTTCATTGTGATCTTCAGGAAGGAGAAAGACAAAGCAATGCCATCTCCAAGTCCTGCTTTTCTGCTCACCTGATAAATTTTCCATTAACATTGCTACTTATTTCTTGAAGAATGTAATTGCCATTTTTTAAACCTGTTATGCCCATGTATCATTGGCAGCAAAGAGGTTTGAAGTTAGTGATTCACTGGATGATCTTTCTTGTGGTGAGCAGATTTTGCCAGGCTGGCCTGTCTGCCGTCACTTGCGGTGAGTCACTGCCCACACCTGGGGTTACGGGAATTATCCTGACAGAAAGGGAACGGTTCCCCTTTTCATCATAACTATTAACAAGTGAGACAGCTTTTGAAAATTTTAATTTTCAACGTGTTTATCTAGAAAAAAAATTGGTGTAGAGGCATTTATTTCTTGATCAAACTAATTGATTCTGCATGAAGGCTGGAGAGTCGTCCTCCCTTTGCCCTAAAGTTGAAGCAGAGGAGAATTTGGGCTTAAAAAAACTCTAGAATTTAGAGGTAAGAGGGATTGGGGTTTTTTTGGTTTGTTTGTTTGGTTGTTTTTTTTTTAACATAGCTACCTTTAAAGGGGGGAAGCTTTTGAGAGTAGTAGCTGTGGCTTCTAGAAGAATATGGAAGGTTATTTTGATTACCAAATGCAGTTTCAAATATCTGGACAGATCTTCACAACGCTTCATTTCATTTGCTTGATTGCTACTAAAACATACCATGTCAATGCAAGAAAATGTTTGGAAAGCTGCTCTTCTCCCCTCATCATGGGCAGTGTGGAGCCTTTCTCTTTCACTGTGCGAGTGTTTGAGGTATGAGAAGAGCATTGGCTAAGTAATAAAGATTTGACTATTTAGAAATAAATTGAGAAATCTGCTAGAGCTGTGGATAGGGCTTGAAACCCCAAAAGGAGTTTCAAGAAAGCAGCAAGACATAGAACTGACCAGTTGTCTAGCAATGAAAAATCAGTTTGCTCTGAACAGAGATTCTTCAATGTTTTTATCAGGATGCAGGGAGCCTGTTTGCTACCAGTCTTGTGAAATACATTGTGCTGGCACTCCCGTTTTCAGAGATAATGCACCTGAAATATGCAGCCACCTGGAATTTTGAGAAAATCTTAGATGACTAACGTGAGGATGGTTCAAGACTGTCAGTATTTGTGAGAAGCTTCTTGGTTTAAACAACAGCTGCATCTTTCATATCATTCCTTGCTAATCATCACATGGCAGACTTTTTTATTCTTTCTTAGCAGGCAAAAAATCACCTTCCATCACACTCTTATTCATCATTTACCACATGGCGGCAGGGGGGTGGTGAATACAAAAAGGTTGAATTTAAAATCCTGTGCCTTTTCTACTAAGCAGATAAATGCTTGTATCAAATAGATTGCTTATATATAATATTAATGCTGTATTTCTTTCTGTTAGAGTCTTTTTTTTTCTAGATGGAACATGTTCCCTGTCAAGTTTCTTGTTCTACAAAACAGTTGAGTTATTTGAGATTCTAAACCATTATAAGAGCATATTCACTGTGCAAGCATCATATTCTGCCATTTTAGGTGTTGCCTAGCTTTTTGTTTATTTTGATTTCATAGCTTGTCTGCTCTGAGAAGAGTGATAGCTAGGAGAATCGGCACAAGGGGCTATGTGCTCCAGTGCTGGGTGCACTGGTGCTGCATCCAGAATCTTAGTTCAGACCAACCTCCTTAGGCCATCTTTCAAAGCTCCTCAGGATCTCCCAAGTCCCACACGGAGAAAGAGAAAATTATTTTGGATGGGTGATTGGTGGACTGTGTAGGACAAGAAGGAATTAGATAAAATGTTAAACACACTTACTTAGCAGGATTAAAAAGAATTCTCTTTGGATGTGGTAAGACTTTATATGTAAAACTGCAAACCCTTTAAGGAAAGATACATTCTGAGCTATTACTGGAGGTAAAATAACAGAAACAAAAAAACCCCACATTTGCTCTTGGTTACAAGATGACATCAGACATCTTTTTAGGGGATGCTGTTAACATTTGTGAAGAGCCTGAGTGTTTGCGTAGAACATGGATTTTCTAGTCCTTGTGGGTACTAGTAGTAACCCCTTCTCTCGATGGACAGAGACTTTTATGAGACAGCCCCATTAATGTGAGGTACTGGAATTATTTCTAAAGATGTTTCTTGCCGGGTACTACAAAAAGATGGAAGAGGTCTGTCTTTACCAAGGAGCTCAGTTACAGGGAAACCTTTGGCTGTGCTTGGGTGTAGCCGTCCTATTCACTGAAACGTACAGTAATGTTTAAAACCACCCCTTCAACCAGAGGAGTTTTTCACAGGCATTTTGATAAATAGTGTTTCTTTTGAACCACAGCAACATGAACAAGGTCCCTTGTGTTAGTCTTAGAGAAATGGTGTGGAGCAGGAGGTTTTGACTTTTTTGTGGGTTTTTTCGAAAGTCTTGCCAGTTGTCTGTTGACTGTAACTTCAGATATCGTATATCAGACACCTTCTGCTGGACTATAGCCATTTAAGACCTGTTTAGTCCCAAATGCTTGGATTTTCTTTCTCAAATCTAATGTCTTTGGAGATTAAACAAACATCTTTTTCTTTTCTTTCTTGTTCTTTTTTAACTTATGGTTCTTATTCTTTGTAGATCAAGAAATCTTGCGTAAATTAGAAAAGGAGAAGATTCTTGTGTTCACACCATCCCGCCGAGTGCAAGGGAGAAGGGTGGTATGCTACGATGACAGATTTATAGTGAAGTTGGCCTTTGAGTCAGATGGCATCATTGTTTCTAATGATAACTACAGGGATCTAGCTAATGAAAAGCCTGAATGGAAGAAGTTCATAGATGAACGCTTGCTGATGTACTCATTTGTTAATGACAAGTAAGTCATTCTGTCTTTATACATGCCACTAACATAATTGAGGAATGGACAGTTTGAAGACTGAAGGTACATGTAGGAAAACGGGAGAAATAGTCGATCATAGATTTGGTCTTCTGATTAAACATACTCGAACTCTGTTTGTTGCTAGAGCTTTTTCATAACATATCTTTATATCTTTTTTTGCTACTTTTTCCCCTTTTGATGTGTGCCAATGGATATGCTATATTTGGTGCATATCATAGTATGATATCCCAGTTCTCTTGATATACTGAGCCAGCATTTTTGAGTGCCTGTGGTTAAACTCCTAAATCCTAGACTCATAGAAAAACCCATGCTGGAATGAACCTCGGGAGGTCTCTAGTTCAGCTCTCTGCTTAGATCTATGTTATCTATGCTATGGTGTCCTTATACGCTGGCGTACAGATCAACTGCAGTTACTACCGATGGCTTCTCGTAGCGGGAGGGGCTCAGTACTCTGCCAAGCAGGCACTTTTATTTGAGTGCCTAAATACTGGTGCAAGAGTCCTAGACAATGAGCACAGTTTTGCAAAGTGAGTTGTGGCATTTTAAGAAATCACTGCCTGTATTGCTGCCCTTACTTTGCTTTAGGAATGGTTTATGTGCAGCCCTGCTTTGCAGTGGAGCAGCCAGCTGAGCTAGACTGAAGGTGTCCACAGGGTATATTTCTATGACTTGTCTCTTGGGCAGTACCTGCAGCAGAACAATGGCCTTTCAAAACAGCTCTCAAAGTATCCAGGCTTAAAAATGTCAGCATGGCAGGCTATGGTGTAGGACACAGTCATGAGGTTCTTGGTCATTGCATGAGGAATATGAAAAGGCTTGTTTGCTTCCATAATACTATTTTTTTTTTTTTTTGCTTAATAGATTTATGCCTCCTGATGATCCTCTTGGCCGCCATGGTCCAAGTCTGGACAATTTTCTTAGGAAGAAGCCTATTGTGCCAGAACATAAGAAGCAACCATGTCCATATGGTAATTTGACTTAACTCATCAGTTTTCTGTACTGCTGGGACTGGGGACCAAGCTTCTGCTTTGTTTTAACATTGCCAAAAATAAAAGCTTTTAAACAGAGGTTTTTACATTGTTGTCTTAGCCTGAGAATGGTTGAAATGCGGAGCTGATAGTGGAAACTGAAGTGATTTTTTTCATGTGCTAGTTAGAGAACAGTTCTGTCTACTAGTTGAACTAAAGGAGCAACTTTATTAATCGTAGAATCATAGAATAGTTTGCGTTGGAAGGGAACTTTAAAGGTCATCTAGTTCAATCCTCCTGCAATGAACAGGGACATCTTCCCACTAGATCAGGTTGCTCAGAGCCCCGTCCAACTTGACCATGAATGTTACCAGGGATGGGGCATCTACCACCTCCCCAGGCAACCTGTTCCAGTGTTTCACCACCTTTATGGTAAAAAATTGCTTCCTTATATCTAGTCTGAATCTGCCCTCTTTTAGTTTAAAACCACTATGCCTTGTCCTACCACAACAAGCCCTAGTAAAAAGTTTGTCCCCACCTTTCCTGTAGGCCCCCTTTGAGTACTGAAAGGCTGCAATAAGGTCTCCCCGGAGCCTTCTTTTCTCCAGGCTGAACAACCCCAACTCTCTCAGCCTGTCTTCATAGGAGGGGTGCTCCAGCCTTTTAATTTTGATGGCCTTCCTCTGGACTTGCTCCAACAGGTCCATGTACTTCTTATGTTGGGGACCCCAGAGCTGGACACAGTACTCCAGGTGGGGTCTCACAAGAGCAGAGTAGAGGAGCAGAATCACCTCCCTCGACCTGCTGGACACGCTTCTTTTGATGCTGCCCAGGAGATGGTTGGCCTTCTGGGCTGCGAGCACATGTCTTCAACTCATGTCCAGCTTTTCATCCACAAGTACCCCCAAGTCCTTCTCAGCAGGGCTGCTCTCAATCCCTTCATCCCCCAGCCTGTATTGATACTGGGGGTTGCCTCAACCCATGTGCAGGACCTTGCACTTGGCCTTGTTGAACCTCATGAGGTTCACATGGGCCCACTTCTTGAGCTTGTCCAGGTCCCTCTGGATGGCATCCCATCCCTCAGGTGTGTCAACCGCACCACTCAGCTTGGTGTCGTCAGCAAAGTTGCTGAGGGTGCACTCAATCCCACTGTTTATGTCATTGATGAAGATACTAAACAGTAATGGTCCCAAAATGGACCCCTGAAGGATACCACTTGTCGCCAGTTTCCATCTGGACATTGCACTGTTGACCACTACCCTCTGAATGCGACCATCCAACCAATTCATCCTCTGCTGAACAGCCCACCCATGAAAGCCATACCTCTCCAATTTAGAGAGCAGGATGTTGTTGGGGACCATGTTAAAGGTCTTACAGAAGTCCAGATAGATGACATCCATAGCTCTTCCCTTGTCCACAGATGCAGTCACTCCATCACAGAAGGCCACTAGGTTGGTCAGGCATGATTTGCCCTTGGTGAAGCCATGCTGGCTGTCTTGAATCACCTCCCTGTCCTCCATGTGCCTTAGCATAGCTTCTGGGATCTGTTCCATGGTCTTTCCAGGCACAGAGGTGAGGCTGACAGGGTGGTAGTTCCCAGGGTCCTCCTTTTTACCCTTTTTAAAAATGGGTGCAATGTTTCCCTTTTTCTAGTCACCGGGGACTTCTCCTGACTGCCATGACTTTCCCAGTATCACGGAGAGTGGCTTGGCAACTACATCAGCCAATTCCCTCAGGACTCTGGAATGCATCTCATCGGGTCCCATAGAATTCTGTATGTTCAGGCTCCTCAGGTGGTCACAAGCCAATCTCTTAACAGTGGGAGGGACTTTGCTCCCCCAGTTCCCATCTTGTTGTCCATCCACTCAAGAGGTGTGGGAAGAGAGGTTGCCAGTGAAGACTGAGGCAAAAAAGTTGCTGAATACCTCAACCCTCTCCTCGTCCGTTGTTACCAGTTTGCCAGTCTTGCTCATCAGGGGGTGCGTGCTTTCTTTGACCTTCCTTTTCTGGCTGACATACCTGTAGAAGCCCTTCTTATCATTCTTTGTGTCCCTTGCAAAGTTCAGCTCCAGCTGCACCTTGGCCTTCCTGACCCCAACCCTACACAACCGAGCACCATTCCTATGCTCTTTCCTGTCCCTGCTTCCACTGCATGTGCATTTCCTTCTTGTCCTTTAGTTTGACCAGCAGGTCTCAACTCAGCCATGCTGTTTTTTGCCTTCCTTTCCTAATTTCTTACACCTGGGGATTGAGAGGTTTTGTGCTCTATGGAAAGCATCCTTAAAGATCTGCCAGCTCTGTTCTGCTCCCTTGTCCCTGAGGGCAGTTTCCCAGGGAGTCCTATTGACTAATTCCTTGAAGAGCTGAAATTTTGCTTTCCTAAAATTCAGGGTCCTGACTTTACTCTTTGCCTGACCCATATCCCTCAGGACTGTGAACTCCACCAGTGCATGTTCACTGCAGCCCAGGCTGTCTTCAATCTCAACGTCACCAATAGCTGATCTGCATTGGTGACCAACAGGTCCAGTATTGCATCCCTTACGGTGGGGCTATCTGTTACCTGGCTTAAGAAGTTATCCTCGATGCACTCCAGAAGTCTCCTGGATTGCCTACAGCTCTCCGTGCTACTCTTCCAGAAGATGTTGGGGTGGTTGAAGTCCCCCAGCAGGACAAGAGCCTGCAAACACGATGCCTTCTGTAGCTGGAGTAAGAAGGCTTCATCAATAGGCTCCCCTTGATCAGGCAACCTGTAGTAGACACCAACCACAAGGTTCCCTTTGTTGTCTCGGTCTCTGACTCTTATCCATAAGCTTTCAAACTGTTCATGCCTGTTCTTCAGAGACAGCTCTTCACACTCTATCCATTTCTTGATGTAGAAGGCAATGCCTCCGCCCTTCCTTCCTCACCTGTCCCTTCTGAACAGTTTGCAGCCATCAACAGCCGCACTCCATTCATGGGATTCATCCCTCCAAGTTTCAGTAATGGCAGCTAGGTCGTAGTTTCCAGCAGCATGGTGGCTTCCAGCTCCTCCTGTTTGTTGCCCACGCTGCAGGCACTGGTGTAGAGGCCCTTCAGCTGGGCTGTCAGCTGTGTCACCTTTCTAGAGGAACACTCCTTTGCGGTATTTCACTGGTGTTTCCCTCTTTGCTCCTATTCCCTCAGGAGTCCCTGGCTCATCTCCATAAGACCTCAAGTGTGCTGCAGTGTAGCCAGCACATCTCAGAGCCCTCGCTAGCACCCTGTCCCTCTAACCTTGGTGTGTCATCCCACAGCTTGTCACAGGCAAGCCTGATACTGTCCCCCTCCCCCTTCAAGCCTAGTTTAAAGCTCTGTCAATGAGCCCCACTAGCTTGTGAGCAAAGGCCCTCTTCCACCTCTCAGAAAGGTGAATCCCATCTGATGCCAGCAACCCTGGTGCTGTGTAGGCCATCCCATTATCAAAAAAAAACCCAAAATTGTGGCAATGACACCAGCCACAGAGTCGTGTATTAATGGAATGGGCTCATCTGTTTCTTCCAATGTCACTGCCCGCAACTGGAAGGAGAGAGGAAAAAATAACCTGTGCTCCAGGTTCCCTTACCAGCCGTCCCAGGGCCCTAAAGTCTCTTTTGGTTGCCCTTGGACTATGTGTTGTGGCTTCATTGCTACCCACATGGAAAAGCAGTAATGGGTAGTAGTCTGTCATTCATAGGAATACATCCAAAACAGCACCTAAATTCTGCAGGCTCCAGAAAGCCCTTTTCTAATGTGATTTGGTCATAAGACATCTAAATCTTCTTCCAGAAAGTTGATTGAGCTGTTTGAAGTTTAGCTACTGAGCATCCCTACAGGCACACCACTGTCTTGACTGAGCTGAAACCTGCTGGTCTTACAACTCTGTGGGACTTTCCTATTAAGTTCTCTGCCTGTATATCTCCTTAGCCCAATACAGCAGGTGTGCACAGACACACTGGCCAGTGTCATGTTGAGCTCAGCATGTGGCTGGTAGTGTTGGTCTGCATTCCTAGAGCACTAGCTGCAGCGCACTACCGCTGCCTCTTTTTCCCCACAGTACAAGAGAGGAGATCTTATATCTCAACCTGTGTTGCACAAAACCATTTGCAAGATCTTTCAAATCATGAATAAAACTTTAAATGAGGGGCATTTCCATTGTTTGATGGTTAACATATTTTGGTTGAAGTTTTTTTTTATCTGATTATGTTTGTATTAATAGGGAAGAAATGTACCTATGGACACAAATGCAAATACTATCATCCAGAAAGAGGAAATCAGCCTCAGCGATCTGTAGCTGATGAACTCCGTGCCATGTCTAGAAGCACAGCTGCCAAAACTACAAGTGAAGGAGGACTGGTAAAAAGCAATAGTGTTCCCTGTAGCACTAAAAATGATGGCACTTCTGAGCTGAAGCGTGCTACTCCAAAGAGGCAATCGGATCCTAGTATAAGGACTCAAGTCTATCAAGACTTGGAGGAAAAGCTTCCCACCAAAAACAAATTGGAAACCAGGTCTGTACCTTCTTTAGTTAGTATACCAAGTTCCTCTGCTGCAAAACCCCAAAGTACCGCACCTTTAACTAACGGCCTTCCATCCGGAGTTCTCTTCCCACCTCAGGATCAAAGACCACAGGGACAGTATCCTACAGTGATGATGGCAACCAAAAATCACGGAACGCCAATGCCTTATGACCAGTATCCAAAATGTGAGTCTCCTGTGGATGTAGGGTATTACTCTATGCTGAGTGCGTATTCAAATCTAAGTATGTCTGGTCCACGTAGTCCTGAAAGGCGCTTCTCCTTGGACACAGATTATAGGATTAGCTCTGTAGCTTCTGACTGCAGCAGCGAAGGGAGCGTTAGCTGTGGCAGTAGTGATTCCTACGTGGGTTACAGCGATCGCTCTTACATGAGTTCGCCTGACCCACAGCTAGAGGAGAACTTGAAGTGCCAACATATGCACCCCCATGGCCGCCTTAACACTCAGCCCTTCCTACAGAGCTACCACGAGCCTCTCACGCGAGTGCAAAGCTATAGTCACGAAGAACCAAAGCATCACCACAAACCTCCAATTCCGTACATGGCTGTGCATCTACAGCATCCAACAGTCAGTGCTCGTTCTAGTTGTCCAAATGACTACTCTACATCTCAGAGTTCGTCACATTCAAAGACAATGCATCTGGGGAGAGCCCTTGTGTCCACGAGAATAGACAGCATTTCAGACTCGCGTTTATATGATAATTCTCCATTAAGACACAGAAAGCCTTATTCTGGCCAAGATGGGCTTGGAAGTTGGGATAGGCAGAGTTACGGGATGGATGCGTATGGCTACCGCCAGACCTACTCCTTGCCGAGTAACCCCACGCAGCCGTGTTATGAGCAGTTTGCCTTCCAAAGCTTACCTGAACAGCAGGACCAGACCTGGCGCGTACCTTACTGTGGAATCCCTCAAGACCCTCCAAGGCACCAAGACACCCGGGAGAAGGTTTACATAAATCTCTGCAACATCTTCCCCCCTGATCTTGTGAGGATTGTTATGAAGAAGAACCCTCACGTGACGGACGCTCAGCAGCTCGCTGCAGCCATCTTAGTGGAAAAATCTCAGCTAGGTTATTGAGAGATGATGCATCTTTGTGGTGTCTAGTAGTTTTCAGCTCAGCTCTAATGCTGAGGGAGGTTTGCTACAATAGCATTCGGGATCTCCTTCTCAGCAAGGAGGTTATATAGTAATCCGTTTATGTGAAATACTGTATCATGGAGTCTGTATGTATAGCCCCATGCATCGGAAGTACCAGATATGTTTTGTGTTCTAGTTTGAAAATTTTTAAATGGCTATTTTCACAGCTGGAGAATGTTCCAGTTTAAATTAATATATATATATATATATATAAAAAAAAAAAAATCTGTGGTCTCTGGTTATAATCTTTGGTGCATCAGGGGTTTATATGCAGCACTTTCTATCCTCGTTACATGTTGTTGGGATTTTTGTTTTCGTTTTTTAACTTGCTGGATGTTTTTCCTTGGGCTGCGTGGTATTAAAACAACCTGCAGAAAGAGGATTTTGCTACTTCTGGCAGGCAATTTTCAAGCCAAGTTTTTGAACTTTTTACAACACCATAAGTATGTATGTTTGTTTGTTTGTTTTTGTGAGCTTTTTTTGTGCTATAATCATCTATTTATAGGAAACAAAGATTTACTACAGCACTGACTTCATTTTTTAAACAGATAATTAAGTTATCAAGTTAATGGTGAAATGGGTAACAATATATTAGTAATTTATAGTATGGCACTTTTCATTGCTTTCTTTGTTTTGTTTAAATAGTTACATGTTTTGTTGATGCAGTCGATTAGTAAGATCAGATGCAATCAGAGGAAGAAAAAAGATCTTTTTTTTTTTATTAATTTATGGATAAGGTAAAAGCCTTATTGCCTGATTTTCAAAGGTGCTGAGAGTTTGCAGCCCCCTTTGAACCTAGCAGAAGCTGCAAACGCTCGGAACCTCCCCAAACCAGGCCACCCTGTTTCAATTCCTGTGTGTTGTTACCCAGGTCTGCGTATTTCTGGTCAGTAGAAGGGAGCCTGAAATCGCAGGGTCCCATTTAGTTCTTTTATGTGTTTTTTCTTTGTATTGCTGCACAAGTGTACTGGATAAAATATGCTTTTCATAAAATATTTACCTGTTTTTAAATGAATTTAATTATCTCAATGCAAGTTTTGTATTTAAGATACTGTTTGATTTTTCTTGCTATTTATCAAGGCTGGCCTGAAAAGGTTTTGTGTGTTGAGGATATGCAACATTTATTAACTGCACTATGGTAATGATATTGTAGCTCAAAATAATAACTTAAACTTTTTTTTTTCTTTCTGTTTCGGTTGGGGAGGGGAGGGTTGCGGGGAGAGAAGATACCGTATGTGTTCCTGAAGTTAGTTTTTGGACTGTTGCATCGTGTAGGCCTGATTCTTGCCACAAATAGTGTAGTTTTAGAAACAGACAAACCAAGTCTGTTTTAGTATTAGTAAGGGATATTTCTGGTTTTAAGTCATGGGTTTTACTAGCACCTGGTAAGCTTTTATATATATATATATATATATGATAGAAATAGATTTTGCAATTGATGTCAGATGTACTTACGTGACATAGTCAGTTGCCGACAGTTTTAGGTTTCCATCCATTGTAACAATGTTCAGTGTTAAAAAAAAAATCACTAGTTTACACTATTACCGCTGATAATTTTGGTACACTTGCTGGAATTTAAAGTAAGGCCCTGAAGAACCAGAAAGTACCTTTTACTGTTGATACAAATTGTATCTTTTTAACTGAGAACTATTTTGATTTGTAGATTTAGTAGAAACACAAATGTATAATTATAACTAGTCTTTTGGGCAACATTTTATCCCTTATTTAAAAATTAGATACTTCAGACATAGAATAGACTTAGGCAAGTAAAAGTAGGTATTTATTTGGGTGTCTGTCTCAATTTCACATATTAAAAAGAAAAAAGAAACTATTGGCATCTTCTTCCTCCCAAAATCTTTGTAGTGGGAACTCACTAAAATAAAGGTAAAATGCTGCCTGAAAATGATGTCCAAGCACCTTTGAATACGAAGACGTTTTCACTACTTGTGTGACACCGTGTGTTGCAGCGAGTAGGGTTTGGGTATACAGTAAATGCTTCTAAAGAGCATTGTGCTTATAGACATATCCAATAATCTGAACCATGTTCAGCAAACCGATTCAGGACGTAGTGCTCATGCAGCTTCCACTGCTGACATGCTGCAGGATCTGCTGTCGCCTGTCCCCACGGCGATACCAGAGGGGCTCTACGCCATCTGTCCTGTGTTGTCTGTTTAGGGAGAGGACCTCTTCAGCTGTGGCAACAGTGTTTTCCCTGGATTTGGTTGGTCGCCATCCGTAGAGCATGTTTTAATGTAGAGATCGATGCAGCGCTGACGCTGAGGTTTGGACTGGGAAATGGGTCTCATCTTAGTTGTACACTAAGATTTTTTTAAATTGAATTACGCTTACGTACTACACCATAGTGTAGATGCAGCTGTTTTAATAATGCAATTATTATATTTGTGTTTTTAATGGGTTTCTACATTTATTTTTTATGTAGGAATTCACTTCTGCCAAAAGTTGAATTCCTTTAAGCATGAACAGAAAAGTGTATGTAATAGAGATGTTTCTTCCTTTTCCCTATCACACGAGCATCAGAATGCTTCCTACTACCTACATGTAGCAATCTGGCCTACAGTATTGGATCAGCAGGCTTAGCCATGTTGTTGAAACGGTGCGAGGAGACGCATGGGACTGTGTGCTGCAGTGCCCAGACCTGGGCTATCAGTATTGATTGCCTCCGCGTACATTTAATGCAGTATTGAATCCCTGAAGAGTGTGTTGATTGCTAGAGAATTCTTGTAATAGGTTCTGTGCTTTGTACTCAAGCCCTGAAAATGCTTTAAAAGTATAAGAGCAGGAGTAATTTGGTGGGTTTTAAGGTTGTGCAATGATGTGCTATTTCCCCTTAGACTCTCTTATGTTGGGTAAAGCAAATTTACTGTGGACAGCGTATTTGCCTTGATATTTCCTTTGGTTTTGCTGTGATAATAGAGAGAATGAGGAGTTGCATGTGAACTCCTCAAGGACAAAGAGATCAGTCTATGTATTTTGCAGCCTATAGAAAGGACGCCAGTAGTAAAGATGAAAGCAATGATACTGGTCAAATACTACATTTGTCAATGGAATTGTGTTGATGCAAATAACTGAGCTGTAACATCCCACGTTTTTTAAACAGTGAAAGGTAGTTCAGTGATACTGTCTTTGCCCCCATTGAGTGCTAGAATTGCAGCAAAGGATAAATACCTTCAAGTTAGGCCTGTCCCACCACTAAGAAGAGGGCAGCACTTTCCTTTGTCTTCAATGCTTGAGAGTTGTTTTGATACTTATCAGAAACTCCGTATTTTTAGATACAATCCTAAGCTATTATAGCTACATCAGTAATAACATATAGATACACAGTATTTTGAATGCACATTTACGTTAAGCATCTGCTCACAACTGTTTTGTATACAACGAGTTGTCAATATTTAGAGTTTTTACATATGTCCCATGGATACCTAACTTTGAGCTAAATATGCCCAGGCAATGACAGTATTATCCACTTTGTGCTCTTTTTTAAAAAAAATAAATGTGTGTGAGTGCGTATATACATATATACACGTACACATCTACTCAGCTAGTGGGTTTAAGACAACTTCTAATAGTCTGAGGTAAGATCGTATCTTTTCAGGTGTCCTATTTTCTTTGGTATGTTTGAATTGTAGCTCGGTCCTCCACTGCAGAATAGCTCTGGGGAGAGCCAAAAGCCTGATGTGTTGGTGCGACACCCCAAAAAGAAGGTGTGCCAGTCTGGTGAAGCCCTTGAAGGGGACTTTTGCAGCCTTGGAGTACGTGGACTGTTGTTGAGCTGTTGACGATCTTCTGCTGTGAAAGTTGTAGCTAATGGTGAACACTTTTCTGAAAATATCCAAACTACCGGTGTAAACCAGAGTACCTCACTTGGAACGGAAAGCTGGGGGCGTTCGCCCCAGCAAGGTGAGCGCCAGCGGACTAAATGCCTTGGGTGAGAGACACCGCAGCAGCTTGCTGCAGTGAGAGACTACCAAAACGTTTATCAGTTTTATCAGTTGATGGTTTGACCAAGGTATTTTCGATGTGTGAAGCTTGAAAAATGAGACACAATGCTTTCATACTGTCCGGAGCATTTAGAAAAATACCCAACTGAGTTTGCATTGCTACTGAAAATTTAAAATACTGTGCAATTAAAGAGACCATTTTTTTAAATAAAAGTAATTTAGAAATTATTTATTTTGATTTACAGTGTGACTCTTGCTAATTTATTCCTTGCATTATAAGGCCGTGGTGGAGTGCTGTTTATATTTTTTATTTATCATAGGAACTAAAACTGCTGGGAAGAAAAAACAATAGATTTAAACTTAAAACTCTATGGCCTTGTTTTGTTTTGTTTTTTTTTATAAAAGGGCTGAGGTTTTATAAATGTCAAATCGTGCATTTTATATACTTTGTAAATTTTAGAGAAGCGTAGTTTAAGAATTTTGTTCAGATTCAATATGTGTGTGTCATTGTTTAGACTAACCGTGTAACTAATCCTAAAATCATCTGTGTTAAATGATTGTCCCAGCTAACCTTTTGCTTGGTAACACGAGAGATGTTCAGACTTCATCTTTAGATGTTCTGGAATACATTTCACATATCTTAAGGTTTCATCAGAAGCTGGTGGTCTAGTCAGCTTATCACATGTGAAATGTCTGTTTGCATGTGAATCATCATTACCGAGGTCATGCACGGGTACATGTGTAGTACGCAGCAGATGTTTATACAGACACTGTCAGATGCAGTGTGTTGTTCATAGTTACGAATATGCTTTAAATAATTTTCCAGCTTCCATTTTCAGGTCTTAAAGGGTTGTCATAACTTGTGCTTGAAGGTTTTATTACTCTGGCTACCCTTTAACCTAAATGATCGCAATAGTTCCCGTCCCCTGTCTTAGACTTAATGGCCGTTCGAGAGCTCAGTCTCCTGAGCACTTACATGTATGACCAATTCAAGCACAACTACTCGCATGGGCCAATTTTAGTGGCGTTAAAGAAGACCTGAGTAAAACTGGCATGCGTGTAAGTGCAGGAGGACTGGGGGCCTTGAGGAGCACAGCTGGAGCACAGCTGGGGAACCGCCTGCTCCCAGAAGGAGGTGAGCTCTCACTGGTGCTGGCAGGTCGTTCGGCCAGGGTTGGACTTTGTGCTCATTGGGAATACCTACAAACCAAATCTGCTGAGATGTTTAAGCACATCCATCCTCAGTGTTTCATAGCTGTAGCAATCTACTCTTCACCTTGTAAAACAAAACCTCTCCGCTTTTTGTAAACCCAACTTTTTCTTTTGGTTTTCAGATAAAGTCTAATTTACCAGGTTAGGTTGGTTACTTTTTATTTATCTGAATGACATTCTTAATGAAACCGATCTTTTAAAACTGTTTTACCAGCGTATTACAGAACATCCTGCAAGGAAACAGAAATGCAGATACAGCAGCAATAATTGTGTTTTGTAGTTCTTTTTCCCCCCTCATTATCTCTGTACTTGTGTTGAGTAGGTGAGATTTTAATATTGTCCTGAAGTCCGCTCCAGCAAAACCATTAGTTAAAAATAATGTTTGGACTACTTGAAAAAGCAATTGTCAAACTGGCTCTTCATTCCTTCACTGGTTGTTCTGTATTATTTCTGTGATGTGACTATTCACATCTTAAAACCACCTTCTAAACCATACAAAAAACCCCATGTACATGGATTCTGCTTTTAGAGAAAAAAAAAATAAAGATTCATTTTCCTCATTGATGGGCTGGTTTTGTTTCATAAATAATAATAATCTCGAGAGCAGCACAGAAGGTAGCAGTGAGTTATGGACAGCTTTCTGTTCCTACCTGCACAACAAAACTGCTTACTCTAAGTAATGTTAAACAGATAGTTTCAAACATAAAAAAAAATATTACAGATTATCCATTCATTTTTAATGCAGTAATTCATATTTAATAGGTGCTTTCCCCTCATTTAGCTTACTGAAAAGACTAAAACTCGGGAGTTAAATAGAGATGTCAGTCATTTAGTAGCAGAATTTGGATGGAGACTTTGTGGCAGTGGCCTTGGTCTCCTTTCAACTACTGCTACACATCTATTCATCTTTCATTGGGTAATTATTAGTGGCCTAGTTCAGGATTTTGCGGGGTGAACAGAATAGAATTTAGAATAGAATTTAGAATAGAATTCAGAATGGAATAGCTGTGCAACGAGGAGCAACGTGGGGTGATGCGAATGCAAATGGCGCGAGCAGTTGGTCTGAAAAATAAATCCCAACAAACACAGTAGTGTTGCCCTTCATCAGTTGTGACCACTGGTAATTTGCTTAATGCAAATGTTTTGCACAGCTGTGAACATCTGCTGTTTTACGGTGTCCGGTCTGAGCGTATGAGACGACTGCGCCTCCTTTCAGGGCGAACGGAGGCACCGGAGTGAAACGCAAAGGTCCCTCCGCAGCAGCTGGGTGGAAATATCACAGCCATGTACCTCCGGGGATGCTGATCGCAAAGCTCATCATGGCGTGCATGGACCGTGACGGATCACATTGGCAGCGGAGCGGAGGAGCGATAGGGAGCTGTGTGCATGCAACGCGAGGGGCGGGAAGCGCTTCCCTGGCTCACGGGACGAGGTGGTCCCATCCCGAGACCTCCTTGTGCTGCCAGTGCCACCGCTGATACCCGGCTTGGCTTCAGGCGGTGGGTCCTTTGCAAGCTCTGGCGTGAGGCTGCCTGGTCTCTAACATACCGTTTTGCGCTTGCATTGCCTTTTTCTGATGTGCTGCTGCCCTCCGAGCCCCCCTGCTGCCGTGTTGTCCCAATCCAGGCTGGGCTGTGCCGGGGCATGGCTGGCCCAGCTGCTCCCATCGCCTTCAGCCCAACGGAGCCTTCGCGCTCACTGCACCGAAATACATCTTTCTTTTTTTTTTTTTTTATTTCTGAAGTGCTGTTTGAATTGTTGGAGCTGCTTTTCAGTAAATCAAAGCTTGGGGCTTGAGCGAAGAGTGCGTACACAAACAGAGGGAGGGCTCCGGGCGGACGATCACGTCCCCAGCAGGAAGCGCAGGAGTGATGACCTGTGGGGAGGTTTCCTCGGCTGCTCAGCTGCCGCCGGGTTTGGGCAGCTGCTTCCAGGCGCTCTCTAAAGCATTTGCCTCGTGTCGCCGCATGATACATCCAGTAATCTTTTATTTGCAGTAGACAAGGAAATTAAATAACATCCTCTGCACACTTTCCCTTAGACATTTAAAAATAGTATCATATTATTCACCTGGCAAGAAAATGCCATTTTGGAGGGCAGAGGCTCCATCACCCAAAGCACAAGTAAAGGAAGGACTCAGTTTATGGCCTTAGAGGTGTGAATTACTTCTGCTGTATTTGTCAGGCTGAGCAGAGCTGTCAGAAGACCCCCCCACGCGTGTCTCAGGGGGCCCCGTCCTGCTCTGCTTGACCTGCAGCCCCCACCCAGAGGAGTTAAGGAGAAGCCGAGTTGTTCTTCCTGCAAGTCACAGTTCCCTTGAAGGCATTGCTCAGGGTAAGAGAAGAGGAAAAACCCATTTCACCCATTTCAGACGCAGAAGCAAACTGCAGGTGGGAGATAACGTTGAAGCTGAGCTGCTCCAAAGCTGTGAGCTGTAAGTCCTGAGAGCTGAGGAGCAGACGGTGGGGCTTGTTGTCCCTGCAAAGAGCGAGAGGTAACGGAGCCTGGAGCACATCCTGCACTTGAGCCCCAGTACAAGATCTAATGAACAGGTTATAACTTTTCTGTCACAAGGTCATTCAGCACGCTGAAGTTACTTATTTTCTAAAAAATAGTTGCCACTTCCCTGGTTGCACTGCTCATTTCCCCATTTGACTCTCAACTGTGGGATGCTCCTGCTCTTGAGCTGTGGGATGCTACCCAGTGGGGGATACTGGTCTTCTGCTGGGGGGCCAAGCACCCCCAGAGCGCAGCTTTCAGCCACAAGTGCCCTAAAAAATGCTTAATTACTGAACTCATTGCTTATGTTTATGGTTGAGCTGCTGCGTTCAGCCCACTGCAGCACGCGGCAGTAAAGGTCCACCCAGTCTGTTACACAGAGTGTCCACCAGTGGCGGTGTTAAACACCGAGGGAAGCGCAGCAGAGGTGCTGCACCTGATTTTGACCAATGGATCGCTTTAAGCATCAGCATTCCCCGCTCTGACTCTTCTCTTCAGTGAGACCTCACAGCCACTACCAGAGTTGTGTTTGTCCATCGCTTTTTGAGGACACTGGTGTACTGGATAATTCAGAGTCGCGAATGTGATTTGGCTCGTCCCTGGACGTGCTGGTTTCTTCAGAGGTGGTTTGCTAACATGGGTTGGGTTTAGTTTTATGAGTTTGCCTCAAGAATGCCAAATCCAGCCTTTTTTTTGCTCAAGCCGCTGAGCTGCTGGTGCTTGTGTAATTTGGTGTGGTCTCTTTGGATGCTGGTCACACCACTGCCCAAATCCTCTCCTCCGTAGCTCTGATTTCCCCCTTGGGCTGATCAAGGAAAGTGAGTTTCTTCAGTTCAGTCGAGCCTTTATGTCCCATGAGGCTCTGCTTGTCTGCATCAGGCAAGGGAGGCTTGGAGAACCTGTTACCAGGTTGCAAATTTTCCTTGTGATGGCTTTAGCGAGAGCCCACGTGAGCCTGACGGGGATCACAGCAGCTCCTGATGCAGGTTGAAGTGTTGCTGCATTGGAGCTGAAGAGGCTCTGTCAGTCATCCCAGAGCTGAAACCTGAACTACACAACCTGCATGACCTTGTCCAGAGGAGCTACAAGGGAGACTGTTGTACAAGCACACAGGGCTGCTCCTTGCGAGGCTATTTCCAAGCAGGACAAAGTGTCACTTTGGCTGCTCCGGGCAGTGTCCTCCGGCCTCACAGGATCTTTGAGCTCATTCTGCACTGAAGACATGTATGAGGGATTTTCTGCTCCAGTGCATGAACTGTCCCCTTTGCTCCAAAGGTTTGCTGTGACTGTAGAGAAAAGCTGGCGAGGAACCGGGCACGTTAGGAGTGCACACATGCAATGCCACCCTCATCCTGCTCTTCAGCATAATGACACAGGACCTGTGTTCAGCAGCCCCAGGACCCACTCCTGACACCCCCAGCATGGCAGAAGCAGCAACACATTGAAAATTATTGAAAGATCCTCCACCCTGCGTCTCTCTGCCCATCTCTGGGGATGTATCTGACCCCACAAGCCTCTCCAAGGAGAGCTTGGGAAAAGCTCCAGGCTGAGGAGGACCTGCCTAAAACCAGCTTGTAGGAGACCCAGGAGACCAGTCCTCACTGGAGTCCCACAGGGCAGGACCAGGGGGTGGGTTGAGGAGCAGGGGTGACCACCTCCCACCATGGCCAACAGCCGGGTGCTGGGACGTACATGTGAGCACCCTGTGGCAGGTGTGCAGAAGATGTTCCCGGTGTCTCTCTGTTGAACGGCCTCCACAGAAAGGGTTAGGCTTTTTTCTTCTTCTCCCCGCTCCCCCCCCCCGCCCCTCCAGCTGAACTTGCCAAGAGCAGCAGGCAGGTACGACGGAAATTAAACACCGCTATTAATTTACATGAGGTGGGTGAAGTGTAAGCAGGAGGAGCGTGGGGGGATAAGGAGCTGGCGATAGGCGTTTGCCAGGCAGGTCCCTTACGCCGGCCAGGCTCGCCTTACCGACCTCCCCGATTGCGCCCTGGAACCGGAGCTGCGGCGGTGGCAGGGGTGACCCGACACGCCACCCCTCGGGAAGCAGCCTGGAAAGGGGGACACTGCACTGAGCTCTCGCCAGGGATGCTGGGGAGGCAGGGAGAAGGAATTCGGGTTGCATCCACCCGTACAAAGCTTTCAGGCACACACAAACCAGGATTTCATTTATATTTTGCCAGTTTCAGGAATAGAAATGCTCTTTTTTTTTTTTTTTCTTTTGGGTGGGGGGAGAACTGAATTCAGTAGCAAAACTGCCCTTCTCGAGCGGTGTGTTTTCCTACCTGCTCCCCCGCTGCAGCCGTCTCACGGCCCACGGCAGCGCCTCTCGCTGCTCCAGCGGCTCTCGATGGCTCTGGGATGAGCCACATATTTGCACAGTGGCCGTAACCACCAACCTGCTGGGACTGGGCCCCAGTTAAATGCTTTTTTGGGGTGGTGCAGCCCACGGTGGCCCTCAGCCCTAACCTGTCCCCACATTCGCAGGCTGAGGCTCTGCCCTGGTCTCGTCACGGTCACCATGGCCAAGGAGAGGCAGATGCTCCAGGAACTGCAGAGAGGGATGATGTTGTGTTTGTTTATTGATTTATTTTTATACAAGATGAAGTGAGTTTCCCTCGGCTCCTTCTGCGACAAAGCGATTGAATTTGTGCTGAAACTCTGTGCAGGCCGGAGGCAGCAGAGCTGCTCGCGGTTGGCACGGGCTGCCTCTACAGCATTATTTCAGAGAACGGAAAATGTCAGCATGATAAAAATGGAAAGTGTTGGTGTGCCACGTGCTGCCAGGAAATGGGGCTGCTACCCTCTGCTAAACCTGGATTGGGCTTTTAATGAAATTTAGCTTGTTCACCCCACCCTTTTCTTTTGACATTTAAAACTAATTGAGTGGGCTACCACCCCCCCCCGCTGAGGGCCAGAGGAGGTCGCTGGGGCTGGGGAGGCGTGCAGGATTTCATAGAATCATAGAATGGTTTAGGTTGGAAAGAACCTTAAAGATCATCGAGTTCCAAACCCCCTGCCATGGGCAGGGACACCTCCCACTAGACCAGGTTGCTCAAAGCCCCATCCAGCCTGGCCTTGAACACTTCCAGGGATGGGGCATCCACAACTTCCCTGGGCAATTTGGTTCAGTGCCTCACCACCCTCATAGTGAAAAATTTCTTCCTGGTATCTAATCAAAATCTACCCTCTTCCAGTTTAAAGCCATTGTCCTATCACTACATGCCCCAGTAAAAAGTCCTTCCCCAGCTCTCCTGTAGGCCCCCTTTAGGGACTGGAAGGCCGCAATAAGATCTCCCCAGAGCCTTCTCTTCTCCAGGCTGAACAGCCCCAACTCTTTCAGCCTCTCCTCATAGGAGAGGTGCTCCAGCCCTTCATGCTTTCCTTCCCTGCAGGACAGCATCTTTCATCATAAAACTCTGCTACAACAATAGTTCAGACAGACCTTTACCCACAGGTAAATACCAATCTGCTGTTTCAACAACAACATCCTCCTCACCAGGGCAAAATCCCACCTCCCCTGGGGTGACTGGGAAACCTCCTGTGGTCTTCCCATGATTGTCACCCCGCACGGAAGACTGTGACAATTTTCAGCCATTAAGGCTCACACAGAGCAGCTGCTGCCGTGGACATGATCATCATCCTGGGAGCTTGATACAGTTTTGTATATATTTCATTATTTTCTTTTTATTATTTTATTATTAATATTTTCATTAAAGTAGTTTTGTTCCTGCTAAACTTCTAACTCTCCTTCTCTCTCTCCCTCCTCTCCTGCTGCTCACCTCAGTGGCCGGTTCGGCCCAAACCGCGAGAGGAGACGATGTCCCCGGGTTGGGTCCTCCAGCAGCCACCGGCAGGGACCTGCCACCCGTTCCCGGAGTGAACCTGCACGTTCCAGCTAACGAGCAGCCAATCTGATCTGTTACAGCTGCATCAGAGCAGCTGCATTTTGAACAAAGCTATGATCAGCAGTGAGAAAGAGCCCAAAGCTTTCTTTACGTCACAATCACTTTCCTGCAGGTTTCTATTTTTAACTGTGGCTGCTGAGGTCCATCACCCTTCATCTTGCGCAATTCCCCCTCTGCAGGACATCCACCAGAGAACTTCAACGCTGACAACAGAAGCCAAAAAGCGTCGCAGGCAGACATCGGCAAAAGCAGCACAACAATAAATAAAAGCTTTGGGAACATTTTTCTGTTGTACTGCAGATGTATCTGCACGAAAGGGTTTTATTACCTTTTACTGTTAGAAGCCTGAAGTAATCACCGTCTTGGAGAGGGCAGCGTCAAGTTGCAGTTATTGCAGAAACACCTTAAAATCTGGATAAAGATAAAATTCACAGAGGCCACCCTGCCTTGGTTCCCCTGAGCACCGAGAACATCTCTAACCCGCCCGGATGGGTCATGCAGGGTGAGAGACGCTGCAGAAACAATTTTTAAAAGAATCACCTGAGCACTGGGCAAGCCCGTCCCACGGCGCTGGTGCTGGCCTAGATGTGCAAAGTACCCCCCGAAATCCCACAGCTCTGGATTTTATGTTCCTCTTAGGGTCCTGAACCCGAACCTTGCCCTCCAAGAGCTGAGCCAGGGTCTTGCTTCGATTGGTGGTGCCCTGGTGTAACCCACCACCAGTTAGAGGTGGCGGGAGGCTTCCTTCTGTGCAGCCCCCTGGCTCTGCAGGGCTTTCAGCAGGAGGCTGGTGGTGACCCACAGCCCGCCCTGCCCACCCGCAGTCCTGAGGGGTGGGGGACATGTCCCCAAACCCTGCCAGGGCAGAGAGCCTCCTCCACTGGCCACGCTGGTGGTGGGGGCTGCCTACAGGAGGCAGATCAGTGAGCACCGGGGCAGCATCCCGGTTCAACGGGAGGCTTGCAGAGCATGAGGCAGTTCCCTCGTTGGGCGGTTATCAGCTAACGGTTTCAGACACATGCTGTAAGGCTTTGACAGCCCCTGTTTCAGATCTAAGTTCTCCGATGGATCTACCTGCATGGTTCCCAATGCAGGAGGCCGTGGTGTGGGAAGGCAGGGAGAGGAGCACAAATGTTTCCAAGATTTGGTATACTCCCAGGGCATATAGCGATAGGATGAGGGGTAATGGCTTCAAACTGGAAGAGGGAAGATTTAGAATAGATATTAGGAAGAAAATTTTCACTGTGAGGGTGGTGAGACACTGGAACAAGTTGCCCAGGGATGCTGTGGAGGCCCCATCCCTGGAAGTGTTCAAGGCCAGGCTGGATGGGGCTTTGAGCAACCTGGTGTAGTGGGAGGTGTCCCTGCCCATGGCAGGGGGTTGGAAGTAGGTGATCTTTAAGGTCCCTTCCAACTCTAACCATTCCATGATGAATTCTATGACGCTAGCTGAATTTGGGAATAATCCAGGTGTCCATCCACTCAGTCACCAGCTTCCATCTTTTCCTTCAAGAGCCATCCATCCTTTGCAAACCCAGCCTCCCTTGGCTTATCTGATCACAGTACAAGACGCGTACCTGGAAACTCCATTGTGGATTGGTGCCACAAAATGAATTAAACTTCTCTGAGAAATGAAAAAAATAAATAAATGGTACAGTCCAGCAACGAGCAACACTGATCATCAAATGAATAGTGATTCTTTGGATGAACATCGAACCCCATTTATTCAGGCTTTTGTGCAGGGTGCACAATTCAAGGCAGTTACGTATACACAGTATGCACATCCTAATAGCGTACAAAAAGGCAAGTAGCAACGGGTGCTTACACTGGAAATGTATGTACAGACATATTAAATCGGGAGTTTTACATTAGAAAATTATCTGACGCTATTCATGTCTCATCGAGGCTATTAGAAATCGTGTAGAAAACCAATAAAACTTGGAAAGTATCTACTCTTGTTTCACTTCACCCAGGCTGGATATAGAGTCAGGCTTCCCACAAGACATCATTGTGTGGGCAAAGCCTACAAGATCCCCCAGCACTTTGAAGGGTCACATCGCCGTTCACTCTGACACGTCCCATTACATGTTAAAGATTAACATAGTAGCATTATTTCCTGTGGTTTGGTTTTTGGTTTTTTTTTTCTGGGAAGAACAACAGCTTAAATACTTCAAAAAGCTAATTTTCTCCTGGGAAAAGACAACAAAGGAAAGATTTGGAGAGAGACCATGAGAGAACCAAACATTAACGAAATGTCGTAACGGCACTTCCTGGTCCTTCCAGAAAACTCTTCACGGACCAGGCAGCACCTAATTTAAGCGCTGTAAACTGTCCAGATTTACAGAAGCGCAATAGCAGGCCTTGGCAGACCCCAGGTCTTCTGCTGATCTTTACCTTGTTCCTATCCTAAGGGCTGCAAGAGATCGTACTTTTGTAACCTGCACAAAAAGACACAGAGAGATCAAGCAGATTTAGCAAAAGGGTACTAAACAAAAGCAATAAATAGAAATACACAGCAACATCGTAAGAGCCATGCTTCACTCCCTGGAGATACTCTGAATATAATTTCCAACTGAGTTTTGTTCCTAAGACGTCAGAAGAATGAGGGAGCACCAGGAAAGAATGACTTAAGAAACGCACGGTTCTTGTGGCCAAGGTCCCCAAGGCCACCCAGAACCCATCTTTGTTGACTTTCAGCTTGAAGAGCAGGTCCAACTCTAACTATTCGTCTACGCCAAATTCTTGCACATACCAGTAGAGTTTTGATGGCAAATTTTGGCATTATAAAGAACCTAATGCAGCTGACACAAAGCACAGCGGAGTGCGGCGCAGGCAGGACTGTGTTAAAACTGCTCCCAAAGGTGGCTGAAATCAGATGCCTTGTGCATAAATACACCAAATATGGGACATGTTTGTAGAACATTCAATCACAGCCCATATGATTTCAGACAACCCTTCTTTTTCGCACAGCACACGTACCGATTGCTGTATGAGGTTTAGTTTATTCGGTTTGTTGCCTTGCATGAGCCTTTTGGAGAAGACGCGAGGACGGCATAAAGAATCTCTGCCAGATTTGTTTCTCTCCTAAAGTTCTCTGGTGAAAATCTTTAGAATGAGTCAAATTTACTTGAGTGAAGATACATGCCAAAAATGTATATTTTCCACGTTGATTTTTATGAAAATTCATTGCTGAAGTGGCTTGAAAAATATTTTCCTTTTATGGAGCAACTTCCTTAAATATATTACATTATGAATAGACAAAATTAATCAGTATTTTAAATTCAGCCTTCCTATAGTGCAAACCTCTCATTCTGATTGTTTTAGAGAAACACTTCAGCTATAAGTATTAATAAATCAGAGTTTTATTCAAAAGGAATCAGGAAACAGACTTAATTACCAGATTCTCTTTGAATGAGTCGCTATCCAAAAGTAAGAAGCCCTCAACAGCACGTTCTCTACGTTTACGAGCGCAGCTACAGCAGGTAACATGTAAGAACGTCCCGTCAAACGTTATCCCACAGCCTGTTCCCCACACCAATCGCTTTCTGGCACAGAAAGTCAGTGGGAACTTCCAGGGCTTGAGCATAAACAAATAAGACGTGTGGTTAAGACCGAGAAGTACTAAAACCACTTTGTTGTTTTGAAAGTCTGACAGCAGTTCCCGGCCGGGGCCGGGGGGAGAAAGCGGCTGCTGGCGGCGGGTGACACTGCAGACTGGGAAGGCACCACTGAAACCAGTGAAATGTTTCCTGGTACTGAGAGACCCCCAGAAAGAACTGGCTTTTGCGGGAGGATAAAAACAAACGGGCAGGTCAACACGTGCGATTTTGATTTAAGGAGAAAACCGAACCAAGCTCACTCTGCATGCTGGAGTATTTTTTAAATCATTTTTTAAACACGGTTAGCTTTAAAAAGCTTGACTTCTAAAACTATTCAGGATCTAAGTTTATACAAAAACAAGTAACAACTTGTGTATTTCACGTTAATACAGCCATTACAGGCCCTGATGCCACAGACTGTATTAGAAATCTCCGGTTTAACCATGCTATATATACATATTTTTTACATATCAGTGTGTATATATGTATAAATTTATCAAGCTCCATTAAACACAAAGCAAACGATACTACCTTTCCCTTAGAAAATAGTTTCATCTGTTCAGCTCCAGATTGCAAAGCTAGTTGCAGTGGCACAGGCAAAACACAATTTTACAAAATCACTGGGGAGGAAAAAGGCATTTTTACTCTTAAATGGATAGAATAAGCCACAACGGAAGTAATTAAAGGAAATATGACTGAAGAAAGAAATTTATGGTATTCTCTTCTCCAGTGGTCTCTAAAGAATCCAGCAAATGTCAATAACCAAATAAATGAAAAGCCCGGTGAATTATACCAAAGTACTTTGCTACCATAAATCTAATTTGAGAAAAAGTCTACCTCGCCGTACGTAGCTGCCTCTTGTTCTCACCCTGGAGCCGAAGTAGTCAGCTAATGCAATGTGTTTCTTTCGGTAAGGCTTAAGGCTTAAACTTTTTTTCCCCGCAATAATTATGCAACATCTTCCTTCCTTGTCTTAATTTGGATTCTCATCCTGAAAGGAAGTTATTTAATTGCATTAAACCTTTCCATGATCTAGACTGAAATCTGTTCTTCGGGTGAAATAAGCGGCAGGACACACTAGCAAGGACAAAAAAAAAAAAANAAAAAAAAAAAAAGAAAAAAAAAACAAACCCCAAGAGCAGTAAAGCAACCTGAGAAAAGAGAAAGTGAGACCCAGCTCAAAGAGAGGGAGAAACACATATGAAAAGGGCCACCCAAAGCGTACAGCAGCCGCTGCTAGAAAGAACGTTCTCCAGAATCTGTTTTCATGGCCCCATATAAAAATGAACGGAGACAGAGATCTCCCCCCCACCCCCGCCATCTGCCACTGCTTCTTCAAGTCAGGATGGGCTGAAGAGCCACTGGATACCGAACACTGCAAAGATATCTGCGCTTTTGCTGTAGAGGAATCATAGAATCATAGAATGGTTTAGGTTGGAAAGGACCTTGAAGATCATCGAGTTCCAACCCCCCTGCCACAGGCAGGGACACCTCCCACTAGACCAGGTTGCCCAAGGCCACGTCCAGCCTGGCCTTGAACACCTCCAGGGATGGGGCCTCAACAACCTCTCTGGGCAACCTGTTCCAGTGCCTTACCTCCCTCAAAGTGAAAAACTTCTTCAGCTTTTACCAGGGTGACCTGCGGACGAGGTTCGAAGCCAGGCAGGACTGTAACCGTAACTCCTTTCAGTAAGACCTTGCAGGAAAAAGTCAACTATTTTGTGGTTTTTTTTTTTTTCATTTTAGTATTTTTACATCCAGGCCAACCGATGTGCAGAGAGGGAAACCCACAGCAGAGCGCAGCTGTGCCTGACTGCCCCGCGGTGAGAGCGGCCACAACCAGAGTGCTCCGGTGCTTCCCCTGCGTAGTCCCGTCAGCCGGAGACGCGGCACAAGGAAAGCACAGCACTTCTCTCCCACGTGCTCCCTTGTGCGCGGGACCACGGCGAGGCTCCAAGCTGAACCTCATGGGTGACAGAGACTGGGATTCAGAACCTCCCCGGTTTCCTGCACACATTAACACACTTCTTTCCTGCCATTTTCCGCTCTCCAGCACGCTACGAGCAATGACTAACGAGGCAATACAGTTATGTCTTCTATAAGGTGGCAAATACTGTGCAGGCCTGATAAGAGAATGTGCAGCCAAAATCAGTCCAAAGATTATTCCAAGAAGTAGCAATAATAGGTCTAAATTTAAATAAGACGAGTTAGCTGGCTTTGGTGAAAACGACACTGCAAGATCCCGAATGCAAAAGAAGAGAAGAGGAAGAGCTGTGTTTTCAAATGGGACAGAGAAGAAACCGAGCAGCAAGACTTGTGCCCAAACCACTGTTTGCAAGAGAAGGGATCCAAGAAGGCAAAATGTGAATTCATGGGAAGAAAAACTCTCAAGGACAGGAAACGTACAGCAGAAGTGCCGCTTAAGGATATGAAGATTTCTTATCATTTCTGGATTTTTTTCTGATGTGTGAACAAGCTTGCTGTCCTGTCCCCAGACCCTAAACTCTGAGCCTGCTCTTGCTGTCCTGTCCCCAGACCCTAAACTCTGAGACTGCTCACTCAACCGTAAATGGGTTTGTTCCCAGCAATAAAGGCGCTGGGGGCAGGATCGGCCGGGCTGTGTGCGCTGGGTGTTACCGGCACGTTCTCAGCTTACTCTGCTGAAGATCGAAGAGCACTCGTCAGAAAAGTTTTCAGCTTCAGCCCCGATGCAAATGAATCTCTCTCTGGCAATATGACTGCAATTACCATATTCATAGAGATTATTAATTAATCAGAAGCGCTGCTTATATAAAAGTAAAGCTGGACTATTTCAGCTCATCAGTATAATGTATTTCAAGAAAACATTCGACAGTAGTCAACCATTTACCAGAAGCTCAGTTTCGTAGAAGTTATAGATTAAGAAGTTAAGTACTGTATCAAGTTTAATGAAGAAATCAAGGGTGATTAAGAGGCGTGAAAGCTGAGGCCGCAGGGAGCTGCAGACTTGATATGAGATCCCGCAGAGTTCCGCGTGTGTGCCCAGGGAGCCGTCACGCCGTGATGCTTTCACACGGGTACACATGGGTCTCACCTTGCTGGAACCCGCAGCGGGGCCGCTAGAACCCTGCAGGTACACAGCTCCTGCCTTGTCCAGGCAGAAACACTCCAAGGCAAAATTCCCAGACTGCAGAGGATGTCTTCTGCTGAAATTCAGCAGGCTGTAACGCAGGGGCCAGCCTGGGGACACGCGGCTTTAAGAACCCCAAGACCTTTTTAGCGCTGGGCAGAGGGCTTTCTAAAAGCCTTCAGCTAAATATTCAGATAATGGCAACTCCTCTTGTGTAAATAAGGTAGTTTAAAAGCAAACAAAAAAAAACCCAAACAAGCAAAAAAAAAAAAAAAAAGCAATGCAACTGTCCTACTTCTGAGTTTGATCTCTTTTCTCCTGATCCACTTAGGCAGAGCACAGGGAACATTAACTCTTAGGCACACGTGCATTGGGAATATTTGCATGGCCCAGGCCATCTCCTTTGACGTGCATTTCCATCTCCCCTCGCTGCTTCTGCTGCCCAAAGCCCACTGCTGGGAACAGAAACGCTCCCACGCATTATTTACAAAAGCCAATGTAAACACCTAATGGAATCCCAGCGATTCCAAATGCTCCGTTTCCCTTTGCTAACTTTGTCTTTCCCTAAAGTATGAACTCTGTGGGCATAATCTCTCTCTCCCTGAATATTCAGAATATTGCAGGCGCTGCTGCAAATACTGTGGTTTCTTGCGAAGAAATTTGATGGTTTGGGGTTGGAGTTTTGGGGGAAGGTTTTTTGGGCTTTGGTGAGTTCACTTCAGTCACATTAAATGAAACATATACATTCGATATGTAGGCAATCTCTGCGCAGCGAAGGGAGAAAAAGCAAAACAAGTGAAAGTTTATCTAACTGCACTCCAAAGGAGCAATTTATCAACTCAGAAGTGAACACAAGTGATAGACTCCGTGAATCAAAACAAAACCAGATAACTGTCCTGTGCCTACAGATGTGGGCTCGGCTCAGTGAGATGACAAGTGCAGCTCCCTCCAACAAATTGGCTATTGAATCTGCTAAATAAGTTATTGGTTACACATAGTGAATTTATGGATGCTGCAATAGGACACTGAGAAGGAGCCCTCAACACAAGCAAATAAATGGGCCAGTTAAGGATTTTAGCTCACCACAAGGTCTTGTTTGTTGGGTTTTTTTCCTTATAGTCCTCTACCATTACTCTTCCCCGTTACGCCATCCCTTCCAGCCCTGAGCTGCCCCTTGCCGCTGGCTGGGTCCCCAAACCGGGAAAAGGACCAGTGGCGTAAAACTCCCATGTTTGCAGACCAGTAGGTTGGGGAGGAGAGATGCTGGGCAGCCTGCTCAGGAGCGGAGCAGAGGGACACGCTGCCTGGCAGGTGCCCATGGTGGCCAGCCAGAGCCATCTCCCAGCCACCCAGCCAGCACGGCAGACAGGCACTCCCCATCTCTCTGGACCAACAACAGAATATGCCCTGAGGGGGTCACAGAAATCTCCACGGTCTGTTTACCAATCCCTTGGTATTTATCACATTTTCAAGGAAAATCTTATCACCCAGCTGAGATACATTGCGTTATGTGGATGAGACAACTTCTATTAATAAGTGAACTTTGCTCTTCTGTAAGGAAGCTTTCAATTCTTACGTTGATATTTTTACCCGGAAAGTACCTTTTTACGAACACTAGCATCAACCACCTCGTCCCACGGGGATACATCATCTTTGTTGAAATCCCCAATTCTTGAAACCAATCTGACGGCTTGGGGAGAACAAGACTTTGTAGATGATCCAGATGTGAACAGACATGGAAAATGCTTGCAGAAAAATGCCTTTTCGAAAGCAAAAGTTTTAACTAATCATTTTAATCTCTATTTTTTCTTTTAAAAAATTAAGAAAAGATACTTGAGGTACTTTCTCCTCAGAAGTTTAAAATATTTTGTTTAGAACAAATCTCCGTTTTCCTCAGAGGTGCTTAAGCAGGTTACCTGAACAGCCCTAGAAACGTGTCTTAAGAAGAAGCAAAAGCACAATGATGCTTTCAAACTAGGTTTAAATAGGCAGACCTGAATTTTGTTCCTTTTTGGACAAAATAAACAGAGTATCCAAGAAACATACGCTCAAAGAGTACAACCAACAGAAAATGTAGGTTTAGATGTGCAGGGGGGACTACTTCCAGAAGACAGAATATCTTATTTCACATCGAGGCATTCTGGGTGATGGCATCGAGGCATTAGTCTGGCCTGTAAATATTGGCACTGTTTTGAATCCTTTTCTCTTCACCTCAAGATCATATTTAAAAAAAACCAAAAACAACCCTTTCAAAGCACTTACCTCCCCTTTCAAGCACAATATTCTGAAGTTGCACACCAGCTCATTCTGGATGTCATCTCTAAGCACGTGGAGGAAAAGAAGGTTATCAGGAGTAGTCAGCATGGATTCACCAAGGGGGAATCATGCTTGACCAATCTGACAGCCTTCTACGATGGCTGGGTGGATGAGAGGAGAGCAATGGACATTATCTGCCTTGACTTCAGCAAGGCTTTTGACACTGTCTCCCATAACATCCTCATAGGTAAGCTTAAGGAGGAGTGGCTGACATACCAGAAGGCTGTGCCACCGTTCAGCGAGACCTGGACAGGCTGGAGAGTTGGGCGTAGAGGAACCTAATGAAGTTTCCAGGGCAAGCGTAGGGTCCTGCACCTAGGGAGGAATAACCCCATGCACCAGTACAGGTTAGGGGTTGACCTGCTGGAAAGCAACTCTGCAAAGAGGGACCTGGGAGTCCTGGTGGACAAGTTGACCATGAGCCAGCAATGTGCCCTGGTGGCCAAGAAGGCCAATGGCATCCTGGGGGGCATTAAAAAGTGTGGCTAGCATGTTGAGGGAGATGATCCTCCCCCTCTACTCTGCCCTGGTGAGGCCACATCTGGCGTACCATGTCCGGCTCTGGGCTCCCCAGTTCAAGACACACAGGGAACTGCTGGAGAGAGTCCAGCAGAGGGCTACAAAGATGATCAGGGGACTGGTGCACGTCTATTATGAGGACAGGGTGAGAAACCTGGGTCTGTTTAGCCTGGAGAAAACAGAGTGGATCTTATCAATATCTAAGTTAATCATTATCTAGGACAAGAGGGAACGGGCACAAACTTGAACATAGGAAGTTCCATCTTAACATGAGGAGGAACTTCTTTACTTTGAGGGTGGCAGAGCACCGGCACAGGCTGCCCAGAGAGGTTGTGGAGTCCCCCACTCTGGAGACATTCAAAACCCGCCTGGATGCCATCCTGTGCAACCTGCTGTAGGTGACCCTGCTCTGGCAGGGGCATTGGACTAGATGATCTCCAGAGGTCCCTTCCAACCCTGACCATTCTGTAAAGGGTGGGTGTCAGGAGGATGGGGCCACACCCTTTTCAGTGGTGCCCAGCGACAGGACAAGGGGCAACGGGCACAAACTGGAACACAGAAAGTTCCATTTGAACATGAGGAAAAACTTCTTTACTTTGAGGGTGGCAGAGTACTGGCACAGGCTGCCCAGAGAGGCTGTGGAGTCTCCTTCTCTGGAGATATTCAAACCATCTGGATGCATTCCTGTGCAACCTGCTCTAGGTGACCCTGCTTTGGCAGGGGGGTTGGACTAGATGATCTCCAGAGGTTCCTTCCAACCCCTACCATTCTGTGATTCTGTGACACTCATGCAGCAGCTCTCTAACAAATGAGAAACCTCAAATCTAATGCTTCAGCAGGAGGGACTCCAAGAAGAGAGAAGTATAAAACTAGAAATATACACTGTAAAAAGTATCAAGTACACACATTTCAATTCATCATAGCAATTGTACCATGTGGAGTAACAAAAAGGGTCATGTGCTTGTATTAAGTGTAAGACCAAACAAATACAAGATAGAATGGAATGTCTGTCACCTGAGAGGAGGTCTAATTTATGTGAGTGCTGCTCAGCAGATTAATTTGTATACCTATTTACATGGGACCATTCCTTCCATCTCCAAGTGTCTTACACAGGTGAAAAAGCCCATAAACTTGCCACTGTCTAAAGCATATGGCCATGCATATATTTGACAGCACTGTCCACTATGATGTGCAGTATCAAAAAAAAAGCACATCAAGGTTTCTCAATGCTTAAGACATTGACCTATTAAACTAAATTTCACTTAACCTGGGGCTAAGCAATATGTAGGCAGTGATTGAAAGTTCTTACATTACCCATAGAGCTCTTATGTGGCGAAATTACCCTCTGTTCTCAAGAAAGTCAATTAGCTCTGATGATTCACATCCTGTTTTGAATTGACAATCACCAGTGCTTCCTCCCAACTGTATGTGGTAATTTCTTAAGCACAGTACCACTCTCTAGGGATACAATTTGAAATTATTTTTTTTAAATTTCATTTTGACCAGAGTGTGAAACAAAAGATGATCAAAATTTGTACACTGCTCTGGAAAAAGGCTATTACAGTGCATTTAGCAAAGCTGTCAAAAAAGTACATTAAATAACAACAATGGACCTCAGAAATTAACTGTATCTCTTTATTGTTAACCAATGAATGTTATCCAAAATAGTAGATGTAATTGTAGCTTAATTGTACAACACAAAACATGATGCTAAAGGAAAAAGCATGTGGAAAATTACTTCACCAAGTAATCATTAAATGTATTCTTAGTATTTCTGCACCAGTAAGTGTTCCCAACTGCTGGTGACAGCAGCTATTACCACTTTGTTCATTGTGAAAATCCATATTACAAATGGTTGTTCCTGGTTGTTTAGAAAAAAAAAAAAATCACACAGCTTTATAAATGGATCTAATCCATTTAGCCCTACTCTATATATTGTAGATTTATGAACAGCAAACTTTACTGGTATTTTTTTCGCAACACTGAAACTGATGTATCAGTGTTAGTGCGCACTTTCCAGGGAAAAATGAAAACTCACTGGAAGCACAGTATTTCACCTGCTACAGCAAACTGTTCCAATACTTCAGAAATTTGCTTAAGCTTCAGTGTATGAAGCCTGTGAAACAAAAACTGTTCTTACGGTGCACTGCAAGTAGAAACACCAGCTTCCACCAAGCAGCATTTTGAAGCATGTGCACACCATCTGCACATCAGTCTTCAAGGTCAACCAGATATGTTTAGCCCCGCAAACCAAAAATATATTAATGTATCTTTATTTTTATTTTCATGATGTCACCCCACATAGCCAACCTTTAACTCCGCAAAATAAAAAAAAAACCCAAACCTTAGTTGGACTGTTCATAAGAAATTTAAACCTATTGTGCATGAAAAAAAATGTTTAATAAAATGGCAAATTTTAATAGATAAGTGTAAATTTATGAGTGCATAATATCAAACAGAAAAGAGCTGAACCATCCTCAGAGAAAGCAGGGTTCTTCCACTGTAGATATTTACTAGGGTACCATAACAGAAGGAGTAACTGCAGTCCACATTAACTGTGAAGTTATTTCTAAAGTTCAATTTCTAAGCAAATTTTTCAAAAAAAGCATGTCTCCTTTTCAAGAGGGAAAGGACTTAACAGTGATCTGACATCAGATATGACAATTAAAATACTAGCTTCACTGAAAACTGAAGCTACAAACACTTTTATTCCAATTCTGGGAACTTTCACTTTGTATTTGGAAACTCCAAAGCAAACTAACTCACACGCACGTTCTACACCCCTCCCAGGAGATAGTATACCAGTGACAGGTTACAGCTTTTAAAACACAGAAGATGCTTTTACAATTTAAACTCAACCAAAGGCAGTTAGACAGTATTTAGTACTATAAATCCATCTTAAAGTAAAACAAAATCCTAGGAGTAAGGGCTCCTAGTGTTCTATGATATCACTGTGTAGTGATAGTCAATTTAAACAGTTTTTTCCATGGTGTTTGAAGGACCGGTCATCATGTATATAGTAGTGAGGTAGGATACTGTCCCCTCCCTGGGACTGATGTTTTCATATGCTCCCTTGCCAGAAAGGTCCAGGTCTCCCTACTGCAAATAAAATAATTACAAGCAAATAGCACATGAAGCTTTGTGTTGGTTTTTTTTTTTCCCTTTGCTGCATTAGAACATTTTGCGCATCTAGAAGAATCACCTAGGAAAAGCAATATTTATTCAAGCCTATCAGCAGCCACGTGCTGCCCACAGGTAGTGTTCCATTTAAAAACATTTCCTGGAACTACCACCTGCCATCCAGACCTTTGTGAACAGGCAGGCAAAGAAAACCATCAATGATGACAGGACATGAAACACCAAAGAATTTCACTTGGGAGAAAAAGAACGAAACTGAAAGTCAGCAATATCAAACTCTTAATGGTGTAGCTACACTGAAAAACGTAATTTCAAACTTCATACTGAAATAGTACCTATCCAGTTTAGGTTCAGTTCTATTCGTCTTTCTATTTCTTAATGTTTAAGCAATACATACACTTGTCAATCATTCTATACTTCACATGAGTTTCCAAAGAAAAAAATATGAAACAATGAAACTGAAAATATGATGGGGAAAAAACTGCTATCATTCTCCACACCCTCCCCCCTCCAAAAAGCTAGGGATGACAGACTGCCTTACTCTTCAATAGCTTCCCCTAAATTTGTCTTCTAGCCACTGCAGTCAAACTGGTATTAAGTGCTTTGGCAAAGTGGGGTGCAATCCATCAAAACTGCAAAGGCCTGCTTTTTTTCTCTGTTGGTGGTTCAGCTTTACGAGGAACATATATGCAATAAAACAGCTCTCACATTGCTTCAAACTCATCAATACGCTGCTTTGTATTGCCTTGTCGGATTTGTCGAAGAGTCTTGTACTTATCACGGCCTGCTTTAACATTCTCAGCATGAAGGACATCATTTTGTGTTTTCTTGGTTTCATCTCTGGCTTGAGCCAACTCAGAACTTAAAGCCTGTTGAATAAAATATTTGTATTTAAGTGCCTTGACTAATCTTTTAATGATTCTGGAATTTCTGATAACAATTATCCTGCAAGTGGGATAAGGATTTCTTGAATGCCAACCTATGAAATGCTTGTGCTGTTCAGTAACTCAAGTTGTGAGGTCTATCAGAAAGACTGCGGAGGGAAAAAGAACGAGAGAACGCAGGATTCTTTCCTTACAACAACAACAACAAAAAAAAGTCCTCAACCATAACATCCAAGAAGAATGGGAACAGCAGTATAAAGCAGCAGAATGACCTCATTTTTCAATTTCTGCTTGACTAAAGACAGCTCTTGTTTATCTCCCTGATCCTGTACTGTGATTGGCCAAGCAGAAAGGATATTACACATACATGCTACTAAGATTTTGCTGCCAGAAAAAGAAGCAGCTTTCCATTTCTTTTATTTCCTTCCCAAATAGACATCTCATAATAAGGCAAAGGGTTACCACTAACATAGATTATAGTTTGAGGGGTCAGACTAGTCTAGGAGGAAATGCTCCATTTCAGGGAAATAAGATTAATTCAAAATGGGCATAATTCAGTTTTTGCATTTACAACATCTACGAATAACTGCAAATAAACACAAATAATACTAAGCAAGCATCTGTTCATACCACCTAATAAATTTCAGTATTGAGAAAGGAAAGCATTATGTTTTAACACTTGGTGTTCTGGATTACTTATTATTAGAAATATTTACTGGCCAATGTGACAACATATTAATACTTTTAAGTTACAGAGCACAATCTCACATCCAATCTTTTATCTATTCCACTTCTAGAACACTATGAATGATATTAGTTGGTAAACTAGTAATAAACATAGTAAAGGATAAAAAAGCTGTTTCCTTGGCACACCATAATTTCAGTAAGATTTCTGACAAATAGAGAATGAAAACCCAAAGCCTGAATTATGTTGATACAACCATGAATCTTCATTACCTGGAGCTGCTTCTTAACACGTTCATTTTTCTGTGTTTCCGTTACCCGTTCTTCCTCACTCCTGTGATTCATGACACCATCAGAAGACAATTCTGCACTGGCTTCAGCATTGTTCTCATCATGTTCGTCGTGTTCGTTCTCTGTTGGAGGAATAACTGGTGGGGGAGGAGGTGGAGGAGGAGCAGACATCACAGATTTCAGTTCTTCTTTGGTCTTTTCCAAGTCCTCTTGGGCTGCAAAAGCCTAAATATAAGTAAAGAGTACTTAGCATCTTTTAAAATTACTTATGAAGAGTCAGAAAAAGAAAAATAAATAGTTGAGAAACTGTCCTTTATAAATGACATGACTAGCTTGCGCACTGAAAATTGTCGAATAGGAATACAGAGTAAAAAAGATAGGACTCAAAATCAACTGTACCAGAATCCGGCTTTTTCCAGCAGTAGACAAGAGAAGACTGAAAGAATAGGGCAGTCCTACTGATTGTTTTCCAACCTTCCCAGCCTCCTGAAATTTGAGGTTCAGGGAATTCCTAAATCAAAGGTGATGTCTTTGAATTTCATATTCAACCAGAACTTATAAGAATTTGTTCAATCGCTTTTTGAACCTGTGCACACAATTAGTATTCACATTCCATAATAGCTAATCACATATTTTGTGAAGAAATACTATTTTGCTTTAAACTGTTGTGCAGTTACATTTGATGTGCCTTTGTTATTGTTCTGGCTCATCTTCTCACCACCACTCATGATTTTATACACCTCCCTCCTGAGGTGTTTTTTTTCTCCCAACACGAAGTTTCAACCTATTTCAGCACCATACGTAAGGAAGCCATTTCAAATCTTTGACCATACCTTTGTGATGAGAATTTCACCCCCTCTGTGCCTATTTAATATTAAGAAATGAGTTAAATAGAAGTATAGGCTGGCTTTAGTAGACTGGAGAAGAAAAACCTTTAAGAAAGGCCTCTCTGCAGTCTAAGAGAGAGAGATTTAACCCCATGGACTTCCAGTGGGATTTCCGCACTCATCTCCCTTAGTTTCTTTGAAGTTCTGACTTCACACAGCATGAGCTCATTACTTTGTGCTGCCATTCTGAGGCTTCCTCTTCTTTCTTTTTCTTGGCCTCCTCTAGAAGTGCAATCTTGGCGGTGAATTCAGCAAGTTCTGCTGCCTGAAACAAACAAAAAAATGAAGTAGAAGTTTTAATTTGGTATCATTTTGGCTCTGCAGTGGAAGAAACCAGAGCCTTTGCTGTGATCTGACTTGAAAAGAGTTAGTTACCATCCATCACTTCTCTGCTATAAATAGAAATTTTAAGCATACATGACAGAGGGAATGAATCAGTACTCTCGCCTGATGGAAGTAAAACCAGAAAAAAAAATATTTACCTTCTGCACTTCCAAAGCTTGCTGGGAAAGAGCAAGCTGTAGTTACAAATTAGCATTTGGGATTGTTTCAGTTTAATACAACTTTAATGATTCCACCAATAAGATTATGATTCTGGATCATAATCTCAGTACTATTAAGCTAAATCTTGCCTTCAGAATTGTGTGCTAAGTTTACAGAAGATCAAAAGTTGAGAAATCATTTCTTCTACTATTTTCATGCCTTTCTCAGTTATTATGCGCAAATCTTGATTTAGAAGTAGTCTAGTACAGAACGTGAGAAGATACTGTAAAAGCTGGAAATGGGGAAAAAAGAAACACAACAAAAAACCACAAACGAAAAAAAACCCAAACCACAGTGTCACCAACTCCCCACCACCACCATCAAGCTTCAGAACAGACCTGCCTCAGAGAACAGGCTTCCCAGTGGACTGCAGAAGGAAGCTACTCTTGTTCTCAGCTGGATAAGCCTGACACTATTAGAAAGAGAATGTAGTGAGTGTTGTCAGTCTGAATGTCTACTTCATCATCTAATTTCCTACAGCTCCAGAGTTTGGGTTTTTTTTTTTCTTGCAAGAAGTGGCAAATCTAATGTATTTTTCTAAAAAAGTTCCCACAACAATCTGTAACAGTATTTCACATACTTTTATCTGTGTTTCAACATACTCGTCCATTTGAGAAAATAGATATAACCAAGAATAAAGGCTGCATTTTCAACTCTCTTTTTCAATTTGTTTCAAAACAGGGTTAAAAGCTTCTTACTAGCTGCTCCTGGTTCTTCATTTGATCAGCTGCCTGCTTGGCTAGAGCAGCTTTAGCTTCCTCAGCTGCTCGACGCTCTTTTTCCAGGCGCTCTGCTTCCTCTTTTGCACGCTTTCGCTCTTGATCCAGTTCTAGAGCTCTTCTAGTCTGTTCCTCTAGCTCTGCCGAAAGGAAAGTTTGCAGACAACATATCACCGCCCAGCTCTTCCTCACATGTAACAGATAACAGCTGTAGCAAGCTCAAAATAAAGTAACCTAGAAAGCTGACAAACATTTAGAAGGCTGCCTCAAGCTCAGGAGAGCTGTTGAGCGTGTTACCTGAAGCTATGCCCCATGTCTGATTTTTTTTCTCCCCCGGCTCTTTATGACATACTTTGGATAGACTTCATCTCACCTGACAGTCCAACGTTTCAGAAAATTATCACCTCACTGATAAAACTAAACACCCAAATACATGTATACATGCACATACACCCTTACTCTTACTACCCAGGAGATTTTCAATACATTAAATCATACTCTCCAACAGTAAAAAAGCAAAAACTCTTCTACTCTATTGAAATGCCTGACAAAGATTCCTTAATTGCTACAGACAATTTAGGCCTCCAAAGTGACCTAAGACCTATTGGAAGGGTTAGAAAAATTGTCTGTAGAACAGAGCCAGAAAGATACAAACAGGAAAATTTTAAAGCGAGGGAGGGATAATAGTTGCCTAGCTGCCTGGTTCCCAAAATACTGCTATCTAAAGGGAACAACCCTGAGTGAAATAGGAAGACGTAATAATCTACAAGTACTGGAAGGTAAGATTTGCACAGCCAAAATACGCTCCTCTGATGTGCAAAACAAAGTTACTACGAAAAAAGGCTTTATGAAGTTCCTTGCTGATTCTAATGAGAATTTCTCCACTATGTTTTTGTCTAGACATAGCTGCCATAGATTCCTTCACCAGAGAACCTAAACAATTGTTCAATTATTGGAACGATTCATTTGCTCTTCACCACATGCTTTAATACTGACAAAGCATCTCCCCAGGTATGCTGACACATGCTTGATATTTGCACTTGTAGTTTTAAGTAGGTCTCATGTAATCAATATTCTTCAGTTGGTTTCCCAGCCCTACAACTTCAGTTATAAAATTAAATCAACAGCATTACAAGTATGTGGAGTTGTACAAATGCAATAGTTAAATATTTATGCATTTTATTTAATTTTCTAAAAACACTACTCAAACAAAATCTTACTGTGAAGATGGAGAACTCTTAACTACCAAGTCAACAACAGAATGCAAACACCATTTATACAAACACTTTTCCATATGTGAATAGAAGGCTAAAAAGACCAACACCACATGAACATTATGTATTGCATCAGAAATTAGGCTATATTGCTTACAGGAAAATGTACATTGTTAAACCTTTAGAATCACCCCAACACTGTTTTGTCCTGGGCTAACTAGCTCTCCCTTAAACAATTCCAAGGCACAGTTCGTGTGTTGCCTGTCTGGATACATCCAACCCGTTCTGCATTGAAAGACTGAAAAATGCATGGGCAGAGCTGGAGAACAGTGCCAGGCATACGTAATTTATTTGTGTAGATTTAGTCAGTGATTCTCTCTGTCATGCCTGAAGCCAACAGTTATGAACAGAAGAGAGGAACAAAACTTTTATGAGTGTGAACCACACCTAAAGCAAAAAAAGAACATGGAGAGGAGGGACTGGGAAGTAGTGGAGGCAGGGACTCTATAGGGTGGTTCAACACACAGAATTGTGATTGGTGAAACTACATTTATTCACTAAAATCTAACAAGATTTTAATTTTAAAATTCTCAAATCTTACAAGGGAATAGGAAAACAAAGGAACAAGGAATTACCAAATGAAAAGATAAATTCAATAAAATCCTAGAGGAAGCACTTTTGAATTTTCCCCGATTTCCCTGCTCCCTCCAACTCCAGGTTTTCAGCACTTCAAGCATTTTATAACTCTAAGTTGAACCGTGCACGCATTAATTTCCTCTTTATTAAAGGAAATTGAAATTTTTGCTATATTAGGAACTGGTTTTATATTACAAATATACACACATATGCACGCACACCATCTTTTAGCTCTTAATATTGAAAAATAATCTCTCAAGTAATACACCACTAAATTCTTGTTGTTATTATTAGTAAAATAAATTTAAAAAAAAAATTAAAAAACCACACATACCAAGAGAATTGTGGAACTGAACTACCAACTGAACCAAACATTGGCACCAGATATAAGAAATCCAGGACCAGTCAGAGCTCACCTTTCTGAGCTTTCATTGTTTGTTCCTCAATTTGTCTTAAGCGTTCCATTAATTCTTCCTTTTCACGCTCTATTCTTTCCTTCTCCTTTTCTGCTATCTCCCTTTTCTTCTTCTCATTTTCTAATTGTGCCCTGAAAAAAATAGTAAAAGGTGGGGGTTTTTTAACCTCAAACAGATGAAATTCTACTATAAAGATGCTGGTAGGCTATTTTTTAGTTAACTCAGCTAGCAAAGAAGCACGTCATTTTACCTATTTCAAATTCAGTTTACAATGCAAGAAGAACCAAGTTTCTGTTTCAAAATACTGTACAGAAAAACAATTTATGAACAGAACTGATTAGCAACCTTTGTTATGGTTCAACTAGGTAAATCCACAATTATACCTGTATTTTAGACATGGGTGATGTTTCATCTGGGCTAGAAATGGCAACAGTATTTTTTTTAAATATACAAAAGGTAAGCCATGACATTCTTCACTCAACTTGCTTTAAAGGTTCACCTGTAGAGTATAAAAGTCCCTAAGGATCAAGCAACAGAGAGTTAAGACTGTTTCACAGAAACATAATGAGAAACAACAGTACAGCTACTATTACTATGCTGAAAGCTCAAAAAAGATACGGCTTTCTATTAAGACAGGTGAGCCATGCCAATCCACAAACCTGCTTACATATTACAGAAAGAAAAGCAGCTCTCTTTTCTAGAATGCTAAGATGTCTGATATTCTATGACTTAGTTTTCTTAAAAGGGTAGAAGAATTTTTTCCTGTTTCATGGAAGTTTGTTAATTACCTTTCCAATTGTTTCTGATGTTTCTCCTCTCTAGCTTGGGCCTTCATCTGTTGCACTTCAATTGTATCAGGTTTCCTCCTCCTCATGTACAATTCATGATTTCCCATACACAGTGCCAAAATCCGCTTGTTAATTCTCAGACGGGGTGCATAAAAAACAAAATCCTAACAAAAATAATTGCAGCATATCCATTAATCTAAAAATAAAGTTGTGACAAGACTCAAAGTATTACTACGTGCTTACATTTGTTAAATTAAAAAACTTACAAGTATTTTGACATTCATCCTCTGAGCAATCCAACACCATAATCTATAAATTTAGTTACTGTCAGAAAGTCACAGGATAAACTCAAAGTTACACATGGACTCCTCCATGTGGGTTAGTTAGATTACACAAAATCATTTATTTAAACTTCTAAAAAAGTGAGACTAATCTCCACTCTACTTCTGAAGAGTTTTGACCTAGAAAGTCTCATGAAATGTACTGCTCTAATAAAAAAAAAAAAAAAGAAAAAAAAAAGAAAAAAAAAGGTGAGGGGCCAGAGAATTTAGCATCTTACACTGTGGCTTTTCAATACATCACAAAATATTAGTTAAATTAAAACAAACAAACAAACAAACACAATCTTAAAAGTATCAACCAGAATGAAAAGAGAGAAAAACATACCATACTTCAAAAATCAAAATTTCATTTTGATTACTGACTATTCTACCAATAAGAATAATAAGTGTCACAAAATATTTACTCATGCCATAATGCCAGAGCAAGTCCCTGCAGGCTTGAATCTCTTCATATACAAAGGCATACTATTCTACACACTACTTACAGGGGCCTTTTTGTCAATTGGCTTTATGACAAATTTTTTGTCATTAAAAGAGATGTTTCTTATTTCACTCCAGGGAAAACCAATCTTGGGTGTCAGCCTTCAAAGAGAAAAGGTTCTCATTAGAAGCAGCAAGGGTGTGCATTTTATTTATGTCCACTAAGTCTTAACTCCACACCATTTTCACTATCACAGTTACATTTACAAAATGTAATAACAGTTCAAGCATATTTTGGTAGACTTTTTTTTTTTAACACATTATTCCATCAAATGAATAAATTACATAATGAATAAATTACATGGCACTGTAAAAGAAAGACTTTCAATTTGTGACTTATTCTACTAGCATTAAACAGATGGCTAAACATCACAATCATGTACTGATACTCTATAAGCTATTGACAATTTTATTTTCGGTGAAAAGACTATTTAAATTTGAGAAAAGTCTGACATTTCAAAGACAGAAATTAAGTTAGCCTTCAGCAATGTCGTACTTCAATTTAACTCACATGTAAGATAGATGTTCTTACATTTCCAAAGTTCAAGTTTAATTCATTTCCCTTGCATTTTAAGTAAAATAAATTCAGTTCAGAAACCTCTACAATGTTATGCACCAACTGCAAAACTGTAAATATTTTTCTCCATGAGCACAGGAAGTTTTTTTCAATTCATATTGTCTTAATTACAAGCATTAGAAAATGTTTAAGTATTTGATTGCTAACTGTCAGGTGTTAAAGAATACCAAAAATTGGTTGATCATTCAATCTGATCTGAACATTTTCTGAGTATTTCCTTCGTTCAGGAGTTATATTGCCATCTAATGGCAATTAAGGCTTACAGAATTTTGTTACAGAGTATATGCATCGAAGAGCCTTAAGTTTCAGTTCAGCTGACAGCTGTTATCTGCTGTTTGAAACATCACGTTAAACTTCAAATCACCGTGAAAGGACCGTTGACATCAGATACTACTAGCAAGTGTTTGGAAAGAAATAAAAGAATAAGCCTGCTGTTCTGTTTTCAAATTCTTCAAATTTGGTACATTTCAGTTTTATCCCTCTTCAAGTAGGACAGAATATTTGATCTCTTTATCAAGACACGAGATTTTCTATTTTCTTTGATGTCTAAAGGTCTCACTTTTAGATACCAAAGTTTTTCATGCTCTAACAGCTACAATCCTAGTCACTGCTCTTAACAAAATGTTTCTCATTAAATATGTTGCTCAGCTTCTCAATGTCCTTTTCGTCATGACTGAAGTAGTCTTGAGGGAGTGAAAGGTACAGAAAAAAAACCATATAAAGATGGTCTAGCTATCATATGTACATATTAAGCAACATAAATTCAAGTTTCCACAGAACTGATCTTCCTTTACCTTCTTTTGCATTCCCATTTAAGCTTTAAAATTCAAATATTCTGGCAGTTAACATCTATATCTCTTTTTCTGCCTTTTACATAGATTAGGTGGTCTATGAGAACCTGTTTTGCCAGATGTTATTGAATACACAATAAGGTGGTTTTTGTATAATCTCACATAGGATCTCCTAGAACAGAACTGCAAAATAAGTGTTAGCCACTTACTTATCATCATGCTCATAAATATTTAGACCCAAAGCATCAACTCCAAGCCACAATTCAGTTCCTTTTTTATTCTTTATTTCAAAATAGTTGACTCCATACATTTCCAAGTCTTGTGCTATCTTAAGGTATTCCATCATAGAATCTTCCCTGATGAAAGAAGAAAAAGAAATGGCATAGTGTAGACAAATCAAAAGTACGTTGTAAGAATAAGGGAACTGCAGAATAATTAATTAGTGTAAAATTCAGTTAGGAATTAAATCTCTTTGAAATTCATGCATATGTTGACTCAGATACTTATAGAGCTCTACACCCTAATACCCAAGTACAGTCCAATCATCACACTTTGCCTTTTCACCCCATGAGCTAATCAAATACTAAATCTATTTTAGAGGCAGGCAACTGTGGACAAAGGCAGTTGACAACCTTATCATGTAGGTAAGCCAATAACCTAATTGGAAACTCAGCCCTCACTGAAGCTTCCCCTCACTGGAAGTTTTTGATAAACGCCTACGCTGGTTGGAATAAAAGCAAGCAGTTTCCAAACAAACATGCCACTTCCCAAAATACATCTTAATAGTAATAAAAAAAACCTTAAAGGTCTTGGAACATTTTTTTTTTTTTTTAAACGTAATTACCTTAACATTCCCCTGTGCTCTTCATGCCAGTTCTGTATTCTTTCTTCCCACTGTTCTTTTGTCAGTTTGTGCTGTTCTAACACACTGTGAATAGAAGTTGTTGCTATTAAATGACGCTGACAACCTATTTAACCTCTTAAAGCTGCAAAAATAAGTTTGGTTACGCAGCATAACATATGCTTTAATTGAATAAACTTAAACGTGACTTCCTATACACTCCTCATCTTTTTAACCCAGACACAGAAGCTTTGTATTTCAACAAATACACTTTTAAAATAGTGTGAAATCACTTCTTTTTTCATGGCATTCTGTACTCTTCGTACTACAAAAATCATACCATGGCATATCTCAACTTTCAGTAAAGTCATAAAATGTAATGTTTGGAACACCTGAAAATACAGACCTATAAAATCCTCATACAACAATGCTGAAAATTAATCTCTAGGTATGCACAGGTATAGTCAAGCTTTCCTACTGCTGTCACTTGAAAGACAAAGTAACACATTAAGACAAGTCAGGAGATTAGTTTCTTGGGGGTTGGGAGGGGATTTTTTTTGTTTGTGTGTTTTTCAATAAATAAAGTCAGTAGTGAAGCAGTTTCAGAAAACTATTTGATGTTTATCTACAGCGAGCTGCAATGATGGAATTATATTTGGACCTACTAGAAATTCCAATGTAGTACTGCAGTAAGAAACCAAATGTGTATGATAACTTTATTATGCTTTTATTCCATGCACCTAGCATTTCAAGCATTCCTAGAGAAATTATTTTAAATGACAATAAAAAAAAAAAAAAAAAAAAAAAGGAACTGCAAGATAATCTCAATAAAGAAGTCAGAACAGTTGTTCTCCTTCTTTTTTCTTTACTCAGGAAAGTAAGGATTTACTACTTTTCCCCTACATTTTTCGCAAAGTACAATAAGGAAGATACTGAGTGATGCAGAAGATACTAATGCAGTGTTACTTCTCTTACAGGATCTCTGTCACTTATTTGCTACTATGCCCCATATCTACTGATGTGCATTTTTCAGTGGTATCCATATCACATTTTGATTTGCTTAGTTGTGTATCCCTGTTTCCTCCTCAAAACTGAGGCAGAGGTTCTAGTTTTTGCACCTGCACAAAGCTGATGTGTTCATAGCTCAAGGATAGAAGAACATGCAATGACAAGACATCCTTTTTGTTTGTTTGTTTTCTCGTCTTTAGCCTTGAATATAAGTATAAGCCCTAAATGTAATACTTACAGAAGCCTGTAACAGAACGCATAAAGTACAACAGCCTGCTTTGACTGTAATAATCTAAAAGCATCCCAGCAGTCATTTACAAGTTTCTATTACATAAAAAAATTAATTCCAAGTCTTCTAGGACAATGTTAATTTATTAAAGAAGTTCTGTAATTAAACCAGGCCCGATTTTTACATTATGATATTTACATTGTGAGCTGCTTTCCACCGTTATTTCTTCTACTTCTCCAGCAGATATTCAAAAAAGTTCAAAGGCTTTCATAGTATAACATAAAGCTAACAATCAAAAAAATAAAGGACAAACCAGGATACGCTATCCCAGGATTATGTCACACAAGGGTCCATCTGAAAATAAAAGCCCTGCTCCCAAGCTCTTCTTCACAGAATGATGAGGTTGGAAGTAACCTCTGGAGATCACCTTGTCCTCCCTTCTGCTCAAGCAGGGTCACCTACAGCCAGTAGCCCAGGACCATGTCTAGACATTTTAGTATCTCTAAGGAGGGAGAGACTCCACAAGCTCTCCAGGCAACCTGTGCCAGCACTTAGTCACCCACATGGTGACTTGTGCTGTCTGGGGCTTTCCAAATTAAGTTAAATTTTTGCTTCTACAAAAATGCTTTGCACTTTCCTCTTTTTTAAATGAATTTGAGTTGAAAGACATGAGGCAATGGGCACAACTGAAATACACTTGAACACAATTTTTTATTTTATTTCTTTACTGCAAAGGTGGTCAAACACCATAACAGGTTGCCCAGAGAGGTTGCACAGTGTCCATCCTTGGAAATATTCAAAACGCAACTGGAAAAGGCCTTGAGCAACCAGCTATAATTAGAATAGAACAGAATAGACTATTCCAGTTGGAAGGGACCTACAATGATCATCTAGTCCAACTGCCTGACCACTTCAGGGCTGACCAAAATTTAAAGTTATTAAGGGCATTGCCCACATGCCTCTTAAACACTGACCAGCATGGGGCATCGACCACCTCTCTAGGTTAGTAAAGGGGATTGGACTAGATGGTCTTCAGAGCTTTCCTTCCAACCTCAAATGATTCCATGTTTCTATGATATCCTCAACAAAGCTGGCAATATCTTTGGTGATAACCATCTCATCATTTGCCCCCTCCATTCTCTCTTCACATGCTACTGATGAAACATCACTAGCAGATATGCAAGGAGTATTGCAACAGAATAACTCGGCAAGGACTTGATGCCTTGTTGCTACCCAGCTCATAGTTTTGAGCCAAAAAATATGCAGTAGTTTTGACACATGAACATTAAGAATGTATAATTAACAAGAAATGCAAACCTCTTCTCACCTTTTTCAGCAAAATTTTGCAAAGCTAGTCTACTTTGGGAAACGAGTAAATATTTTTGACATTATATTGTATATTGTTCTGAAGTACTTTTATGATGTACTTGTTAGTTTTCTGGCAAGTCTCCTGGTGACAGGAGGCAGAAGAGGAATAATTGTGTTCGAATGAATACAAAAGCTATGTGCTCACTCAGTGCAGACTGGCACACGACTGGTTGAAAGCATATGCTGGGAAATCATGTGAACATTTGCCTACTGAAAACGAGCATCTTAAGTATTTGAATTTGTGTCATACACAAGCACTTCACTGTTCACAGGCTGTCATCATAACTGAGCAAAACCCAAGATTTGTGAACCAACATACTCAGTAACGACAGTTTTACTGGTTCTACATCTCCCTGCCTTCCCAACAAAGGGTATTTTTCTAGAAAGAGGCACAGACTTCACAGTCACAAGAACGAAGTAAACAGCCAAAACCCAACTCTCAGCCAGGATTTTTAAAAATCTGAAACATTTTCAGGAATATTTCTTTCAATACTTCACCACAATCCTTTTGAAATGCTTTTTGGTTTGCTAGAAAATTCTTGAGCTTAGTTACACTAAGAAGTGAGTTTCCACTTTTACTTTTCAAACCAAAGAGACAGAGCATATGACTTTTAAAGAAATCTCAAATTATTCCATGGGTCTCATTTCTTTGAAAATGCATTAATGTTATATATTTAGTAAGCACACGTTTGTCCATCATACATCACTATGGATTCATCTACACTAACAAACTTTGCACACTTGTGTTGCAACACTTCTCTAGCTGTCAAAACATGCCAGGAGCATGGTTTCAGTTGCGTAAAAAAACAGAACTATAATCTTGGTGCTTACTTTTCCTAAACAATTAGATGAGTGACTGATACAAAAGATTTTATACTCAACAGCAATGGCAACAATTTAGTTTCTAAATTTTCTGTCCAGGCTAGCATTCTTTTGCAAAATATTTTATTTGCAATACACTCTGTAATTATTTTCAGGAAATTACTATCATTTAAGTGTACAAAAACATCAAGAACTGAAGAAAAGGAGTTAGTATCAAAAGAACCTTAGTGACTTCTATATTAGAGTGTTTTGATTTTAATTTAGCAGAAGCAAGCCTCCGGGAATATTAAACAATTTTGCAGTACTTTGGAAATTTGTTCAGCTAAGTCTGGGCAGATGATTGTGGACGGGACAGGAAATAGGTCTCAAGAAACCCATGGTTGTGACGCTTCTTTGTTATGTAGAGTGTAAATTAGGATCTCTAAGTTTTACTAGCAAAACAGGCACTCTTAAGAAAGCTACCGTTGAATGCACATTATCACTTAATATTTTAATTACAAAAAAACGTGCTGTAATCAAGTTTAGATGCAGCAGACAATGCAAAATCACATGTAGTCTCACTCACCGCTGAGGGAGAAGTCTGTCGTTGGCTAGGTAGCCTAGTTTATGTATCTCCTTACTGTAATCTCCGTACTTGGACTGGACAGCATAAGAAGCCAGAAGAACTGCAGTTTCTGGTGGGCAATATATTTCATCATTTAAGATCGCTTCTTTGACTTGCAGGAAGAAAAGTCTCTGAGTTATTTCCTGAATTAATTCTTCAGATACATCCTCTGGAAAAAACTTGGCCCTGAACTTAAACTGCAAAGGATTTTCTTTCCTTACATCTTGCTGGGTTACCTGAGGGAGAGGAATAAAGAAAGAAATTAAAAAAGCACTAAATTGTATATTAAATATGATTAACTCAGTAGTAATGAATTCTTTAGCTCCTCTACACTGAAATCTGGTGTTTCCTGACAAGCCTATTGTGGAATTCACTAAAGGTTCACATGGCACCAAACCAAGCACACCAATTTGGATAAACCAGACAATTTTGAAATACTCAAAAGCTGGTTTTGTTTTGTTTGGTTTTTGTAGGCTTGCATGAATTTGTATTTATGACAATAAAGATCTGCAAAAATAGAAGCTGTAATACATATTAAAAAAATCAAAACTATATCCAAGGATGAATTGCAGAAGTAACAAGTTACGGTCTAACAAGGTTTCTTTAGCAAGAACTACAGCATGTTTCTTCAATGTAAGTGTAGAGTTGGAATCTTTCAAAAGTCTTTGAACTACCAAACTAAATACATGTGCTTAGTTTCTTTGCAAAAAAACATTAATTACATTATTTTTCTAGAATGTATAGTCCCTATAATCATGATTTCTGTGAAGAGATCAGATGTGGTCATCTTAAGTAAGTGTCTACTTGAAATTTCAACAAAAACTCATTTTTATGTAGAATTTTCCATTTTATTTGGACTCAGCTTTCAGCACTGATTATGACTAAAGCAAAAACATCCAAAATTCAACTAATTTTAACATCAAATAACACAGTGATTGTTAAAAGGTACATTCATAATAAAATAAATCTCATACATTCCAATTCCTTAAGCACTTTATTACACATTTAGTTTTATGTGCATTAATAGTCCCTCTAGAACTTCTTCACTATGCATGAAATTATACATCTGTTTGCTTGACTTGTAGGAAGTATCAAAAACTGTAAATATAATGTAACCATTTAATCACATAAGTAAGGCATCATAAGTACTACATTCAACATCTCAGATGTCAAGTTTTAAAAGTTTTGCTCAGTTTTCATTACTGGTCATCTGCTTCTGATTTACATACACAGTATTTCACTTTAATCTCACCAGTGAACAATTAGTTGTGCTCTTGACATAATAAAACCTTATTTGCACATCTATTTTGTAATTTATCATATCTCATCTGTATTTAAGGCAAGTATTTAAATATTAACTTACAAGTTACAGCCAGTTTATGATGATGTATTTAAGAATCAAATGTTACAAGCTTTTTTTTTTTTTTAAAAAAAAGATAGATAACTGTCTTAGTCTAAGTTAAAGAAAATCAGCACACCCTCGCTGCTCCTGAACTGTCCCAGCAACTTAACTTGCTAAAGACTTTCACAGAGCTATGTCTTCTGTATTTTTTGCAAATGATGCACCAAATCCTGTAGTCTCCAACCACTGGAGACAAGTCATTAGGGCTAACAAAATATTTGTAGCAGTTTACTGCACATGGAACAAGACACGTATCAAACTCTAGGAGACACCTTTGGTGGTTAGCAGGTTTAACTCACTGGATTTACCACAGAAGAGAAGTAAAGATTATATAAACACAGACAGTAGGACTTGCTCCTAAAAACTTCCCAATTTACCTCCTAATACTGAAGATAAAAAAGGTATTCATGATTCAGTTGAACTCAAAAAACCTCTTTATTCTAAACAGTGCCATTAATAACCTGCCAGCCAATATTAAAACAAAAAGTGATCATTCAAATTCATAAATAGATCTTAAAGTAAGATGACCCGTTTCCCAACAGCTGGGAGATAAAAGGTGCTCAATGCTGTTGGGGAAAAACAAAACAAAAATTATCCCACAACCTACCTATCAGATACGTAAAGACAAGTTTAAGAGCCTATTATCGGTGCCTTGTTTAAAGATCAATAGCTGTATACGTGCAAATTCCTGAAGCTCAAATACTTCACACACACCCCCAACTGTAAAACATTTATTGCTACATAAAAATGGGACAATCACATGAATTTGTTTTCCTAATTCATGCATCACCATGGTACTGGAAATACGGGAAACTGTATCTCCTCAAATAAATGTTGATGCAGCTTTGCATATTCTTTTATAACTAAGCAAACTTAACACAGTATTTTTGCCATTTAAAACAAATGAAAAGCAACTTTTCAACTAAATTTGAAGCCAGCTATACGTCACCTACAACTTTAAAGCAGCAAGCCTTAGAAAAGTATACTTCAAACTGTACACTTGCCTAAACATTAGGGAATTGTTGTTACCTTTTTATTTAGCTTCAGCCAAGTTGAGTAGCCCTTGCTGTCCACATACTGCAGCCCAAAAAACCAGACTTCACGAAGACCAACAGTTTTCACCACCTAAAGATAAATGATCCATAATCATCAGTAATCACTACAACAGGATTTTTTTTAACGGTAATTAAGCTACAGAAACCATCTCAAACTGAAATACAACCAAGTTTCAAAAGAACAAAAGAAATTAAAATAGTAGCAAAACATCAGGTTCAGAGAAGCATCCACCTCAGTGTTCTAAAACTCAAACATCATGTTGCCAAACTACCAACTGGAGTGTGCAGCTTACTGTGTGCATCAAACTCAGCACCTGAGGAGTACAAGGTAGCAAACAGAACCCCAATATATCAAAGCATGTCTAGGAAGTAATCTGCAGACCCACAGACAAGTAAGTCCACTTCAACAGAAGACAACTGGTGAAATTATAATAAAGAATAATACTTATAGACAAGTATGAGGTAATAAGGATGAATCACCCCCTTCAAATATTTTTGAGATCTTCTAAGAGTTAATGATAAAAGGGATAAGAATGACCTAGCTGATAAACCATACATGGATTTCCCGTAAGATTTCTGATCAGGTCTATCACCAAAGGCTACCAAAGAAACAAAACTGTCCTTGAAGAGAGGGAAGGTCTTTTTATGGATATACTAGTTAAAAAGAAAGAAAAAAAATAAGCAAACTTTTCACAAAAGACTTGTATAGTGTAACCACTAGGGAAGTCCCCCAGGACTTCATAGGTGATCTGCAAAAAAGGATGAAACTGATGTGACAAAATCAGCTGCAGAAAACCTTCCATAAAGATCTATGAATGAACATTAAAAAGGAAGATGAACCTCAATAAAAGATAATATCTAATAAAAACAAAATACTGTACAAAAAAGACAACCATTTTAATTATGTGAGCAAAGTTCTTGTTGTAAAGGAAAAATGCAACAAAGCTGTTATATTACTATACAAGTCTACGGTATTCCCAAATCTCTAGTACTACATATGCACTGGTCATATCAACTTAAAAAGGATGCTGCAGCACTGGAAACATTTCAGAAACATTGAAAAGAATGATCAATGACATGGAACGCTTTCTGCACAGCTAAGACGAGAACTAAGGCTACTGACAGAAAAATGAGGAAAGGAAAAATATGATATACGTCTATAAAACTTGCAGGGCATGTAGAAGGAAAATAGAGAACAATTATTCATTATAATGTAAGAATTAAGAATTAAGAGAATCAACAGAAATCATTAGATAGCAGGTTCAAAGCATACAAAAAGAAGTACTTTTACTACACAGAGTTATATAATGGAACTGTGGAACTACCTTACAAATCTTTTGCATAGTAAAAGTACACGTGGATTCAATAAGCAATTAATCAGAAAGGTCCAGCAAAGATTATTAAATAACTGTAAACTGGCTCCAAAAGACCCAGTATGGCAGTACTTACATATGTTCTCAGGTTGGACCATGCGGGCAAGCTGGTTTACTGAAGGCTGTTTTATGGAAGCATTCAGATGCATGTGAAGTAAATAGAATTTTACACACAGATCCTCCTCCATTTTAAAGTAGTACTATCGGGTTGCAAAATTAAGATTTTGAAAATTAGAAAGTGTCATAAGATAGCTGTGCAAACTTACTTCTGATGCCTTGCATATTTGTATTATTACTTAACAATCATTCAAATGCACCTTTTTTCCCTCCTCTACCCTTTCACCTTCAAGCTCCAAAGCACAGAACGGACAATGTTCATGGATCCAACCCGATTCCTGTAGTGAACAGTTATTTTCTCTAGAATTCCTACATCATTTACTTCAGAACATAAGAAATGCTAAGAACAAGATTATGTTACTAATATGGTCCTGAGTAGCATTAAAAATGGTGTCTCAACTCAGACATTTCAGACCTGCTACCTCTTTTGGCACAGATCTCCTATATGACACTGAACGAACTACTTATCGCTTTATCAGATGACTCTGAGAACGCTCTTTACTTTCCAGCTGTCAAAGTTGAGCCTTTGTACCTGATCAGCTCTCTGAGCTGCAGAAGTCAGTAAGAACTGCAGATGCTCAACAGCTCTGCCTGTGAGGCATAAGGAGACAAGTGCTTATGCTCACGTCAGCACATTTTGCTCCCACCTGCTAACTACTGCCCTTCAACTGAGATGCACATTGCACATTATTCAAATACAGACAACTTGTCTCCTGCAAGAGTTACACGTGCTTGCAAATCAACACTAAAAACAGCTTACTCATTAGCCTGCTTTACTTCAGATCCACAAACAAGCAAAGAGCATCATCTATCATTGCCTCTCAGCTCAAAGGGAAGAGGAAAAAAATTTTCTGAAACTTTGTACCAAGATAATATAAGCACTTATGCACTGCAGTAGCATGACAGGAAAAAATAAGTGCAGAATGAGAAACTTAAGAGTTCGATTCTGACTCAAAATATTCATTAAGTAGCTTCAGGCAAGTCTTCATCACATCTGTAAAACAGATTTATTCACCGTCACATCCTACAACTTGACTATTAATAGGCAATAAAAACTTCTTGGAGAATAAAAGCAACCAGAGCAATAGACATGTTTTGGCAAATCAAAACGAACGCATAAAGAAAACTTAGCAAGAATTTCATTGGGTCAGCTTCCAAAAGATTGTAAGGGAGGTTTCCAAGATATCTGGAAAGGACAGTGGGGTGTAACTTGAAATAAAGGAAGCAACCCTCCCATTCTTTCTGAATGGCAACTACAGTAAAGCAGAAGTACTGATGGTCAGTGCTAACAACTTATTGAAAACAACAAAACAAAACAACCCCCACCATTACCACCAGCGTGTGGAAACATACCCACCACAGGGTTCTTCCTGTCCTCGGAAACTTAGGGATGCTAAATTGGTTGACTAAAGGAGGACAGATCCCCTCTTGCCCATTCTGACAACTGACAGGATAGACAGAAGGATTAGTGATAAATATGTTAAGACACCTTCTGAAATACGAGTAATTAAAAAAAATGGGTTTTTGCAATAAGTAAGAACTTTACTGAGTTTCACAATGGAAGAGAAAGGCACAGACGTCAAATGCTGAATTCTCATCTGGTAGCAGATGAAGGTGATGAAAACACACACATGGAAATGGGAAACATATCAACAACTCTAGAAAACACCAATTAAAAGCTTAAAAGAACCATTGACTGAAAAAAAGGACCAGTTGTTCACCAAAACCATAGAGGAGCACTAGACAATAGCTAAATTCATGGAGAGGTTATTTTCTGCAAGCAATAACCAACAAGTCTACTATCATGTCCACCACCATTTCTGCATAAACCTTGAAGACCAATCCTCTCAATAACAGTGCTATTCAATTCTTTTTCTGTAGAGAGAAAGCGTAACTTTTGTCTGAAAATTTCACGCTGGTTTTGCAATACAGTTCAGCTCTTTATGTTACTCTGTGGAACTCATGTATGAATTTAAGATCAGACCGAAACCGCTTTTCTCCTCACACATAACTGTGTTGGTTGATTTTGCTTGACCCAACAATGTTTCAATTTACACTTCCAGAAGTTGATTGTAAGATGGTGAGATGTCAAACGCCACACAGTGAATTAAGGAAAAAAGTTGAAGAGAGCATGAAAAAGAATTCAGAGCTGTATCTTTTTTCCAGGCTTGTGAATGCCCCAGTTTGGATGAACCTGATTACCTGGGCACGAGACGTTACACAGCAGAATGTCACCCCACCCAGTACTGCATGGCAGAAGATAGCAAAGGTTGGCAAAAGACAAGTAACAGCTTGAGGCTTCTGTGCCACAGAATACCATACTTTTTATTTGATGGTGGTGCAGTTGGACAAAAAGCAGGACAGCCCCTTTCTTCACAAAGTCTTTTTAAGAGTCATGAAGTCTATTCTTATGTAGAGGCTGAAGACATACTACTACTGATGTTAGAGAAAGGGGCAGGGGGTAGAAGTGTTAAGAGTCAGACAGTCATTTCAAACAAAAATTGCAAATGAAATTTTGTTCATCTAAAAGAAAAAGCTCAGTGATACAAAACAATAAACATTCTCCTCTTTTCAACATATACACTAAGACGTTTAATCAACTCTTCAAGGTCAATTAAAAGTTTAAGAGTTCTTAAAAAACTCTTTAAATGTGTTACTTTCTCTTAATACCCATCATTACATACTTTAAGCATCTATAGTGGAGAGGACAAAACCAACAGTTCTACTAGACACAATTGTTGATATGGTTAAACTGTTTTTGAAGAGTAATTTCAAATATTTCTGCATTTTTAACTAAATGCACACATCTTGGATCGAGACAATATAACATATTTACTGGTTTCTTGAGGAAAAATAAAACAACACATTGACAAGCTTCTATTCTTAACATTTTCTAGAACACTACACAACCTAGATCAAAAAATTGTTTCAAGATTCCGCTGGCTAACATCACATGAAATGAATGTGAGAACAAGACTTTTTAAGAAGTCATTCATTTAGCCCGTTTGACTGGTGCAGGACAGAGACACTATGAAGCCAGCATGTGTAGTTCTGATGGGTCTGCAATCCATAAGCACATTAAAGCCATCATTTTCACTTTTCCACTTAGTCTTTTGTTGTTGTNTACAGCTTCCATTCTTGGGGAAAAAAAAAAAAGATGTTAGCTTTCTTTAATGAACTTTTATTCATTATTAGTGAAGGCTATATAAATTTCTCATACACGTAATTCTAAAAATTATATTGCAGTTGCAACTATGATGATTAGACATAAAAAGTACCATTGATTTCAAAGCAGTTCTATACACATGATTCAACTGAAGCTTCATTGTTAACCTATTTACACAGAATTGTCTTTACATTGAATACATTCCATGAGAAGTAACAAGGAAGTTCGAACAAAGTATAGCTTTGATAATGTAAGGAAAAACATAATCTATACATGAGAACACTTCTGCTTTCTCAAACTATGCCTTAATACCCACAATAGTTTTATGCGTTTGTATACATACATATACAGAGATACATGTAAGTTACCTGATCAAAGAGCTGCTTGCCTGTCGTATTGGGCTGGATGGCAAATTCCAACTCTGCATCCATTGTGGTTACTCTGACATTGATCTACAGAAAAAAAAGTAATATTTAAATCATACTGTAACAGTGTAATGCTTCTACATACTGTGCTTAGCCTGTAAGAAACAATGTATGGTAAGTAAATTCTACAATTTTAATGGCCTTGTATACGTACAGAACACAGCAGCTATAAAAATGGAAAATTTGAATCTGCAAAACATCTCATCTTTTATTTATTATAAAAGCATATTCAGGATAATATTTAACACTAGGTTTGAAGGTCACACCAGGGAACAAAGTTCAAAATCAATTTAATGGGATAGATGATATGACTACTGAACATTCAAAGAATACGGGAACATTCAGCCCAAATGCATGCAAAAGAAGAAGTTCCTAGTCATATACATATCATTTTAAGGTATTTATACTTGGCAATATAAAAAGACAAGTAGCCTCCTGCCCTGCCATTTCTAAAATTAAGAGGTTCAGCGGTCTTAAAATATATAGGCCTAGAGCTTGTACACCTCAGGAGAGACTAGTAGCAGATTTTTCATCAATGGAAGGAAGAACTACAGAAATTAGCTCCCCTTAATATTGAACCCATTCAATTCCCTTACTGCAAGACTGAAAAACCCCTGCTGTTCAATGAACTTCTTCCTTCTCCTGAAATAGAAGACTGTTTTCCAGATGACTCCCGACATTCCCTGGTTTTATTTGTTCTCAAACAAGCAGTCAAATATTCCAGGAGATATCTGGATGCCTACCTTACTTGGAAGTACAACGGTCTGTTCCAATTTCTCTTCAACTGGTAGACACAGAAGTAAGAATTTTCATGAAACAGAACAAAGTACTAAATGCACAGTGCTGTCTTCTCACTGTTAGAATGTTCCTCCATTCCTATTACCAAAGTATCACATTTTATTTATCTTTAGTGAATAGGAATATAAAGTGTTAAAGGTCAAATCTACTTTGCTATAAATACAAAAACCAGAAACACGAAGCTTCTTTGAGGCCCACAGATATCTTCTAATTTCTCTCCCTCTACTATAAAATATGGAACAGGAATAAATTAGGACTTGTATTACAGGTTCTTACGCTACTTGATCTATGCCTGTGTAAACCATTTCCATTAACTATTTCCCTAATTTTGCCACCAGGTGGAATACTTTGAGAAGCGAGAGTCTGGAAAAGTCTCCGCAAGACAGAAGACCGAAGGCAGATCTAAGGCGCGAAAAAGAAAACTGAATAGAAGTTTGTCCCCATGCAACAGATTAAGCTTGTTCACTCCTTTCATTAGTGTCAAGGTAAACAACTTTGGGCATAAGCTGGATACACAAGACAAGAGTAGCGGGAGTCTGAGGACCTCGAGGTTATAGACCTGCAAACGCGGAAGATAGGAGGGGGTTAGCAAATTTTTTTTGTGTGCAAACACTGATAAAGAACAAGAGTTGAAGGCTTTGGAGTAAAAGATAGTAAACTTTTATTGCCAAAAAAAAAAATTAGAGGGTGTGTGACAGGAGGAGGGAAGAGAGGTGTTTTCTGTAGATTCTCTCACTCTGCCCATTTTGAGAGGAAAAAATATTGCTTATTCTCTAACAGAACAACCCATTTTAAATGGTAGGTCTAACTCCCTGCCAGTTGCACTGGTTTAAGCACGGGCGTTTACCCCTTAATTACAAGAAGTTAATTTTTTTAAAGCAGTTTTTCATTTTTAAAAATGAAGCCTACTTTAGGACAGCTACAAGTAAGCAAGTTACAAAGGATAAAGCTAAAATGTAACTTTATTAAATGCCAAAGCACTCCGTTATGTAACGGCACAATTGCCAAAACCAGAAGCGTCACAGAAGATCTACAAAGCACAGCAAGTTCAACTAATCACAGCAGACTTCTTAAGAGTTGCAGCAGAAACTTCTTACATAAATATCCTAATAATGAATGTCATCTTCTACAAATGCAAGAATTACTACCTGGAAGTCTATATCCTTCACAAGAACTAAAATACTCAAACAGTAAAATAATAGATGTAATACAGAGGCAAACTCAACACAGCCTGTAGATTCTGTTCGTTTCTGGGTATTACTGCCTCAAATAACAGCTGAGTGCTGTACCAGTACACAGCTGCTACATCTGCAGTAGATACAAACACAGATTAGGAGTACCTGCTCACTTATATGCATTACAGTAACTGCTTAAGTCTTCAGCAATTTTCTTTTTCTTTGAACTTCTGATTAACAGATCACTCAACTGCTAATTAATATTTACACTTTCAGTTCTACTAAGAAAATCACAAATTATACTATATCAATATTAAAATGTTACCTTTTATGACACGAGTTACTTAAGAACAGACTTACAAAAGTAACACTACACTTGACTGTTTTCCTCCTGAAGACATTTGGATTGACTTAGATTTTTGGCATACAAATACTGAGCTTTTACAACCTTACAACACTGTTTCACAGCTTCAGTTATTTCTGGGCATGGAAAATGAGAAGGTTACTTTTGGCAAAACCTAAGACTGAGCCCAGAAGGTTTACTTATCTAATCCAAACCTCGATCACACAGCACACTCAACAAAATCAACCCTCTGGTGTCAGTCGCGTTGTCTGTAAAATAAAGCTAACCAGTTCCATTGAACAGTCACAGGGGAAATTCCCACGTTATAAATAAGGCAGGGAATTGAGAAAACAGAGGCAGAGAAAGAAGGCACAGTAAATTCAGCGATGGACGGTCACTCGTGTAATCTGCTGTTGGGTATGCAGCTACTTTGAAGCAACACTCCTCATGTGACAATGGTGACAGGGGGAAATTATCTGAACCACAAATTATGAAGACAGACACTAATCTGAACATGATTGCTCCGAACCAACTTTACCACATGAATACAAAAGCAGGAAGGAGCTCTTGCAATGGTGACAAGAAAACGTATGAAGGTTTCCTGTAGCAAGTGTTGGAAGGCTACCACTACTCATACCACAAGACCCACTTAATGCCTGCTTTTGAATCTTGCTCTTGTGAGGATTACACATCTTCCTTCAAACTGCAGAAACTAGAAAAGATGACAAAGCACCAGACACGACTTAGACAATTACTTCAGCTGCTCAATCGCGAGGCAAATTCCATTCTCCTGTGCACAGGCTCAGGGCAAGAGATGCAACAAGTCTCATTTGGTATATTCATATGTAATTTTGACTGAACTCTGACTAGATGCCTCCTAAGACTCTTACTCTGGTAAACTAATCAAGAAACTCTCTAGGTCGTTCTGCAATTCATAGGAGTATGCCTGAGCAAACATCCTTTTTTTTTTTAACGTTAAAAAAAATAGCTATATATAAACATTTTTTTGGTGCCACAATTTATATCACTTATTACTGACCTAGAGATCTCTATACAAATATTAAATACTAAAATATCATGGTGCTCATGTCCAGGAAATACTTAAAAGTGCTACTGTAGGCTTAGGAACTGGGTAACTGAGACTCTGTGAATCCTCAGGCAAGGTCCATGGGGTGAGAGATCCTCCCCTGCTCCTCCAGAGATCAGGCCACGTCATGCCTGAACGGCCTGTATTTAAAAGGCCATAATGGAAAGATAAAAGGGCAAGTTAATGAGTTATTTTAAGTTTTTGTAAAAGTTCTAAGAGGAAGAAAATGCTTAGCACAGAGTTTCCTTCAGCTTGCTACCTTTAAGGGTGCATTTTATAAACAAAGCTGCTGTAAGAGAGTATAAAGAACACAGTTAAGTTTAACATAGCATAGAAAAAAGTCCATTTAGGAAAACGCTACTGCAAAGTTTTAATTTAGAGCACCAAATCTCTGTTTAGGATACCGATATCTACCTCAGAGCTTTTAAAGTGACTTATTTAGCTTGGCTTATTTGCCTATACTGAACAATATAAACAAGCGGCCAGGGACAGAAACCTTTCACCATAAAAGTATCACCAAACATTTGGAAAAAATTGCTACAAAAAGTATAGTTCTTCCTTATTTCTGACAAAACAGCTTCATCCCAATATCTGGCTACATATACATATTTTTTAATCTATTTGTAACAAACTTTTCCCAAATAATAATGCTTTAAACCCTTGCATTGAGACAGTTTTTCTTCACTTTACAGAAACAGAGTATTTTGGGTTGGAAGGGACCTTTAAAGGTCATCTAGTCCAACCGCCCTGCAATGAACAGGGACATCTTCAACTAGATCAGGTTGCTCAGAGCCCTGTCCAACCTGACCTTGAATGTTTCCAGGGATGGAACATCTACCACCTCTCTGGGGAATCTCTGCCAGTATTTCACCACCCTCATGGTAAAAAATTTCTTGCTTAGATTTGATCTAAATCTACCGTCCTATAGAATCAAAGAATCACCTAGGTTGGAAGGGACCTTTAAGATCATCGAGTCCAACCATCAACCTAACACTGCCAAAACCACCACTAAACCACATCCCTAAGCACCACATCTACCTGTCTTTCATATACCTCCAGGGATGGCAACTCCACCACTGCCCTGGGCAGTCTGTTACAATGTTTGATAACACTTTCTATGAAGAACTTTTTCTTAATATCCAACCTAAACCTACCCTGGTGTAATTTGACCCATTTCCTCTTGTGCTATCACTTGCTACTTGGGAGAAGAGATCGATCCTCACCTCTCTGCAACCTCCTTTCAGGTAGTTGTAGAGAGCAAGATCTCCCCTCAGCCTCCTTTTCTCCAGGCTAAACAACCCCAGTTCCTTCAGCTGCTCCTCATAGGACTTATTCTTTAGACCCTTCACCAGCTTTGTTGCCCTTCTCTGGACACGCTCCAGCACTTCACTGCCTTTCTTGTAGTGAGGGGTCTAAACTGAACACAATACTCAAGGTGGGGCCTTAACCAGTGCTGCGTGCAGGGGACAATCACTTCCTTAAGTCCTGCTCACCACACTATTTCTGATACAAGCCAGGATGCTGTTGGCCTTCTTGGCCGCCTGGGCACACTGCCGGCTCATATTCAGCCGGCTGTCGACCAACAGCCCCAGGTCCTTTTCTGCTGGGCAGCTTTCCAGCCACTCCTCCCCAAGCCTGTAGCGCTGCATGGGGTTGTTGTGACCCAAGTGCAGGACTCAGTACTTGGCCTTGTTGAACCTCATACCATTGGCTTCAGCCCTTTAGTTTAAAGCTATTACCCCTCGTCCTATCGCTGCACTCCCTGATAAAGAGTCCCTCCCCATCTTTCCCGTAGGCGCCCTTTCAGTACTGAAAGGCTGCAATAAGGTCTCCCCAGAGCCTTCTCTTCACCAGGCTGAACAACCCCAACTCTCTCAGCCTGTCTTCACAGGGGAGGTGTTCCATCCCTCTGATCATTTTTGTGGCACTCCTCTGGACCCACTCCAACAGGTCCATGTCTTTCCTGTGCTGAGGGCCCCAGAGCCAGACACAGTACTCCAGGTGGGGCCTCACCACAGCGGAGTAGAGGGGCAGAATCACCTCCCTTGGACATGCTTCTTTTGATGCAGTCCAGGATACGGTTGGCCTTCTGGGCTGCGAGCACACATTGCTGGCTCATGTCCAGCTTTTCATCCACCAGTACACCCAAGTCCTTCTCAGCAGGGCTGCTGTCAATCCATTCTCTGCCCAGCCTCTGTTTCTGCTTGGGACTGGCCCGACCCAGGTGCAGGACCCTGCACTTGGCCTTGTTGAACTTCATGAGGTTTACATGGGCCCACTTCTCAAGCTTGTCCAGGTCCTTGGCATCAGAACTGGCAGCCTGAGTTTATCTGTATTTTACCAGACTTGCTTCAGAATGATTAAACATGGTCAAGGGAAAGGAAAGAACACACACATACATGTTGATTATTCTTTGTGAAGGGAGCAACTGATGTTTTGATAACAAATGTTGCTAATGGGTTATGAGAACATTTGCCACAGCTCACAAAATAGTATTTATAAAAAACTATCTAAAGCAATTTTTCTATGAAAGAATTTATCCAAACCAATAAACACTATAGTCAATGAACATACCTGTAACATTAAATACCCACGTGCATTTCATATGGGAAATATTTTTGTTCCAAGTTCTTAAAGCAGTGAAAGAATACAACAAAAAGATATTTCTACACTTCTTGTTATTATCTAACTTCAACCCTCCACAATTTGGCAGGATATTACACAGTCACCACATTAACCTTTGGACCCCTCCTCAAATGTAGACACACTCCATAGAATATACACAAAACCCTACTGTTAGCTTAGTAGTCTAATATGTCCTATTACTGTACTTCAGCCATCATTCGCAGATACTGGTCTTGGCACTTCAGCTTTCATCGGAAAGCCCAAAACTGAGTATGTACCAATATTTAGTAAGAAAGCCATTTAAAATTACATGAAAGAGATTTCCAGTGGTTTTGCCTTTTTTCATAAATGCAATATGAATTAGTCACATGTAAAAGCCACAGAAAACAGTCAATTCTTATAAATAAGAAAATTGCAAATAGCAAAAAAAGTTTATTCCAAGAGTTTCTTCACACTAGTTCAGCCAATTACTACATCAAGTTTGCATATTAAATTATATGTGTTAAGGAGTAGCAATATATTGGTCCCACTGCTTTACACACTGTACAAATATACACAGCACACTCTCCATATCAACCTCAAAGCAGACATAGGAAGAGATGCAAGAGAAAAATTAATGAAGAAGATAAGGTAAAAAGGTAAGGATTAAACAGCATTAGGAACAGAAGGATACAGAATAATGGCAAATAGAGTTTACTAATAGACAAATCAAAAGAAAGCAGTCCTCCAAACTGACACCAGTTGTCTGTTTATGCTGCCGAAATAAATCATATATTCAAACCATGACTCAAATACTGCACTACACATCGCAAAGATTTTCCTGTAAAACAACCACCCTCGTCAAAAAATAATTTATATACAATTTCAATTCAACTGCTTTACAGAATGTAACTTGATCTTGTAAATATGAATTCAAATTTTAAGCATATTATTCCAGAATCTGATATCTACTTCTTCTGAATATACAATATTGTAAAATGTTGAAGTCTAAAAAAAGACTTCTTTTTTAATCTTAGTAACTTTGACATCTACCCAGCGTAATGCTTTCTCTTTCACACCCTGCAGTCTTGTACAAAAACACTGCAAAATACCAGCAAAAAGAGCCAATAATTTTAACTCCTCTTACACTCTATAAATGCAACTAATATTTCAGTCAATTAAACCTAATCTTCTTAGCCTATGAAATGATTAACAGTTATGTAACTAACGATGCCTAATTTTAGTTTCTACGTTTCTATTTTTGGTGAAGATCTGGGAGAACAGCATACAGCTGAGAAACATTTTGCATCTGTTCTTTTAGGAAGAAAGCACTGAAAATAAGATTCAACAAATATTCTATTCTTCAGTAAGCAGAGAACTAAGCACACTGAAAACAGCCCTATTAACAGCTCCAATTTTGATTACAGCAGCAAACACCTAATTAAACAAAGAAATCACCATTTTTTTTTTTTAGATGGATCACAACAGAAGCTAAATGAAACTTAATTTTGCACTGCTAGGCAGAACTGAGAATATTAAGTCTCAGAACTATTTTATTTTAAAAATAGAGGAGATGTTGAGTAAACAGCTTGAAAGAATGGAAAGCCACTTTGTGTTTGAAACAAAGTGAACAAACAGACTTTTCTACTGAAGCAATCAAACAAGAAAATGTTTCACCAATGTGTATTTTTCAGACGCATACTACCTTAATATCTCAGGACAATATATTAAAGTCACTTTTACCCCTTCAAAACAGCCTTTTCACTCAAGCTATTTAACCTAGTAGCCTCTAAGACAGAAAATCCCAAACACATAATAACAATGACCTTTTACCACCGTGTATAAGACGATCATTCACAGGGGCATGAATGTTATTTCAGACTGAGACTTCTGTGAAAAATTAAAAATCTTTGCTTTAAAATTCAACTATGCCAAGACCCTTTACTGGTCTTCATTCAGTTAATTTTGTCTGGAATACTACATAACTTCTCAATGTGAAAGCAAGGAAGTGAAACCAAAATCTATTCCATTGTTTCCTCTGTGATTTAGTGTTTACTGATTTCATTTAAACTCATCTATAGCTTAATTATTTTTTATGCATAACAAAAAAAGTAAATCAAAAAATGTAGAGAGAATTTACTTATAGTTGTACTGCACAGGTTCACATATTTACAAGATGACAAGATTTTCTGAAAACTATCAACTGGATCATTACAGAAGAACCTGGAAAAAAATATACCTAAATACGTCACAGTAATACAAAGAAGAGAGCTATAAAATAACTCTGTCAAAATTCTTACCAGTTACATTCACTGGATTTTCTTAGTCCTTATCCATGATTATTTCATGTTTGCAGGTTAAAAGACCTCCGGTAATAAAATTACAGAACACTGACAGTCTTATTGCAACAGCTATCAAAAATAAAAAACAAGGATTTGAAGCACAAATAGTTTCTGGACTAGAAGTACATTTGGTTATTGTGGATTGTCTTTAAAGACAACTGGTAAGAGCTACAGCGAATGTCCAGAGCAAGAGTCCTTCTACAGTCCAGTACTATCAAACCCTAGCAGAACAGCAAGACTCTTCAAATAACAATGTTGAATTCATGAAACATAACCAATGACTAGGCTCTTACAGTCTCCAAAGAAGAGAGGGGAGGGGCGGGGGGGAGAAGGGGAAAAGCTCCAAAGCAATCTACCATTTAAGAAGCAGCCAGAGCAAAATCAGAATCTGAGGTTTGATTTTCAGAAGTAAAATTACTGAATCTTTGGCATGTGTGCTACTTTTTCATTCACTGGTTACCAATTATAATTACAGCAACCTGTAGTTTACAGAAAGAAATCCGTACAACATTTTTCAAGGAGTGTAATCAATTTAATTTCATTTCTTAATGGCTCCTTTCACTTGGCTTCCTTCTAAGATCTCACATGCACCTACATCATCAGGAGACACACAAGAACATCCCAACATATGAGAACTCTTTATATAAAGCCCCTCATAAAAGGGAAAAAAAAATTATCTCATTTGTGGCATGAGTCCAGCTTCTTTCCAAAGATCTGGTAGCTAATTTCCATTCCTGGGGCGAATTGTGCGCTCTTCCAACGCCTCTGCAATCTCAGTTCTAAGGATATTGCTTTTCTTGTGAACAACCCTAAAACTGTATTTCCTACGATTTTCTAAGTTCCTTAAAATAGAGGGAACCTTGCCTGCCTAAATTTCACAGTTCCAATCGCAGAATTTAAAAAGAAGTAACCTCACTCAGGCTGTATTTTTTTCTAGTCACCACTTCTGTGACTTCATTGCTCTGTAGCTTCATGGAGTTGGGGCCCTCAGGAACCACATGAGCCCACAGTGACTTTCTGCCTTATTCTTAAAATACTGTTTTCTAGTTGAGAAGCTCTATCAAAGGCACTGCTCAATCATCACAGCCAGGACTCAAAAAGGTCAGAAAACAGTATGCTGCTGCCCTTAATAGTGCAACTTTCTGTAAGAAGGGGGCAGGATACAACTTCAGAAAGTGCCAAAATATTGCCCCCAGTCCACAGAGGGGAAAAGAAGAAATTACAGAAACAAGATGGTATGGCCAGTTGATCAGTAGACCAACACCAAAGCTCAGAACAGGACATCTAGCCCTTGGACAGTCCCACGCTCACATTATTCACTAAGTTGTACCAGTTCCAAACGCTAGCATGCAATACAGACTATTTACTCTTGTAATTTCTGATTAATAGCAAAAAACTTGTATACATCTATGTATAGGTATGTATGTATGTATGTGTACACACATGCACACAGATGTATGTATTCTTAGAAACAGAACTGCCCTCCTCCTAACCTACTACCTCAATGAAACATCAGTGAACAAAGAAAGCCTGAAGGCTATTACATAAACCAACTGAGTTGAATAAGAAATATGACAATATGACAATTCCGTTCCCTTTCTGAATGCTTTGCTCACCGGATACAAGGGGAAGAGACAATCAAAAGTCGTTTAACACATGGGAGATGAAATCCAAAGCAACCAATATTACATCAACAGCAAAAGAATCAAGCTGCTGAATAATTACCTCCTCAAAGAATTCTAGAACTATTATCAAAACAAAAGTTGGATATTTTTTTCCCCTGGTTATAAAGTGGATGAACCCTTATCTCAGCTGAAATAAGATGAATAGGAGACCACAAACATGGCTTATTTCCTCTCTTCAACACTTACCTTCCAGGATATACCCTCTACCACGGTAAAACTACCACCTAACTTAGTGCTGTTGCTGTCACAGACACTTCACACATGTTCTGTCCTCCCCTGCCAAATCCTGCAGCAAATCCTTCCACCGATTCTCACAGACATAATGTCAGGTTCCAATTATGCCTCCATTAACCACTGTATGTCATCTCATCTCAAAGTCAACAATTCCTGAAAAGTCATTCCTCCTGTCAGCCAAATGGGCTCTAAGTTCATTGTGGTTTGTAAATACTGCCCCCATCTCCAAGTGTGCTCCATGCAACTTGCAGTACTGAGCTTGTTTGATCTTTTTGCACATGTTGGTATTAAACTATCTCAACTCCAATTGTACATTATCAGAACTTATGAATCTAGAAAAGGCAGAGTCAAAACAACCAGAGCTGTTATAAGATCACCACTCTAACACGTGAAAACCCTATTAGATTTTAGACGAGCAAGAAAACAGCTACTTACTGGTTTCGGCATTTTTCTTGTTTTCTTTAGTCTCTTGTTCACTTAGGTCTTCTACAAGCTCTTTGTCCCCTTCTGTCAAAAACAAAATTAAAAGTGTTGTTTTTAAATCAATCAAAACAGAGTTCATGTATATCACAGCAAATAGCACGAATTCCAAAGCAGGTAAACAAGTGCTCTACACATACACAATATACTTTTCAGTAGATGACATAAAAAGCAACTACGTTAGCCAGTATCAGAATCCACAGGTCTCTAAATAGTAACCTCCTTTCTAGGTTTCGTAGAATATTAATCCACTAATGTTAGAATAAGGAGACAACAGTTCCTCAAGTTCTACAAATAATTTAAAAAACTTTTTATATCAGACATCTTCTAGTATTAAAAACTTTTAACATTATTTACAGGGAAGCAAAATTTGTAGAAGGAACTCCAAAGCTGCAATTTAATCTGTCAACTCTAGTCATACTTAAAACATCATGAAAACAAAGAAAAAACCTAACCTAATTTTAAAGCATCAAAACCATATTTCATGTCTATAAAAGCATCCGTTTCTCTCTGTGAAGGAATGATATGGTCATTTTTCCCAAATGAAGAGAAATGCAAGTACACCGTCACAGTAAAAAAAAGGAAGAAAATCTGCTCTGGTTAAAATAGATTTTTTATTTTATTTTATTTTTAAACGCAGAAAGGCTCTAAGTTATGTCTATGCTTTAATGAAAGTATTCCCTAATATGCTCTATTCCAAAAAAGTTTTTATGCCTCGAAAAAAATATGCTTGTAATGTTTTTGGTAGATAGCATCCAGCCTCCTTTTCATTTCATTCTAACTCAGACAGAATAAGCAGCTAGTCACCTTCTCGCACGCTTTAAAGTAATGACTGCCATGAATCAGTCCTACTGCTGATCTGCAAAGAGTACGAAAGATGGCATTACCTTCAAAAATATTAACTGGAATTACACTTATACTAAGAAAAATGAAAGTGACATACTACTCAGAATAATCTGAGATTCCAGTATTATAACTCCATGACTGCATCAGATGAGGAAGATATTCAGAAGTGCTTAAAAAAATAAGAAAACCAAAATGTTCAGACTAATTCATTTATCAAAAGCCAATTTTTGTATAAATTATTTCTCATTCATAAAGAAAAATGAAAATATAAAGCATTGTTTTATATAGTTACAAAAGAAGTTATTTTTCCTTGCCTTCTTGGCAATAAAAAAATGCAATAAACATCAGAAACATTTGCACAGCAATGTAAGGTGCACTAGCATTTCATTTTTATTTCTTCTAATCTGTAGAGATATGTTTGAAAAGAGAGACTGGAAAAAGAGAGATAAAGGATGACACATCAATGTTGTTGAGTGGTGAAGAAAAATGAATGTTAAGACTAAAGATTACAGAAAGAGACATCTAATGGTTCAATGCAGATATGGAGCAAATTTTGCTTAATGAAAAATCAGCCCGAAAAATGAAAACAGTATCTTTAAGTTATATTCATTATGATATAATGAATGTAAGACAACTATAAAGGTATAATACTACGTTTGCCTAGCATAAAGACAATTACATTCCAGTAGATTATTTTTTTTAATTACGGAAGATATTCTAAAGTATTGGACAGTATCAGTAAGACTACGATTCTAATGTATTGTTTGATATACTCTTGAAAAATATGAATACACTTTTCTGCAATTTCCTCTCACACCACCACCCCCCCCTTGTAACCAAAAATGCTTGGGGTTTGGGGAATAAAAGAGGGTGCTCACAGCACTGGATTTTGATAAAATTCAACAGCACATTTCCAGTTCACAGAAGAGATTGCCCCCTCTTCTCTCCCCTTTCCCTAATGTACTCCATAGAAAAAAAAAAAAAATCAAGAGTAGTAAAAAGCATAACAAGCTTTGCTCTAACATCTGCTAACAGTAAGCAGGATTCCGAGATGTAGTAATCCCTGTGTTCAACTTTTTGACAGTAGAGGCTCATTGGTTGCAAAACGGAAGACAGACTGAAGCCCTAGAGTTAAACTCAGTTAATTAACGATGCAAAAGCTAAATTAGATTCTCATCCACCATTTTATAAGAGTGCTAAGTCAACAGTACTGAAAGGAGCAGAAAGTAGCACAAGTATTTTTATGCGCTTATAGTTATATTAGCATTGAAAAGAAGGGCTATGGTAAGATGAGTGATAAGGAAGTCCAGTCTCCAGGAGACAAATGAGAGCATATGGCACAAGGCCGAGATCTGTGTTAACAACTGATTACTTCTGAGGTCCTTATAAGAGAGACCATGTCTATCACGTCCTAAAATGACTGTCATACCCTCATATGTCTTTATCATTGCCAATTCCTCCATAAATATGTCCCAACTTTTTGCTTTGGGTTTGTACCCAAAAATTTTGTTAAACTACTATCAACCAACCCTAAATTACTTCCTTGAAAACATATTTTAAAACGTTAAGGTAATTTTTAAAATCAGAAACGTGACTACAAAGTTTTATAGGATAATTCTATATCATCAAATCACAATTGGTAGACATGTAATTTAAATGAGTTTACAGAATTAACATTTATTGTTCATATGCAATAAAACAAAGCTATCAGCTAAAAGTAAGAATCCTCTCGTGCAAAACTCAATAAAAATGAAGTCTCACTGTCAGCCCCACAGATCTTGAGGGCCTTATAAATTATCAGAGTACACAAGCAACAGGAAAAAAAAAATCTATGCAAAACAAATAATAGCCAAGGTATTTGTTGTTGAAGCGTTTGCTGTAATATCTTTTACTAGAGTAAAAAAAATAATCTATTATTTCCTTTAAAAAAAGGAAATAAATTTAATAAGTTTAGAGCCCATTATGCTGAACTTGTTTCTACTTTAGATCATAAAGACCTTGTGCCGTATTACACCGAAAAAAAAACCCAAACCCAACTCATAGGGTCTACAACTTAAATTCACAGACCATTGTTTCCATTTTATATATAATGAAAAAAAAAAAAGCCTGTGTTTATATGTTTTCATACTCATAATGTTATGCAATTTCAAAACAGTATATTCACACAAAAGCATTGCAACAAAGTATTACATCTATAGAAAAATAAATAAGTTCAGAATCTTAAAATTGTACAAAAATTGAAATCAAGTAAGCAGTGAATAGAAAAATAACACCCTATCTTTCCCAGTTATTGGCACCAGCTAACATTAACAAAACAAAACAAATATAAGGAAAATATTTGGCCAAAAGAAACCAAAAATCACTGCCAGGCAAAATATTGTGCACCTCTACTATGATTACTGGAGTGGGAGTTCACTTCTGCTACTTACATGTCTCCAATAAATTTATATTTAGTTTATATCAGTTTTACTAAATTTTTATCTTTGAAACAATTAATTACATACACTTACTTTTATCCTAACACTCATGTGAAATGGCATTGCAAATAGAGGAAAAAATAAATAAATAAAACAGCCAACTGGGACTGGGAATGATATCCCTCTTGCTTCCTGCATTCTGAAACCAGCTTGTGACCTACTAGACATAAAGGCTCATCGCTTTGGCATTTCAGTTCCCAAAGGTGCCTCTTCCAAGTCAGGATTAGCAGGGTTGTGACTTTGCAGAGTTCCTACTGCTACAACACTCCAGCCCTCGAGACCTTCACAGCATATGCAATAATCTGGACTTGACCAAACCACGAAAATATCGGCAGGCTCCACACCACTGACAAACAATCATGCAGATCTTCAAGAATTCTCTTGACATGAAGAACTGTGATTTCAATTCATTTCACTACAAGGCAGTCAGGATTTTTAAATCAGTATCATCCATATTTCCAGTTATGCCACAGAAGCCAACAAATAACGCAATTGTTGAAAGTCGACAAAGAAAGCTTTCTTCAGAAAATGATGCTGCCTAAAATGCTTAATGCCAAAATTCTGTCAAATAATTTATGCAGCAGCTGTTTTCAAAAGAAACATTCATACACACAGCCATGGGTCTGAGGTCAGGTGAGGATGGGATAGGAGGCAGAAGGCTTGAGCAGGACGCCTGGCTGGCGGAGAACCAACCCTCAAAAGCGGGATCCCTATCTGACAGCTTAGGACCTTCTCTCAGAAGCAGTCTCTTCAGTAGTGTGATTCCTAAGCTCTAGCAAGAGGTTCATCATCTACTTTCCTATATACAGATGGCAGGGACCACAGAGCTTTTGCCACAGAAATACAACCAACTCATTTATTTACAGGAACTTACTTGAAATTAATACACTTTTTTGTTTCAAAGTCCTATACCATTCCATTTTTTGTGACAACTAAAAGTTTTAGATCGTTGGGGCGACAGCAGTAGGCAACTTAGAGGCCACTGTACCTGACTAACTGGTCTCGGCTTTCTACAAAAATGCCTCTCTGCTCCAAAGCGGCCTGTGAATGCCTGCAGGGCAATCATCTCTTACACGAACAGCTCCCTAATGACACACTTGCTGCAGTCCAATAAAGAAGTTAATTCGCCACAGACTTCACTTCTGCATACATCTTTTTCAGACAGACAGACAGAGAGGTCGTCTACACAATTCTCTGTGATGTAAGCAGACCAAGGGGGGAAACAAAACAAGCCATCTATCTCACAAAAAAGGAAAAAAAGAAAAATAAAGACCTAAATTCTATAAGTAACACATAATAATTGAGATTTGACCAGCGCTAGATATCACACGCAGAGTATTACATACCAACTTTTTTTTTTTTTAGTAATGTATCTTTGCCTTTTTAAAGCCACTGTTTCTTCCAATCCTCCCTTCCCCAAAATAACTGAGATAGGCTTGCTGTCTCTCTGAAAAATAACTGCAATATAACCTGTACAACTGTTGTGCATTAAATGCATTTATAATTAAAGATATTCTGGAGAGCGAAGTGTTTCTTCCAAACTGGAGTTCCTGAGAACTTCAGAAGTACAAATGAAAACTTGGCAGTTACCAACACAGTAGTTAAACAAAAAGCAACACAGACCAGCCAAAGAATATCTGTGCAATACTTGCAGTTTTACCAGTTAATAAACTGGTATGCTCTAGATGTGCTATAGAATTTACATACAGTTTATATTTATTAAGTTTAGTAACCTTTAAATTCTAGCTTCAAAGTATCCACAACTGCACTATGTGAAATAACTTTAAGGTTTTGAAGAGTCCTGCAATGACAGGATAGCGAATCTTCCCATGTACATCTGATACACAAGCAAAAATGAAAATTAAGAAGTGTGACTGATGCAGGTACTCTGTTGTTTCAAGGTGAAATAAACCCTTATCTAAAAATACAGTTAACAAAGAATTACGACATAACCGAAATTCTGGGCATATCCCATTTCAAAACCAGGTATTGTATTTTCTGAATAATGCTGCTAAGTCTCTTAGCATTAGTTCCATAAATGAAGGAAACTTATGAACATGAACTGGCCACTCACATCAGTCTCCATATACACTAGCTAGAGTTCTTAAATCGAAATGTTCTAGTGGAGAGATTATTAACTCTCTTTTTGGGCCATTGTAATATTTGTTTTTCCTCGTATTACACGACTTGAAGGTTTAATTTCAGAGTGATTAATAAACGTCTACAGCAGAAAGGAAAAAAAGTTTTTAAATTCAAAGCACAGCTAAGAATTAGCCTACTGGTAAAGTTAGCCCACAGATGCAGCCCTTCAACATTGAAAGGAAAGAGTTTACCTAGGCCCCTTCAGCTCCGGAGTAAACTCCCTGGGCATGCAAGACACACCAAGTACTGTTTTAATGGATCAGTATCTTTTCAACAATCAGGACTTTCTTCAGAAGTTTGTATAAAGCTTTGTTTACATTTACAGACTTGAAAATCCTCCCTTTCCTCTACTCCCACAGACTCCTAATGCAACACAAAGTGACAGGACAGCTTTGATGTATTTAACGCATCCAATAGAAAGAAGTAATACCTTAAACAACTTCCCTCTTTGCCTCTGCCAACAGAAGCACTCCTTCTCAAAAAGCTGAGCAAGATTGTTGAAGAAAGGTCATATACCTATCCCAGCAGCGGCTAAAGAAACCTTCTTTACCAGGAACTGCCTTCTAATATCATAACCTCTACACTTCTTACCCCTCTAATTTTGCACCTTGTAGACGGATCCATATTCTCACTCTCTTTATGGCATTACCTAATTTTCTGTGAACTAACTTTTTTTTCTGGCAGCTCTATTACCATCAAGCCCTGCAATGCTCTCTACTTCAGTGCAGAAATAGTCGACGATTTGTTATCTCTACAAATACTCTTATGCTGTTTCTTTCAGTCAGCATGCAAGGAAAACTCTCTGGACAGCTCCTGACGTGTCACACCATGTCATTTTCTGTGTGTTTTCTAAAGCTGTTTGTTGTACTTTTGCTCTCTAGCCTCCCAACCTGACGGAAGAGCTATGCCACTTCAGCACAAAGCTTGGAAACATGCCACTGCCTTGCAATTGCCATTTGCTGGGAAGTCGCTTATCTGGGAACATTGCACTGACTTGCAGTTTATTTTTCTCGCAGCCACTCTTATGCTAAATCAATAGATCAATAGAGGCCAGTCTTCCAATTCAATAAAGTTACTACTTGTCACTTATCTTTAACGATCACAAAACTACCTCATCACGGTAGCCATAATGTTACTGTATACCAACCCCACATCTTCCCTCGCAACATACATTGCCCAGCAGCACTGTGCCAATACACTACATAAGAGTTGACAGCAACAATGGTATTTCTACGGTCTTCTGAATATGTGAAGTGCTGTGCAGGCAGATGCACCCTCAAAACGTTTCTGTGACATAAACACAATGACAAGCATCTCAGATGAAAACAAAACAGTACAATACAGAGACATGTCTGAGGCCTGACACAAACCAGCCAAAGACAGAATTAATTAAAACTCAGAATTGCAGCTCCCATAACTCAGTTAAAACAAAAACCTGAGTCTTCTTAAAAGTCTGTACCAGAAAGAGGAACATGAAATACTTGTCTAGGGTGTTACATAGACTGGAAAAGACAGCTTAATAGCACCTTACAACTGATGTGATTAGTTGTGTTGGCATGAAGTCCAAAAAGTTATTTTTTTCACGTTCGAATTAAGAAAACTGACAAAAGAGAAATGAATTCCACAAAGCTGAAACTAAAACCCCTTATCTGCACTAGACTTTAAGCGGCAAGGTTAATTACAAATGCCCACGACTTGTACAAAACATTAATCCATTCAAAAAAAAAAACAATGCACAAAGGCTCATTCAGGGCCGCTGTGGCCATTACGTCGGCCAGTATTTAAGGGCTCTAAAAACGTGCATTTGTTGAAAACAATAGACAGCAACAGATGCTTCACAGCACTTGTTTATGAAGTAATTCCTTATTATTCTTCCACACCGCCACAGTCAGCTGCCCGACCCGACTGCCACATGTCTACGGTAACCTCCGGAGCCACGACGCCGGGGGACATGAATAATGCAGAGGGGGCTGCGCGGCACGGGCACGCCGAGGGCGCGCTCCCGGGGCTTCCCCAACAAAGCGCCCGCCCTCCCGCCGCCCCCTCAGCGGTGATGGCCCCGGCGAACCCCCCCCGACCCCCCCACATCTCCCACCCCCCTCCAGGCGGCGGCGGGCGCTGCGCCCCGGACCGGAGCAGCGCGATGCAACGCCGCCACCGCAACAAGTCGCCCCGCTGCGCGCTGGTGCCCACCTCCCCCCCTCCGCTTCCCGCCCCCCGGCGGCTGCGGGCGGGCTCCCGCCTCAGGCCGCCGCCAGCGCGGCGGGG
>VUYV01000034.1:6078447-6089725 GCA_008711295.1 Anarhynchus alexandrinus | reverse complement strand
CCCCCGCCCCCGCCGCGCAGCTCCCCCCTCGCAGCGGGGCAGGAGGGGCTGCAGGGCCGCCCCGTGCTGCTCGCGGCGCCGCCGGGGACGAGGCGCCAAGCGCGGCGGCCGCTGACAGCTCCGCAATATGGCGGCGGCCGCCGCCGTTCAGATTTTCCCCCCTCCCTCCCCCTGTCAGATGTTGCTCCTGAGCCCGCACTGGGCATGCGCGGCGCGGCCGGGCATGCGCGTCGGGCGGCGCGAAGCCGTTGCCCGCAGCGCTGGCGGAGGGGTGTAGGGGGCTGGCAGCGCGCGAGGGGCTCCGCGGGCGCGGAGGGAGCTGTGCGCGGCTGTGGGGAGGCGGCGGTGGCGGCGGTCCCGCTGAGGGGGGGACACGGAGGGTGAGGGAGCGGGGCTCCCATGGCGGGACAGCGAGGGTGAGGGACGGACGGAGCTCCCCTGAGGGGACGGCGGCGGGCACCCACCGTGTCCCCGAGGCCCGCCAGAGCCGGCGGCGCGCTGCGGACCGCCTGGAGGGAGCGTCCTGCGCGCTGGGGCTCAGCCGGTGGTCGGGAGACGCGAGCGCCCCGCGAAATAGACCGGAGGCTGGCGCTGCCCGTGGCTGTGATAGCCGCTCGGCAGTAAAGCCGTCCTGTAAAAACTCTTCGCTCGCAGGAGCGATGTAGAAGATGAGGAGAAAGAGCTGTACCCTTAGCGCAGGTGGGCAGCCGGGAAATGTCAGTACAGCCTGAGCCAGGGAGGGGGGAGTTGGCANACGGGCGCGGCGGCAGCGCGGGTGTTTGGGCAGATAGGGCGGCGGGGAGCTGGCGGTGCCACCGGGCGGGGGGACGCCGCGGGCAGGAGCGGGGCTCGGGGTGTGGTGGTCCGGGGGGTGGGAAGGCTGAAGCCGCGGTGGCTGTTGAGAGAAGGGGAGCCTTCAGTGAACGAGCGCGGGATGCGGTCCGAGTGGAGAGCGCTGACCCTGCTCCCCTCTTCCTTCCACCTCATCGCAGCGGTGGGACCCTCGCTCCTTTCTCATCACTCAGGTGGGGGAAAGAGTCACGCATGGGATCACACTTTTTTTTTTTTCCCGCCCATGTACATATTTTCACTTTTTCCTATACAGTGGGGATGGAGAAAAAAACAGCAGTAAGGAGAATCCTGAAGGACAGAGAGGTTGAGGCAGTCCCAGCCCTCTCTGTGCTTCAGCAGTTTATTTTTGTTTGCAAGAAAGTGAGGGTGCTCCCTGAGCTCGGTGGCAACGTAGCCAGGGAGGCCAAACAGCAAAGCTCAGTGCAAAGGGATCCACTTGAGCTACCAACTCTGAGTCATGCAGCTGCTATTAATACACCTCGCCCTCCGGCTGTCTGATAAAGAAAGAAAGGTTGGGGGAAGAACTAAGAGGAATTTTCAATTAAAGCTGCTTCAAAAAGAATAAGAAGAACATTTTAGGATGAATCGGAGGTGGGGAGAAGGGGAAGAAGAGGAGAGCAGCCTGGCAAACAACATGGAATAATCTCCCAGAGAATCTGTGGGAGCCTTACTGACTAAATTATTTTTTTAATTGTTTGGACACAATTTAAAGAACATTCCAATAAACTAGATGACTACATAATACAAACTATGATGAAACTAAATTGAATTATATAAGCTTGAGTTTAATTGCTGCTTCTAGACGCATTTAACGAGTTTAATGATTTTATGCATTTTATTGTGTATTTCAAACAGCCATTTCTCTCGCAGTCATCACCACAGAACCTGAACATTTCAGTCTATTAAAGGTATGTTCTATTTCCCCCCATGGGCTAAAATTTCAATTCCAGCTTTGTTTATGCCGTTTTGCTCCAAGGAAGAAATGACAGTGGCTAATTCTTCCTTCTCTCTGTTGTTCTTCATTGTGAAGAACATCCTGGCTTGAAACAGAATATTTTGCAGTACAGCAAACTTCTGAAGTGTCTTGCAGCCTCTGCAGACACAGGGTTCTGCTGACCAAATGCCATTAGTATGCAACATACTTTTCCTGTTCAGATGGTCTTTTCCTGCAGGTTAGAGTAAAATCCAAGGGAAATGAGAGAAAAAAAAAAAAACAACCACAAAACCAAACCTTGGAAACCCAAGCCCTGTTTCATTCAGTCACCTAAAGAAACTGTCTATGATTCAGTGCAGCGCACTGATAAAATGCACTTACTTTAGGTGACTGAATTAGAGGCTCACTTTTCTTGCAAAATAGTCCATTGTGAACTGGCTCAAATACAGGGTTATTGCACTAGGGCATGGTTTCTTTACTAGTGTTGATAGCATGTGGAAGAAAGTTCCTTTCAATTTGTGCATTATCACTGTAGGATATGCTTTATCTCTTATCCTGTTACATGAAGAATATTATTGCTTAAAAATGTCAAGGTAAATAATAGTCTTATCTTCCTTGTCAACAGTATAATGTGGTTTTCTTCTCACCTTGCTTCCTTAACAAGGTGTAAAATTGCAGTTTGTCTGATAAAACAGGGTAGTAAAAACAAAAGCATAGTTAGAGATCGTATTCTTTTTAGCCATGAAACTGAAACTACAGAAAGAACTACAGGCAATAAAGAGCGCTTTCAGATACCCATATCAACTTAAATTACCCAGTTCTTTAAGAGGTAGGTTATAAAAATAAAGTTCATGATAAGAATGCCGTAACTGCAAGATATAAAAGTTTGTCTTCCAGCAGTAATGCCAAAATACAACTCTTCATTAAAAAAAAAAAAAAAAAAAAAAACAAAAAAAACAAACAGATTTTAAACTTTCTTTGCCCTATGTGAGGAATCCATCCCAGAATTGCTTTTGAAAGTAAAGATTTCTGGGCCAATTCTTTTCTTCAGTGCACCTGCAACGGCGTAAAGCATTAGTTAGTGAGGACCCAGTTGTGTGTTAGAATCTAGTTTTATTAAAGCTGAATGTACAATCCAAGGGGCGTTTACTGGACAAGGCATTTTGGAAAGGAGAACTAAGAAAAAAAAATTGCCCTGAAGAATTTCTGCATTTTTTGGTATGTTAAATGTCATGCAACACACCTTTACTTTTTCCTGTAGTTCTACGAAGATTTATGCCATCAGCTAGGATAGAAGCGTAGTTCTGTCCATACCGTGCCCCTAACAGGAGAAGTTATACATGGCTGTAGTCTACAAGCCTGGAAGCTGGCCACTCTGTCTGGGAATATTTATGCACATGACTCAACACACATATCCTCATCTATTAGTATGTTTACAGAAGCAGACCTGAGTCTAAAATTATTGCAGGCTAATTTTACTAATACTAATTGTATGGTCTAAACCCAAATTGTTTATTCTTTTGTTAGTATTTGAATAACAATAATAGGATACATTACCTTCATGGACATTAATCGTATTTCTTTTTCCAACAAGTATGTTAGATTGCATTTTAAAGTCTTTGCTGGAAGCAAAAGGAATTTAAAGAATTTTGTGGTCATTAGATGAATCCAATTCACAGATATTTTAAATATTTGGTGAAATTATGATAAATGTCTGAAGTAATAGTTTTTATGTGTGTTGTTAAATTTGTCTGTCGTTTAAAATTAAATGTATCTAATTCCAAAAAGTATTTTTCATGCATTATAAAATACCAGATTTCAATAAAAATATAAGGGTTCCAGTAGCAACACTGAGCATTCCAAGTTGCCTTTATTGCGTGCATATATAAATAGTCTCAGCTTTGATCAAGTTCAAAAGGCAAAATATGGTATGACTCTGGAGGGATTTGTCCTTTTCCTTTCTGAAATACCACAGCTGTGTGAAACACACTTAGGTGTCCTTCAGTGCCGTGATCCTGCAATTGGCAGCACCTCCACAAGCCTCAGCTCCGGGCAAGACATCAGGGAGTCCAGGTCTAGGACTCTTCAGCTGGATGTTCCACTGCACGAGCACCGTGATGAGGGAGCACAGCCCCAGCGTGCAAAGAGCTACATGGAAGGGGGATTCTCCCTCCTCTTCAGGGACATGGAGGAAACAGAAAGGGTAAACCAGGACCCCAAATCCTGATCAAAACATCTGAAAAACAGCGGTCGGGGTAATCTGCTGATGAACTGTTGTGTTGGCAGCTGGCTTGGTGTCAGGCCCTTCTACCTTTTGTTGCAATAGCTGAAGAGGCTAAGCCTCTCACGTTGACATTGAAACTGGCTGTCCAGCAGTCACCTTCACTGTTAAAAATCTGTAAGGTTGTTTGCAAAAGTTTTGTCCTGTAGCCCACTGAATTCCTGCTGGTGAAAGACTGGAGAACACTGCTCTTGATGGCTGTGCTCACCAGAAGCAGACAAGTTACATTGGCTAGGGCCTGAGTGAGTGAGAAGCCCAAGGCTTTACCACTGACACTTTCTCACATGTGATGACCTCTTCCAATGACATAGTTTTGTTTTTCTCTTAGCTATTTAGTCCCTGGTACTGCAGCAAAGATACCACAGCAGTGTCGGCCTATCTCAGGGCCAAATTTTAATACCTTTTCTGCTCAAGACTAGAATTAGTCAAATCACTTGTAGAGGAGTGTGTTTATTTAACAGTGGATCTTAATTCATTCTAAGTGAATGAATGAGAGAACATATTTTGGCTGAAAAGTTGTAACTCTCCTTCCACAGTCTTGCTTATTTCTGCTTGTTAATATGGAAGTAGGTAAAGGCAGTAAAATTAGAAGGTGTCAGGACCTAAAAATAGGTAGGTACCTCGATCTACCAAAATGTCAAAACCTCAAAATAGGAGTCCACCTTAACCCTCAACTCTTTGCAAATAGAGTGGCTAAGGCTCCTTTTTTAAGAGGGGAATTTCCTGGAATCTTTATGTATGTTTAGAAAAAAAGAGTGCAAATGGAAGTAGACTGTTCAGTTTTGTGTTTTCCAGTTGTTTTCAGCTAAACCCTGTGTAGCTCCTAATCATGGAACTGCTGAAAAAAAACATTAACAAAAAAACCAAAAGTCCCAGCATGAACATTATGTAAAAAAGTAGAGGCTGAATACAACTCCTCTCTTTATTTTAAATGCCTCCACTGAAATCACTGGCTTATTTCAGAGTTAATCTGCTAGTACTGAGTACAAGGTCGTAAATCTGCAGACATTCTGGGCTTCTGAAGGAATTTAGGAAGAAAAAGGCTGAGCTGATTTAGCAAAAGCATGTGTCGTTACAACCAGCTACAGCTCTATTGCTGAAGTGGGTACCCCCATAGATTCATACTTTTTTTTTCACCTCAGGAGCATAGCAAGTGAGGAATGTATCGAGGCACTTCATTTGCAGAACTAGATGAATCTCAAGGCTTTATCATCAGCACACCTACAAAGATGCAATTTTGAGTCTGGAAGGTAATTTAGTCTTAAAAGGGCACCTGCTCGTGCAGCAGTTGTTATGCTGCAATCGAACCTTATCAGAACAAATCACCCTCCATTGAAGTTCAGTAAAGAGAAACATGAGGCAGGAAAGGGAAAAGGGCAAGATAATTCTAGGATGCTACGAACTTCAGTGTGCTACTTCTCCAACTATATTTTTAAAGGCTGCTCCTTTTTCATTTCACTGTGTATGAAGAAGGTCTGAAAGATTTAAGAAATTTTATTTGCCTTTAGAAAAAATATTAAAAGACGCAGTCTGGCTATCCTTAAGGATACCTCAAAGGCAGTTGAAGAACCAGGTAGGCAAGGATATTACAGGAGTACCAAAGCAATGAAATACGATTAAATTGAGATGGGAAATTAGTTTGCCTTAATCCCCTTAAGGGTCTGAATTCTGCTGATGATTTTCTATTACACATCATTCATGAAATTCAGCGGTGAACAGAGACTGAAAGGATGGCACATAAGGACAGATTTGATACTTCATATGCTACTGAAGTCGAAATTACAAAATAGGTAAGTTGCTCCACGCAACTCGATTGACTGAGGTTGTATGTGGTTGGAAACAGCCCTATAACTGACTGACTCGGTGTAGCTGTAATTCTTTCCTGTGGCTGAGGCAAACTTGAGAGCTCTGCCTGGTGTGGATTCCCTGCTGACCTGAAGTTATGAGATCGGTCAGTCAATTCTGCCCAGCTGGGGACACCTCAGTTGTCTTTTTCTTCTTTCTGGATGGCTATTTACACGATATTAATTTCTTCCAAGGTCCCTACCTTTGTTGCATTTGATTGAAGTTGGCTAATAGGTTTTAAAGTTATCAAGTAAAATTGCAGAGGGACCTAGTTTGATGACAAAAGCTGGGCTGAAAACAGTTATAAAACTGAGATCCACTATGAAGGCAGAAGAAGTACCAGTCCAAGTCATTTATCTTGTTAAACAATGAACAATTTTTTTCCTATACCATAGAATGGTTAGAGTTGGAAGGGACCTTAAAGATCATCTAGTTCCAACCCCCCTGCCATGGCCAGGGACACCTTCCACTAGACCAGGTTGCTCAAAGTCCCATCCAACCTGGCCTTGAACACTTCCAGGGATGGGGCCTCCACAGCTTCTCTGGGCAACCTGTTCCAGTGTCTCACCATCCTGACAGTAAAGAATTTCTTCCTAATATCTTATCTAAATTCACCCTCTTTCCGTTTAAAACTGTTACCCCTCATCCTATCACTACACTCCCTGACAAGGAGTCCCTCCCCACCTTTCCTGTCGGCCCCCTTTAGGTACTGGAAGGCTGCTACAAGGTGTCCCCAGAGCCTTCTCTTCTCCAGGCTGAACAACCCCAACTTTCTCAGCCTGTCTTCATAGGAGAGGTGCTCCAGCCCTCTTCATGGCCCTACTCTGGACTCATTCCAACAGGTCCATGTCTTTCTTATGTTGGGGGCTCCAGAGCCGGACACAATACTCCAGGTGGTGTCTCACGAAAGTGGAGTAGAGGGACAGAATCACATCCCTCAACCTGCTGGCCACGCTTCTTTTGATGCAGCCCAGGCCTCAACTAATGCTCAGACTAGACTGTAGATAACACATTTTTAAGTTCAGCATTTGGCACTGAAAGCTACTTGCAGCCTACATTGAAACCAACAGATTTGGTTACTAGTTTTTCAATCGGAAAGTTCAAAATTTTTTTACATCCTGAAGTTGATGAATTCTGGGAGTAGTTTGAACATCTGTCTGCTGCATGCCTCTCTATAGCTGAGATGTTCATCTTTGGAATGTAATTAGATGAGATCAAGCATTCCTCCTGCTAAGACCTCTGGTTTGGTTATTTTTTCCTTCTTTTAAACAAAATATGTTCCTTGCTGCCACTTAGCAGATCAAGAGGAGGGTTACTTTGGTTGCCCTGCTGATTGCTTATCATCTTCTATATGTAGACAGTACAGTATGTGGCTATGATCAATAAAATGTTTAAGAATCATATATGTATAGAGCATACAACCTCAGCTGAAATCTGTGCCCAGCTCTGATTGTTGCAGCTTAAAAGACTACAGAATTAGGAGACATTTGGAGATGCTGAAGGGGCATGAAAAAAGGCATCTAATTGAATTAGAACTTTTTGCCTAAGAAATGAAATAAATAAGAAGAGATTCAAATATCTGCTGGTGAGGCTTAGGAGAAAAAACCAAACCAAACCAAACCAAACCAAAACAAAACAAAAAAAACCCCAAACAAACAAAAAGAACCAAAACCCCAAACAACAGCCCTTTCCTGACCACCGTAGAGGAATGGAAAACCAAGAGGGGGTGAGTGCTCCATTGACATCTTGTAGATAGAAAAGGAGCTGAATGGAAATTGGCAGGCTTGAAACCTTCAGTTGGAAGTTTATGCTTTGTTGCATTTCTGTTAACAAGTCAGCCAGTGAGAAAAGCATGGTATAAATTTGAAACAGTGATGTAATTACAGTAATGTGTGACAAGCCTGGGCAAACTAACTCAGCGTAAATGTGCTCAGGGCTAGCAGTCATCCTCAGCTAAAACCTCCCTTTCAGCCTGGGGATGCAGCAGCTCCCAGGAGGGGAATGGAAAGCTCTCTAAAAAACAATCTTCCTGGTGCAGGTGGAGGATTATTTGTGTCTTTATATGTGACCTCCTAGGAAAAAGCACAAAATCACTAAGAAGTGACTAACAAAAAGGAACAGACAGCAGGACGGTCAGTAGGAAAGGACAGCAGGTCACTGGGAGCAACTAATCTAAATTACATGGTGACGCTTAGGTATGCAGCAGCCTAAACTGAGGCAGGTGGTTGATTTACGGGACTTGGCACTAAGTACCAGGGAGTAAAGTACTACCTAAGGAGGTAAGTAGCTTGTCACCTGCCATAAGAAATCAAAGGACAACTCTAATTTATAACAACTGTCTTTTAGGGAAAATGTAGTTGCTGTCCAATTTCCCTTCCTTTACTTTCCTCCTTTCTAAGTTCTGTTTTGTTAAGCCATTTGATTTGTTGTTTGTAAATGGGAAGTACAGTATTATTTAGGTCACTTTTTAGTAAATATTCCCTAGAAATTCTGGGTCAAGATCCAGCAAAAGGCTTGCAAACATAAAAATAGAATAGAGAATGTGGTTCGTAAGCTTTCATTTTCTTGGTCTTGTAGTACAAGAGGAGGCAGACTGTGAAGCTGACAACTGATATATTTGAAATTGAGTGTTGTCTTTTCATCAAAGAACAAAATAGACTGAAACTCACTGCTCCAGCATGTTATTGAAGTCAAAACACACAGCAAGAGTCTAAGAGGGAGGGCCATATTCTCTTGTCCTGAAGTACTATATTTCTGGATATTCTTGTTATTTATATAAGAGGTATTAAAAGAAAAAAACAGCTTGAAACATGACGTTTAAACAAGTTAGTATTTTGGATGAAGTCTCCATCACCCCAATTCTGTCAAAAATATGTTTGGATTTGTTTTGGTTTTGTATCTTCTCAGAAGCATTGGGAATTGACAACAGTTAGAGATATACAACTGAGCTAAATGAACATAATACAGTATGGCAAGTTATACGCTCCAGTGAGCTCAACATTTTTGTATAATAAAACTAGGTTTAGCCCACAGAGAGCATGTCAGTGATCAAACTATACATGCCTTGAGGAAAAACAGCGGGAGGAATCTCTAAGGTTTAATTCTGTAAAGCAAAGTTTCAAAGAGACTACTGAAGAACAAGTAATTGTTCCAAACTCCCTTTCTGAAAGGTCAATTTTTAGTTCCCTTTAGGAGGATGTAAGAAATACATGTTACACAACTGTTCAGAAAATCCTTCGTTTCTGTAGGAAGTCAATTCTTTTAGACAACTTAGTATTTTGGAAAATTAATTTATGCAGAGACCCATTTCAGGTGTTACTGTACAACTACTGGGGCTCAGAAAACCTTGTTTGCAAATGCAACACACCATGAAAATGGTGAGTTAGATTCCTGTTTATAGCTCTGCTTAGCAATTAAATTTCTAACTTAAAATGCAATCACCAACTGTTAAGATCCTCGAAAGTGCTACCGTCCTGTGGAAGGGTCTGTCACAGTTCCACCCAAGAGTCTTTAAAGTTCACTGTATTTGCAAAGGCTAATTTTGATTTTCATTCTCCCACATACACAACATCTAATAGCAGTAGTCCCACTATACAAGTCTGTATGGAAGAACAGAATCCAGCTCTTACTGTAACTTGCTTATTTTTCAATAGTAGCATAGTCACGCTACTACTGCTAATGGTGGTAGAGCAGAATACAACATTTTTGCTTACGTGTGTTTTTCATTAGTAGTTTTATGATAAGACTGAAACACCACATCCTGGAAAATACAGCAAGGGAGGCTGTATTGTTAAGGTGGTTTTACAAGCAAAATGAAGATGCGCCGGAAGTCTGCACAGGGGCTTTTAATCCAGATATTGTGAGTAAACCCAGCAGCTGCATTGTCACCTGCCCTGAGATGTAGGTGTGTTCTGTGTTCACTTCTTCACCTTGCCACATGAGAACTGCTGCTGAAATTTCTTCATCAAGACTGGAGCCTTCAGAGCAACGCTATATAGAAGGTTCAGGCCTTCTTCAAGATGTTAGTATAACCAGATGTCATTTGCTTCTCATCACATTTTCAAAATCCCTGGAAGAGATTTTTCTTCATCAGTTTAAGATACTCAACCTGCTAATCTGTATCTTAATATATTCAGAAATCAGTTACAAAAATATTTGTGTCATACCTAACATTATTACTCAAAGGCTCACTACATTCTATTGCAGTAAGTTAAAATACAGAGTAAAGTTAGTCTCTAAAGATCTATGAGTCTTATTAGTAGTCGTGATGATTTTAGTTGAAGAACTGCTCACTTGCATTTTGGTTTGCAGAACTGGTGTTCTAAATTTTTCCAGATTTGGTGAAATCTAAACCACTGGACTGGTATTTTTTCCCATACAGTAGGCAAAGCCAATAACAAATCTGTGAGACAAGAAAGATAAACAATTCAGCAAATCAAGGAAAGATGGATTACAAGATACCGTTTACCCTAAATTAAGCTGGGACCATTATACTTCTTTACACGAGATGTCAGAGCTCTAGCCAAAAACTGGGAAGAGAACACAGGATTTCCCCTGTGGGAGGATGCACTTGAGATATCGATACTGCAGAGAAGGATGTGGGTAATTCTGGTTTCATATTTTGTCTGAGTGGGTGTATCTCAGCTGCCCTTTGAGGGACGCTTCACACTCTTCCTCTAGAATAGAGGCACTCTGTCAGGCGTAGACCCAGCTGTGCAACATCGAGCCACCTGCTAGAGCACTGGGATCTGAGCACAAGCAACCTCACCTCGGAGGTTGGTTCACAGTAAGTATGGCTCAGTTTTGGGCACCACGCTGCATCGGTATAGAGACAGGCTGCCCACGCGCTGCCTATGAGCATTTCTGCAGGTGTCACATGAGCTGCTTGAGAGGCTGACGTGCATGAGGGACAGAAATAACCTTGACAAGGGTTGTGCTCTGGTGTATAGGGGGGTGCTGTTATAACTGCTAACTTATGTTTACTTCTATTAAAATATAATACACTCAAATAAAAGCATGGAACTCTGTGACCTTGTGTTTGAATCAAAGTATTTTTGCATCAGTAAAATTTGAGCGTTTTGTAGTAATACAGATATAAAAATCCAATTATTTTTGCTTTAGCTGTTGTGTGATGACATCTTGGTCTTTCATGCAGTGAGAGTAGTCTTTTGAATAAAACTATTCGTATGTTTGCAGTGCCAGGAACTTCAGTCTTTCATACACACCCCTTGAACTACTAGCCCAGGATGGGTAGATACAAAAGGAAACAAGTTCAGTCTAATTAATTGGATGTCCCAGCTAGCAAATGGCAAAGACACAAACAGGTCTGCAATGACTGTAACAATGCTGGCTCAGGAAACAGCCCC
>VUYV01000034.1:5912171-6078324 GCA_008711295.1 Anarhynchus alexandrinus | reverse complement strand
CCCCCCCCCCCGCCTCCGGCACACACTCCTCAAAAATTTCTGGAAAAGCATTTACTTCTCCATTATATAACTGAATAGTGCACGTTTCTTCCACCTTAGTAAGACACCAGTCTCCAGATAAAAGCTGTCAAGTGCAACAAACACCAGTCCTGATATCTGCAGGCAAGTCAGTGAGACCAGGATGTGACCGTGCAACTTTAAAAGACCTTTGCTCTTAAGGGGGTTACTAAAAGAAGTATCATACTTAATCACACAGGGCATAAACACTGGAGTTAGATATTCATTTGCTTGTCTTTGCACAGGCCTCTACATCGTGACAGTTAGCCCAGCTGTTTGCTGGTGTAATGCAGCAAGATTCTGCTAACTTCACAGCTGTGCCAGTTTAAAACAAAGCATTTGCCCTGTTTTAAGACTTGAGAGCTGCATGATTCTGTTACACTTTTTTTCTATATAGAAAACACAATTGCATAAAAAAGTAGTAGGGTAGAGTGCTACCTCAGCAGTTTGCAACAACAGTGGTACTGCTATGGGTTACTAACTCCAACCTTATGCCAGCAGTTTGGCTAAGAGCCCCAGGAGCCGTGCAGGAGAAACCCACTATATGATATATATACACCAGCAGAGTGCTCTGCCTTGAAATAAGAGCCGACAGGCAAAGCCAATGCAATACATTGGAAGCATTGTTTTATTGCTGCCTTACTGCTGAGATTGCTGAATGGTCATGAAAATGCCTGGTGCTGCTGCTGCACTGTTCCAGCAGGACACGACCTGCTGCAAGAGATGGCCGCATGCTGCATCTGGTTTGGTGTCCAGCAGCAGCTCGTGTCAAGGCTGAAGAACTGGAAATATCAGACAAGTTCTCTCTACGCAACTGAGTTTCCAGCAGTTGGATTATTGCCAGCTAAACTAGCACAATTTAAAAGTAAAACAGAATTTCTACTCCAGTTGGAGTGTGTCAGCTGCACTAAACCCACATATAAGCTGGTCCCAGGGAGGCCAAGCTGGCCCTTGGCTCCTCACCCAAGCCCCACAGCCCGCTCCACCAGCCAGGCCCCACGGCTTTGGGTCACTTTGTTCATTCTCTGTGCTTAAGGGTTCTTGACTGCACACAGCAATCTTGGATTACGAAGGAGCATAGGCTACATCTCAACTGTTTTAAGTGCTGCCAAGAAAAAAGGGGACTTGGGTCAAGCCCAAGCTAGCCAAGCACAGAATTGCCAAACCAAGGCTTTCAATAAATCAGTTCCCAGAAAGTCATGAGACTGGCATTAAAAAAAAAACAACAAAACCCTCACAAGGCCTTAACAATAGTTTGAGGTTCTCTTTATTTCCCTTCTGTGCTCTTATATTCAGGTTTCTCTTCAAGCCTGGGAAAAGAACTTTTTGTTTGCTTGGTTTTAGATTTTCAGTTCCTAGCTGATTACCTGATTTTGAAATGACAGAAAAGAAGGCTTATCGAAGGCTTATCAAAGCCTTTAAAAATTGCAAAATTCAGCACCTTTGAAAACACCACTGTCCACGTTTCTGATGTGATATACATGCTCCTAGGGTGTCAGAGGGAAGGATCATTGGTTCTAACCCCAGTTACACTGTTGGAGGAGAAGAATAACTGATAAGCTTATTGCAACCTGGATTCTCATGGAGTCCCAAATGTGCAAGCACTTACTGGTAAGCCTCTGGCTGGTTTTGCAATCGCTTTTATATTTTTAAGATATAACAGATATGATCATTCACATGCACAAATGTTTGCAGCATCAAAACTTTGTACTTTGCCACATGTACATAGAGGTATCTAATTTGGCCTCTTACACAGCTGCTGATGTATACCTTAAGAACCTGAGCCCCATGAGCCCCAGTATTTTTTTGTACACTGATTAGCATTTTTATTTTCAGTCTTATCAATTATGACTTCCAATGACTGTGAACAACAGCAACAAAATTTGAAATTATAGCCTTTGACCCTTTGACCAGAGAACATTTTGACATATACGCGTTTTATTACTTCAGCTTCTTGCCAGTTCTCCACATTCTCATTTTTATTCTAGAAATCTCTCAATTTCCTACTTCTGGATGTAAAAATCTGATGAAAACTTTTGCCTGCCTTCAATGCTGGTACATGCAGCGTGTTCAGTGCTTTGAGCAAGATGGAGCCCTAGCTTGCTATGCCTCCTGGTGGACAGACAAACCTCCTGCCTTAGTACACCACCTTTGTGCATCACACTTTCTCCAACAATCTTATACTAAAGACTTTCTCATGTATAATTGAGCTGCAGCTCATTACAAACCAACAGGCCACCACTAAAAGTAAATGCATTCCTTCCTAGCGGGCTATAGGAAGATGAAGAATACCTTCCCATCTTCCAGCAACTTGCAGATCAAGGACTTCAGACATGAGCTGGTGGGTTTGTATTTAATAGCCAGTGGTGGATTTCCCTTTCGTGACCTTGTACAGCTGCATCTTGAACACACTTTAAGATCCCCTATTGACGGAGACAAATATTCACAATGGAAATCTGGCTCTAATTCAGCAATGACAAATTCTGCTTTGTTTTGAAAATTCCACATTAAACTGTCTGTGCACTTTTTTAACTTGTCATAGGAAGGAGCTGTTGCTATAAAACGTTATGCATGACATGAAGTAGAAGAATTTCAGAAATTCAGAAGAGTCAGAAAAGTTTTCCTGTGGAAAAACTCACGCATCTTTCTATTAAAAAGTATCAAGACTTTGAGACAACTAACTTTAAAATCCCCTACTCAGAGACATAAGTTCTCACACAGATTTTGCAGTTTCTTATGTATGACAGAACCATGGCTCTGAAGCAACTAATTATTTACAGTTTAGCAGAATTACATGGCAGTAATTCACCTTCCTGTCATAAGACAGACCCACCTCCTCAGCTTTCCTCTCTGAGTGGATAACACTGGGCTCTGGACTATTCCCAGAGCTCCACCTCTTTGAATGACAAAACTCCAGACATTTCTATCTGTTTCCCACTGTATTTCAGGTACTATAGTGATACCAGCAAAGACAAGGCAATTGCAAACAAAACACCCTCCTGCCCTGCTGCACTGTAGTTACCGGATCCTCACCAACAAAGTGCCAAAGTTCCCAAATGTCCCTTTAGCTGAAGAATTGCTTGGCAGCTACACACACACTTTAATGGTACTCAGATTACCTGCCTTTTACAGAAAGACTTACAAACCACTTTAATTCCCAAAATAAAAACAACCACCTCATGAGCATTTTACCTAACCGTTAATCCTTTATTGGTGGATGACCTCTCCGTCACATTCCTGCCTTCTTTCAAGCATGGGTTACTTCAGACCTCACCACTCTCAAGTCCTGTGCTCCTCAGATGAAGGTAATAACAAAGTGCCTAGCCTGTGTGTCCCATTCACTCAGCTACAGACTGAACTTCTGCCGGTTTCTGACTGCTTGGAGCTTCATATGATCAATGACTACATTTTATTTAAGTTTGATTGCTTAAAATTAGGTCAAGGTCTGTGTTACTGAACTGTTAGGGGCAGGTGGACAGAAAGACCTTGGTGATTTACAGGGTTTCAGAATTAGAAAAATCAGGTTGAAGAGATGCCATACTTTGGAGGAACAAACACATAGAAAATATTCTGTGTCAGCAGCTCACTTGACTGCTCCTGCCCCCAGTCATATGAAGGTTGCCAGGATGAAATAATGTGGCCTGCTGCACTCCTGTCTTTACGAGGGCTTAGTTGCACTCTTGTAATGAAAGAGAAACTGTAGCCAGAGGACTGAACCGAAAGAGTCATGCCAAAAAACAGCATGGGGAATCCAAGGATATCACAAATCGCACTACCTTAGAGAAGAAACTTTGGATGAGACGGTTCTGCTCCCATGATGGTTAACAGGAGATGATCACAAAAGGAGAGCTCCACATGGACCATTGATCCTATCCTTTCTCTGGATCTCCTTGAGTATTTCAACTGAAAGGGATAATTTGACACAATTTGGCTTCCAAGGAAAGCGAGGTTAAAACACATGTTCACACAGAACTTTGATAATGACCAGAAAAGCTAATCGTATACAGAAGTCTGATTACTTGATGGATTTGTTATTTTAAAAATTTCTTTAAAACAGCTGGATTTGCATTTTGTACATATGCATTCATACCATGTCTCTTGTAGATAGAAAACCAGGACTCAGACAGACCACCTGTAGTAACTTATAGAAATTATCTGCTGATCATCGGTATACACATGCAATGCTTTTATCACCTCAAACCCTGGAATTTTATGCCAAATAGAAGAATTTGTGGTAACCTTACTCAGCAGCATAAAACAATCCAAGCCGGGACTGCTCTTCTCCCAGAGTAAATCTTCATTTTGCACAGGAGACCTGTAGGCTGGCTGATGGAACTGAAATGGCTAGAAACCACTTACTTTTTTCTTTTTCCTTTAATTTTTTTTTTTCCTGAGGTGAGTTTTTGCATAGATCACTTCTATGAATCCACTCTACACCTGCCTCATGAACAGCACATGAACCTGGCACTAGAACAGCAAAAGGGAGGGAGAGACAGGGAGAAGTGGGACCGTATCAGCTTCACCCCAGATTTCTATAAATTGCCATGGGACTATGCTCCATGGCCACAATGATGAAGCTGAGGACAGAAGATAGTGTGAATACCTGTGTATTATCTTGCTGAAATTGTTTGCCATCTAGTGGTTTGTTGGTCTCCTACAAATATAAACTTAAAAAATAGTAAAGCATTGGAGGATATAACTACAAAAAAAAAAGTTCGCATTACATCTGTTCCCCAACGTGCAAGAGCCTATACCAATACATCAGAAAGATGCATTTGTACTTTGTACTTTGCCTCTCGCAAAGTGTTTACCATTAGAATGAACGTGTCATGGAGACAAGCAACAAAAACTTGCATACAACCAAGGTGAGATTCAGAGACATGTTAGGTACACACTGTATGTAATTTTACTCTCTTTTATTTCACTCTGCTACTCCTATTTCATCGAGGTGTCCTGACCTAATTTGCTACACCATTTTCTTCAAACTTACCCACCCAAAAGCATAGAACATATGAGTGAACTGGGAGGGTTCTGTGTTTGGGGATGGGGGGTGTCAGGGAGCAGCAAGAGCTGGCTGTTCTGCAATGGAAGGTGTGCCGGGAGCTAAGTGCAATTCCAAGGCAGATGAAAGCAGTCACCTCACCAACAAGGAGCCAGGATGCACAGCGGCAAGCCAGGGTCAAGACTGGTTGGGAGACAGTGGTCAGGATCAGACACAGTCCAGTGGTCACCCAGCAGGACCACAGAGACGAGGCAGGTCTGAGGCCAAGCCAGGATGCCAAGTCAGCGAGTTCAGGTCAGGGACAGACTTACGGAGATGTGACACGGTGCAAACAGAGCTACTGCACGGCTGCACTGTGGCACAGGCAAGGGCCAGCACAAAGACTCGGCTTAAAAGTGTCTCTCAAGGGAAAGGAGAGGCAGGCCCTCGCTACTAGCTTTTTTCACAACTGCTCTTATCAGCGAAGGAGCTGACCTTGGACTCTGCCAACTGAACTTCTGCAAGGGGGTAACGTGCTGAGGGTCATGGTAGTCTGAGGGCTGGAACGGAGCTACGGAACACGTCCAACACGGGGGTAAAGTTGGTTAATGGAAATGGCCTGATTCATTAAAATGGTGTATGAATGAAAATCCAATATGAAAGTAGATCAAAGCAAAGTTCAAAGAGCTGTGTTCAGTTTGGGGGAACCAAGAACCCTTGCTGTTAACAACAGCATCATTAATGAGAAGCAACAAGGGACATCTGGGTTATTAACTGACCATAAAAAGATTCGAGGCTACTAATTTAATGTGTACATGAAAAAAAAATCAAATACAAGCCTAGGATGCACTAGGGCCACACATTTCTATTAGAGCCACTGTACAAGACCTGAAGTGAATGTACTAACTAGTCTCCTAGTTTAACAAGGGTGAATTCAAACTATCATATGCACAAATGGCTCAGTGGGATAATCAGAATAGTAAGAGGTTTTTGTCTTATGAAAGGAGACTAGTAACAACAAAGGCTAAAATAAAAGGGCTGGAGGAGGTACAACAAATAATGGGTGAACATCACAAAGAACAAAATAGATTTAAACTCATGGGCAGCACTGGCCAAGGACAAATTGGTATAAATAATCCTATACTAAGAATTAAACTAATAAAATAAATTATTTGAAAATTAATAAATAATTAGGCCTTCTGCCCTTCCAAGGAGTGAAATTTTGGGACTGTTGTTCAGTGCAGTTAATACAAGCAAGAACACTTTAAGAAACGGATAAATACCTCTATATTTATTTACTTGAGTTGCATGTGACAGCAAAGGTTTACATTAGAAGGTCCAGAGGGTCCCTTTCAGATTTATTTCCTGCATTAACCATTAATATATGACAAGCAGCCTTCTGGTTAAAGTCAGACTAGATCATCTGATGTGCTCTTTCGGCTTTACAATATTAGAAGTCCACATAAAGCTGTATGTATTTAGCTATATACTGCCTTACAAGTATGCATATATAACCCTATGCTGTAGTGACAATATTGAAATAAAGTGTATTATTTGTGGCCACATTCTCTTGTGTTGCAAGAGTAAAACCTAAGGACAAATCTCAGCTTGGGTGAGGGGATACCAGTACACTAGCTGAGGATCTGGCTGTCAGAGTATTTATTTCAGTGACTGCTCTATGATTATTCACATATATTAACTGCATTTATATTAATATATGATTTAATTAACATATTGAGCGCATTGATTTCAGTTCTATTTAAAAAATATTTACAAACAGTATATTTGAACAAATGCAATTATTTTGCTAGTAATCAAACAACTGAAAGCTATTCTGCCTGTATTACACAGCAGCAACCTATGTAAAGTTACTGCAGTCTCTGTGACAGGTACAGTTTTTAAGGAAATTGCCTAGAAAAAATGGTCAACTTCATGTCAGCTGAAATGTAGAGATACACTGTTCATCTAGGTAATTGTAACACTTTCAAAATCCTATGCTAAATTTGGATGGGGACAGCAGTAAGTTTGTTTTTATGGAAAGAATACTGGATTGTAAAGGACAATGATGTGAAATAAATTTGGTATAACAGGATTCATACAGCATAGGTGCTATTAAAGCTACTTTGACTAGCAATAATAGAAATAAAGCTTAAACAACAAGATTCAGATTATGTAAAATCTGACCATATTTGTAATGGGTAAAGGGAATCCCTCTAACAACATTGAGTCTAACTTAGAGAGTAGGAGCTATATATCTGAAGCAGAGAAAAATGGCACATTCAAGTCACTTGGTTTATGGACAGACAGTTTGGAGGCTCTTGACATTTCCACCACAACCTTCCCCTCTCCTTAAGAAAAATACACCAGTTTAAGTTATATATATATATTTATATATAGTATAATATATATATAGTATAATACTATCTCTTTGATCTTACTCTGACACAACAAAACCACACTCCTAAAATCATAAGGCATGAGGAATAATCTTCGTTACCTCAAGTGCATCAGAAGTAAACAACATTTCCTCCTTTTCCCCATTTATTTCCACTCCTGTTTGAACAAATTATTTCAAAGTAAATACTCCATTTCTTCCTCATTCACTCAGCGCTCTCCAGCCTGGGTGTGGCAGGGTGAAGGGGATCTACATAACCTTCTAATCAAAACTTGTAGAGCAATGTCTACATTGCAGAGACCCAAATTAAGTCTATGTGTTCAATATGTAATTGCTCAGGAAATCTCAAAATTTCCTATTGCACATACTGATATTTAAGCCATTCAGCATGAGTGCTCACCTCCTGTTAAGACCTCTGATAGCGCTGCTGTCCCTTTACTGATGCCTGGGTTTTCGCAGCTCATCTTCTGTCATAAGAAATAGTAATGAGGAACTGGGAATTTCTTGGTGGTCTGGCCTGGCCAGCCTGGGAGACAGCTGAGACCCCGAGCTTCCAGCTCCACTTCCCTGGGGCCATAGAATCACAGAATGATAGAACTGTCTAGGTTGGAAGGGACCTTGAAGATCATCTAATCCAACCATCAACCTAACACTGCCAACACCACTACTAAACTATGTTTCTAAGCACCACGTCTACCTGTCTTTTAAATACCTCCAGGGATGGTGATTCATCCACTTCCCTGGGCAGCCTGTTCTGATGTTTGACAACCCTTTCTGTGAAGAAATTTTTCCTAATACCCAATCTAAACCTCCCCTGGGGCAACTCGAGGCCATTTCCTCTTGTCCTATTGCTTGTTACTTGGGAGAAGAGATCGATCCCCACCTGGCTACAACCCCCTTTCAGGTAGTTGTAGAGAGCAATAAGGTCTCCCCCGAGACTCCTTCTCTTCAGCCCCAGTTCCCTCAGCTGCTCCTCATAGGACTTGTTCTCTCAACCCCTCGCCAGCTTTGTTACCCTCCTCTGGACCCTCTCTGGCACCTCAATGTCTTTCTTGTAGTGAGGGGCCCAAAACTGAACACAGTGTTCGAGGTGGGGCCTCACCAGTGCTGCGTACAGGGGGACAATCACTTCCTTAGTCCTGCTGGCCACACCGTTGCTGATACAAGCCAGAATGCTGGTGGCCTCCTGGATTCTTGCCCTGCCTGGACCCAAAGGCCACGGTCCCTCACAGGCCAGGCCTCCCAAAGGGGCATTTGGGATGTAGTGACGACTCCCAGGTGCCACTGCCACAGCGTGTGTCAGGGTCCCCACCGGGGCGCAGGCAGTGCTGAGTCCTCGCCTTGGGCTGAGCCGTGACAGGAATTCCCTCACAGACCCAACCGGGGAGGACATGTCAGGCTCCACCTTCCCAGGAAGACCGGGGCTAGGGCTTGAATTTGGGATCCAGAGAGCTTTCACCGGCCTACGCCGTGGTCTGAGGCACCAAGAGGGAACCCGACGGGAACACAGCGGCAGCCCCCGGCGCGTGCCGCGCCCTGCGCCCTTTCCGTACTGCCTGGCCCCTTCCCTCAGCGCATCGCTGCGCACTTTGCGTAACCGTGCGTGCGGTCACCCCTCATCGCCGTCAAGAGGGGGCGGGAGATGCGCTACGCAGACGGCTGCGAGAATCGCCGTAGCGCGCGTGCGCCGGAGGCATAAGTGGTGGGACTTTGCCCCCGCCCCTCCCCCGGTACCGGCGCGGAGGCCCTGCGCTCCCGTCCTGCCGCCGCCATGGCCGCCCCGGGGCCGGCTCGGCTCCTCCGGGCCGCCGCCGCTTCCTCCCGCCGCTGGCTCTTCTCCGCCTCCCCGGCAGCCGGGACGAGGCCGGGCTGCGGTAGCGCCGCAGCTGCCCTGAGAGCAGCCCGGTTGTTCAGCCTCTCTGCCCGGGCGGTGCTCAGGTAAGCGGGTCGGAGCCGTGAGGCGCCGAACGGGCTTCTCACGGCGGCGGCTGCTGCCTTCCCACCGCGGCAGCGCCGTGGCGGGCCGGGCCGCTGCCTGGGCCTCGGCGCTGAGGGCACCCGGGGCCACCGGCCGCCTGTGGCACGGGCCGGGCCGGCCTTGCGTGACCTTCCCCCGGTCGCTCGCCGCGCCGCGGTGCCCCGCTGTCCCGGCCCGCTCCCGCACTCCTCCTCGTCCCCTCAGGGCCGTGCTGCGCCCCGGCTCTCGCCGTCCCGCCTGCGGCTGTCGTGGCGGTGGCATCGAAGCGCTCTGCGGGGGGACCTTCCGCCCGCCTCCCCCCGGGATGTCGGCCGGGCGGGGCGGGCTGTGTCCCGCGGGGCTGTGCCGGGGGCTGCTGGCTGGGGGCGCCTGGGGGGCGGCCCGCGTTGGGCACCGCACCGACCCGCCGGCATTGTTAAGGCACAGGGCCTATGTGACCTGGAACCCCGTTGAAAGAGCTTATAATGTTATGGAAAGTTAAACTAGGGTTCCTAATGTTCAGACTAGTTCTCTGAAAGGTTGTGACCTTATCAACGTTGCTAATGTTGCTTTTTCATACAATGCAGTGTTGGCTTTTTTTTGTTTTGTTTTGTGAAAGTCTGGCTAGGCTTGTGGTAGAAGTACAGCACGTATCAGAGAACCCAGTACTGAAGACGTCTTCTGCCTTTGGTATAGTTTTTCTTTACTGCAGAGCACTTGTGCATCTAAGTGTGCAGAACTCCTCCTGTGCTTACCGGTATGCATGAGTAGGTGTTTCAAAATGTATTATGTCTGTAGACATTTAATATTCCACAGCCCACAACTATAGATTTGCAGCAGTACCTGTAGTCAAAGACTGTTTATGCATGGCCTTCTAGCTTGTATATTCAAAGGTAGGTCAGAGCCTACAGTTAACTTTCAGTATTTAATATACAGAAGTTTTTAAAGTCTAATTTGGTTGCCAGAGAGGTTTCTTTGCCTGGGAACAGGACCTGCAATCAGCTGCCCAACATCAGGGATGTAGCCTAGCCTGTTTCCAGAGGCTTGGGTAGTGCCCTTGCCATCAAAGCTGTTCCAATAGTTTGCTTTGAAACTGTCCTGTAGGGGCTCTTTTAGTTTGTTCCAGCAGATACTTTAAATGTGGAGAGACAAACTAACTTTTTAGTCTAGGACTCCCATATGAGGTAAGTTAGTTGCTAGTTTAGATGGCTTCTCTGAGGGATCCTGCTGAGTGTCTTAAAAATAAAACTCCACTGAGTGGGTCCCCTGACCATTTTGAGATCCCTGATTAGCAGTTTTTAATTCAAAAAATCAAAAGTTATTTGTAAAGTATTGTCAAATTTTTAAAAGTTATTAAAATTATTGAACAGGTTAAAAATGAGAGGAAAAAGAATACTAAAAAGGGAAAACATTTCCTTACCTAATAGTAATGTAAGACTTGTAATCCCTCAGGTATTTCACAAACAGACTGAACAGATTGGAATTTATTCACATTCATTGCGCAAGCAAACCAGCAAAAAAGCTCATGCAAGCAAGTACTTCAGATGTATTGTTTATATCCACGTGATAACTTGGCTGAGTTGGGAGAGAAAGAAAATCCTTGTTTCTTTCATATATTAGTGTTTTCTCCATTTATGTGCAAGTTATTTTCTCTAGTTATACCATTTCTGGACATAATACTATTTGAGACCCAGTTCCTAAACTTTATGTAGTCAATCAGTCTTATTCTAGTAAAAAGATACATCATTGTTTGTATATGTAAAATCAGATGTATTTGTGTCTAGAGGATGAAGACCTAGCTATCTAAATTATCAGATGAGGTGATTCTTGTGAGTAGAGGTTCCCAAGGGTTTTGGTGAAGCATCAGGCATTATGTTTTCATTTCCATTTCATTGTTTCTCTTGCTGCATTTTTATCCGTTATCCTCCTTTTTAATTTTGTGGTGGACAGTAGTTATTTCAGAATTCTTTTAAACCCATTTAGATACCTGTGGAATATTTTTGGTGCACAGCATAATTGCTATGTGTTTTAAAGATTAGTTCAGATTTATAACTTCTGTATTTTGAGGCCTGTATAGTAGTTTCATTGATGGAACTCTTCAGGCAATTAGGTAGGGCTGTTAGATTTACCATTTAATAAAGGAACTGGAAATAATAGAGTTGGTCTTGCCATGTGCAACACCAAGCTACAAAACATCTTTATGTTTTGTTTGGAGGAATATGAGAGGTGATTCTGAACTTGGAAGTAATAGCTGAAGATTCAAAAGAATACTTCTTTTAAGGGGGAAGAGGTAGCTGTCAGGATTCTTGCAGTACTTAACTCTTTTTTTTTTTTTTGCATGAGAGGGACAATGAGCAGCATTTACATTTCTCTGGTGCTCTTCTGTGTGTGTGTATTCTGCTTAATTTAGGGTACCCTAGGGAAGCTTGGTAACAAAGCTGATAGTACTGTGGCAACCATATGAAGAAATTAATTGGATTTTACATCTGGTGAAAAGGGTTCATCTGAGCACGAATTGGGATATTTATGCTTTATGCAGATTACACAAAATATGTTTTGTTCTTCCTCATAATCCTGAGGCTATTTATACTTGCATAGACCTGGCATGTTTCATGTTAATTGCCTGTGACTAGTTCACAGTATGGTGGTGTCTGTTTCTTTTTTTTTCCTCATGGAAACAATGTCTGGGTACACAAAAGCCATGTTACTTGAAATTTATAATGCCTAAATATTGTTTCATGCAGGTGTGATTATTGTTATTTTTTAATGGTATCTCCCAATCACTGAAAAGATCTGCACAGTGTGTGTTTTGAATGTCTGACTAGTCTGATTATTATGTACACATGCTTCTGAAGAAGTATTTTCACCACTCATGCACAATAAAGCCTCAGTGATTTTTTTTTTAATTAAACATTTTGGCTATGTGAAGAGTGTTAAAGATGGCAGTATCAGAAAACCAGACCCTACTGGAAGACTTAAGAAGGCTTATCTCTAACTTTATTACAAATAAGTAAATTCTAGTTTCAGTTATCAACCAGGGTGGATTAGGTCCTGTATAAAAGATTAATTACTGTAGCTATTTTAAACAAAAGTCAGTGACTTAGCAGTGGTGCTTTGTTTTGACCCCTTGCTGCATGCTACACCAGTTAGGCATGCACAGCCACAGTGCAGTTCCACAACTGGCTGAAGCTAATGTAAGACTGTTACTGCTGAAAAGGGGATCTAAATCTTGTTTCCTCATTTCTGTTGTGGGCAGTGGCACTTCTGTCAGTTCTGCTGATTCAGCTGGGACTACTTTGTTTTTTATGGTTGATTTTCAGCCAGATTAGCAAAATTAACTTGTGGTGATACTGGTGTAAGGATGATGGCAGGGCAGTCAAGAGTGGGGATCACCCAAACCCACACCTTTATATTAGAAAAAGATTGGTTTAAGCTGATCATAAAGCTTAGATTGTGTTATTGCATCATAAAGTTGCAGTAACACAATTGTTTTAAACGGATGTAAATTCCATATAATGGGCAGATCTGACTCTGTACCAGTTCTGGCATTCATATGGGCATTGACCTGTGAAGTTTTGGTTTCAGCCAGTTTTGTTTCCAGACCCAGTTTACTGCATGGTAGTGTGAGTGCTGGAGATAATAGGAACAAAGGTGGGAGGGCAGGACTGTTCTTGTGCCAGATTAAAGTGTGATTGCAGGTGAAGATGATTTCAGGTGTGTTTTGAAAACTGGGAGGGAGACTTGTCTTTCACAAGGGTTCCAGTGATCTAATGGATGGCCAGATGTCTTGCTGTTTGGTCCGTGTTACTTTTGATCACCTCATCCTGTAATAGAGGAAAGGGTATGTTTTGGATATTGAATGAATACTTGTCATGTATTCCTTGGGCAGAGGGTGTCCATAAATGCAACTACATCTTGCACTGTGTCTCCTATCAGGGTTGTGTTTGTCATGTTGACAGAAATGTTTCAGTAATTGAGAGTGTATTTTGGTGAGCTTTGGAAGGGCTTTTTGGAAGCAGTTTAAAATTGTCAGTGATTTCCTTTGGCCGTAACAATGTGAATCTATACCTTTCCAGATGCAATCTAAACCCATCATTCCTTAACTACCAGTGAAGGTGGTGAATTTTGTACTAGTATATCTTAAGAAGTGGGTGCTTGTTTCCTTGGTTGTACTGTGGGAGGTGTTAGCACAGCAGAGGAGCAAAAAGAAGAGCAGAGCGGTAGCTTAAACGCCCACAGAATGGTTTGTGATATCACAGGTGATAGTTACAAAATGTAATTAACATTGCACAATGTATCTTTAAAATTGCTGAATTTTATTATGGTGCATGCTTCAGTTACATTCTGCAGACCAGCAAGGTCAGTCCTTCAGTACCAATTATCATTTTGGAATCAATTTATAGTTAATAACAGCTTGTAGCTGCCTTCTGGAGAATGGACTGAGGGATGGTATGACAAGAATTGAACATGACATCATAATGAATCATGGCATGTACTGCTGCCGACTGAGCTTACAGTTGTGGCAAGTGTATTAAGTCTAGAGCAACAAACATTTGTTGTTTTTCAAAACAAGCTAGGACTTGGATTGCTAAAACCACATTTTCTTTTACAGTCAGTTCCAAAAATAATCTGTTTACTGATGTTTCAGTATGGCCACTTTCAACTTTTTGCTTTAATATTCAGCTCTATGTGTTAGAGCTTTCCAAGGGGTGACTTGATTTTTCAAGCTTGTATGCTTTCCATATGATAGATCACTCAAGGCCCACAGTTACTAAAAAGATTAAATGTAATATTAAGCGTGCTGTTGTTACACGTGGATTTCACATTGAAACATAGATTTTTGCATTAGATTTCAGTTGTTCTATTTGTATCTCTTATCTCTTAGCAGGTTTCTTCACTGTCCATCCAACAAGTTTTTCTTGTTTTGCTCACTTACTATAGGAATGAAAATAGTCTGTTTAAAAACAAACAGACTGTATTTTATTTGTTAGTATATTAAAAGCTTTCCTTTAATTTGCATGTGAAATGGCATAATATGGAACACAATACCCCTCTATTTTTTCCATGTTAAAAGCTGTAGTCTTAAGAAATTTTTATGCAGACTGCAAGACATTTTTTTATTAAATAAATGTAATTGTCTGCAAAGCAAAGCAGAAAAATACAAAACTACCTTTCCTTGAAGCCAATGTCAAAACTTTGAACTTCTCTGGAATTATTATTTACAAGGTGAAATCCTAAGAGAATCTGTGGTCAAAATGGCAGAATGTTTTTGAAGCATTTCCATTTTTGGGAGGACATGAGAAATTTTGGAACTAATAAGTGAAATGCCTTAAACACTAAGCGGAAATGGGAAAATTTAAAATTTTGCCTAAATGATAATGACAAGAACAATTAAAATTTCATAAATCCGAAGCAAGAGTCTACAGAAAGGTGGAAAGAGAAGTATTTAAAATAAGCTCTTTTGATAAAAATACAAATATTTTGCCTAAAATAAAATAGCTCTGGCTCTCTTCCATGAAAGGCAAACTATCAGGATCCTATATAGCTTCTAGTGACAAAACGCAAACACAAGTTGCCTTGTTTTTCATGTCTCTTTGTTCAATGTACAGCAGTAAATGCCTGTAGCTGTTAAAGCTTTTAAAAGCCAGTGAATTAGGCTTCTGCGTTCTTAGAGGTGATAGTGGTTACTGGTTTAGGAGTATTCAATCAATTTTAAACATTAAGAAATTCTAGAAATCTTTCTTTAATTCCATTTTATACTTTTCTTTTTTAGCTCAGAAGATAAAATAACTGTTCATTTCATAAATCGTGATGGTGACAAACTAACAGCCAAAGGAAAACCTGGGGATTCACTGCTGGATGTTGTTGTTGATAATAATCTAGACATAGATGGTTTTGGTAAGTAGATCTGCTAAATACTGTATTCAGTGTCTATACACTATATTCTATTACCAGCTTATTGATTAGAATTATTATTTATAATTAGCATCATTATTTATTGAATCATAGACTCATTTAGGTTGGACAAGACCCTTAAGATCATCGAGTCTAACCGTAAATGAATATTTATTTATGAATTTATTTTTAAAACCTAGCTGTACTTTATTTGGATTTTCTCCCCATTTTTTTTTTCCTGCAGGTGCATAGAGTATTTTGGGTGAAGTTCTAAAAAAATATTTGGGGTGAGCCTTGCTTGATTATTAAAGGAGGGGAATGTGGACAGAGTGCTGTCAAGGTGGAGTCTGAAGATGCCACCTGCAGACTCTTCTGAGCTGAAAGTTTCTGGAGGCAATACAAAACTGGTGTATTTCTAACAGTGTCTGGTTACTTCTCTATTGCCATACTGTCTCAATTTATTATCATTTTTGTAGCACAAATTGCTGTCGTGTTTGAATGCTACATGAAAGAAACAACCAAATCCATGTCAGTTAGCAGGGAGGAGCAAAAAGTTTAATTATTACTGAAGGACTAGAGTAAAGGAGAGCAATGCCCTAGTGACATTCTAACTCTGTACAAGTTCTATTTAAAATCAAAGAAGAGGAACTTATACTACCTCCCTATTCCTTCAAACTTTTGCACTTTCCATAGTTAGTTCCATTTGAAGTTGTAGGATTCTGCCCATGTAAAGCAGTGGTATTTGGTAATGGCAATTAAATACCTCAGGAGAGGTATTTACATGAACATGAGCTTAAGAATTAATAGCACAAACTAAAGCAGGAAGCAGAAGTACAGTTTTCATGGGTGAATGCATAGCATGGAGCAATTGGAGAAAAAAAGGCTAGTGTAGCACAGTTTGAAATCTGAGATGTATTTTATTTAAATGCAAATAAATTTCACTGCTAGTAATACAATCTTTGGTAAGACTTGAAATCTCAGATTTGCGTCTGAGGCATCTCTTATGTCTAGAGTTTCATACACCTGGGGAAGTAGAATTGTCTTTTAAAAATCTGTAATGCATTGGGATAACTAGCTTTATGTATCACTTATTAGATGTCTCATAAAGGCTTATGGCTAGTCTGGTTGTATTCTACAGTAAATATTCTCTCAGCTTGTGTAAATGTCAGCCATGTTAAAGCATTGTCGTAAAAGTGGAAAAAAAAATAATGCTGTAAGTAAACTGAAGCCAAACTAAAAATTTGAGGTACTGTAACAATCTTTAATTATAACATATGCTAGCCTATTTCAACATAATTTGCTAATGAAACATCATACTCGGGCAGAGAAATAATGCAGTGTAAATAATATAAAAACGTATGTTCTCTGTTCAGAAAGAGGGGAAAAAATGGAAAATGTGGCTCTTACGTACTTCTGTCGCTAGAGGGCATCCCATGTGCAGTAATAATAATAGAAATATCTTTGTATGAAGACTTACAAAACTGTTGAATGATTCAGCTGCGCTCAGTTTGTTTGCTGCTGCTAGTTTTAGAGTTGCAGAGAGACCTTTCATTGTTCAAATAGTCTGGTCAGCGGGTTTTGTGTTGTTTGTGTTTTGTGGTGTTTTTTTTTCCCCTTCTCCCATCACCTCCCCCTACATTAAAACACAGTTTTACATTATTTGGCAATGTATTTAAAATCTACTTTTTCACATGTGTTTGTATATACTTGAAGATGTGTCGTGCTCACTTTGAGTATGTGCTCTTGATAACATTACAACATGTAACAGCACGGTGCTTTCTGTCTGGTTCTTGTGGTCTGATGATGAATCCCACTGTTTCTTTTCATAGCAGTGGTTATATGTGCAGCTTTGTTTCCATGTGAGTACAGAGGTGATGTGGTCACAATACTCTTGGTTCTGCTTTCCCTGGAAATGAGTAAATAAATGGAACTGGGCTAATGTCTTACCTGCTTCTCTCATCAATTTAAATCAGAGGTAGGGGTTTGTTTACCCCAACCCCATTCTCCACATGAATATGAAGAGTTCAGCTTTCTCCTCCTCTTGAAGTTGTATGTTTCTTTCTCAACAAAGTGGAGAACTCTGTGCCAACCTCATACAGTGACAGAGATAAATTTGTTAGTGTTCAAACTTTTACTGTCCTGTGATTACTTAAGCAGGCAGATGTAGTTGATGATTGTTCTGTTCAACCCTAGCAAATTATTAGATCCTTGGCTTGGGCTGGATTGCCTAGTAATACACGTAGGCCTCTAACACAGAGAAAACCATCTCTCTAGCCTGACTACCTTTGCTGTAAGTTAGTGTTCTATTGAGTGAGAAGAAATACCAAGTATAAAATCCCTCCTTCCTATACTTCTGAGGAGTATCAGGTGTCTCCTGCTGAACTGCTTGAGGAAACCTCAAAACCATGGGAAAGAGAGGGAAAAAAAGGATCATAAATAAAATAAATTATTATAATAATTATAAATTAGTGTTGATTGACAGCATTGTCTGCTTTTGCATTCTTATAGTGAAAAACTTTTCTCTCTTTAAATGGTAGAAAGGGAATTAGTTAAGTATTTTCACTACAGCATTCAAGTAAATCTTAATGTTGTAGGAACTGTAGAAATACTATTGACAGTTGAATGCAGAGTAGATATGTGAATGTGAGAATATATGAAACATTAATTTTACTAATCAGAGATATTTCTTGTATGAGACAAACACTTATATATGAAGGATTTCTTCTGAAGTACTGCTCTACTTTGAAAGTTGGATTTTCTGTTACCTTTATTTTTACCTTTATTTTTCTTTAGGTGCATGTGAAGGAACGCTAGCCTGTTCAACTTGTCATTTAATCTTTGAAGACCACATATTTGAGAAACTAGATGCAATTACTGATGAAGAGATGGACATGCTGGACCTGGCATATGGCCTCACAGAAACGTAAGGCAACATAACAAACACTTCACTACATCAAAGAATGAAAAGAAGGGTTTGCAGATAGGGCAGTCCAGTATTCTTAGAATCCCTTAATCAGCTTTTAATGAATAGCTGGATTCTGTTACACAAATGGGACTGCCAAGTTTAAATATTGTTTATCTGAATTCATGTTAAAAAGATGTCAGTACTGTTTTTGTAACTGAAGAGTGGCAGTTGCCAGTACTTGCTCTTCAGAGGTGTCTGCTGAACTTTCAGATACTGACCAAAAACCCAGTTCCTTCAACAAAAAATTTGCCACTGCTGTCGCATGTGAATTTTCTTGTTCTTGTTTCCCTTCCCTTCTTTTTTCTGTCTCCATTAGTCTGTAGCTAGTTAATGTATTGTGTGACTCTGTTTACGTTAGTATTTTAGTTTCGGCCAGATCTTCTTTTTACAGAATCACAGAAGGGTTGAGGTTGGAGGGGACCTCTTGAGGTCATCTGGTCCAACCCCCTGCTCAAGCAGGGCCACCTAGAGCTGATGCCCAGGACCATGTCCGGACGGCTTTTGAATATCTCCAAGGATGGAGACTCCACAACCTCTCTGGTATTTATGTACATTGATAAGATCCTCCCCCAAGCCTTCTTTAGGGTAAACAGCGTCCCACAGGGCAGTGTCCCCACTTGTCATGCTTTGACTCGTGTCAGAGTGCTCTTGGTGCACATAAGCCAGATTCTCTTCTGGGTGAAACTAATCCAAAAGTGTGCTCTAACTGCTAATGGGCACTTCAGTACATAGCATTAGACTAATGGTAGTCTAAAGTACCCTCTGTTCTACATCTTCCCCACCATCACATGCCTTGTAATTAGGGTGTCACATCCTCATCACAGACCCATTCTTAGTGGGCTGCGCTGCTTGCTGGTGTACATATAGCCCATATCATAGAACATATCCACATGAACAGTAGGCAGCTACATCTTACAGGGTTTTGTAAATCCTTTCCTTCATGCTTCAATGGAACTGCTTTTTGAGGTTTTTGAGAATCTTTCCAGTGATGTCAGAGGGCTTTATACCTGGCCTATACAGCATAGGGGCTTTTACATCTCTGCAAAGAAGTACTCTGAAGTAACTCGTTTATCTCCTTACACCAGTGATAGGAATCCTGTACTAGCCATTTCTACATGGGAGCACTCTTTTTCTCACTTCAGCCAAATCTTAACTTTTCTGGGAGGTTGTGAAGGCAAAGAAGTCAAGCTACGAGGAACTTGTTTCAGCTTCTTTTGTTTTATCCTTTTTGCTGTCTTCCAGAAAACATTGCAAAGCCTGTTCAGCGTGAATTTATGTCACTTTTACCATCTGCCATAATTCTTCTAAGAGTAACTTTTAGGTTCTGGGCCAAACCAATTCCTAAATAGCTCTGGAGGCCAGTGATCTAATAAAAAAACTTTTCTTTGGGTATCTTTTTAATTAAAGGTTTAAAGCAAGGAGTTTTTACTAAAGAACTGAAAAACAGTAGAAAGCCAGAGCTCTCCATTTAAATATTTCTATTATTTTCTCTCAAAGTTCTTCAGACCAAGTTAAGTTTTAGACCCTCTGAAGACAGATGGTTGTTATTTCTATCAGGTTTTCCTAACATCATGTGATGTTCTTGTAGCCAGGAATATTTCATATGTGTGAGAGGATGACTTTTCTGGAAGACAGAGCTTTAAGTGACTGATACTTGCTATAGGTTACCTGGTCTCCTGTGCTGATATAAACTTCTGTAATGGAGATGCACTACTATGCTCTATCATAAGTATAAGCATAAAAGCTTTTTCTTGTCAGTGACTCTCAGGATTTGGGAAAGTATCAGCTAGCAGCTACCATGAAATCTAATATTTTTTAAAATGAGAGACTAATTAGAAAGGTTAAAACAAAATTGTTTTGAATAACTGCAGAACAGTAGAGATTATTTAAAGTACTAAGATGGGGGGATGCTAACCCTAGCAAGGTAAAAGTTTAAAAAGAATACTGAAGAAAAAAAAATAAGCTAAGAAACAGCTTGCTAAAAAGTAGAAAAATATATTTATTTCTAACCTATCAGAAGCAGGAAGCTTGTCTGCATGAAGAGCCAATGGGTGATGCAGGCGGTGCACTTAAAATATAAAAAATATAACATAAAAGCAAAGTTTCTTTTGCATTGTTGTCTCTAGATGTGTTACAGGATGTCTGTGCACTGGAAGGTTTCTTTGCGGAGGGCTTCTTGGAGTATCTCTCTCAAACCGATGTGTCCATAGAATTGGTACTACAGCAAATGAGTAGTAACAAATGGTAATGACTTGGTAGCATTCACCCAGGAGTTCTACAGGAATTCAATATGACATTTCTGAACTACTGTCTGTAAGGCTTAATTAGTTGGTTTAAAACTGCTTCCACATCAAAGGAATGGAAGGTAGCAACCCAGTTTTTAAAATGAGTTCATTGGAACTGGAGAACAGTGAGTCTGATTCCATACTGGAATCAGTATCGTTAATCATGTGTCTATGGCATGGTAAGGAAAGAATTCAACAGAGCTCTTGTAGAGGGAAGTAACAGATACAGGAGCTCTTCAAATGAGTCACTGAGCATGAAGAAAGATCTTACAGTTCATGTAGTTTACTTAGGTCCGGAAATTCTCTACGAAGTTTTGAGTTGCTGTGGGTTAAGAGCAAAGGCTTTGTAAAGGATAAATAATTGGTTATGTTACTTAGCGTGGTAAAATCAAAAGCTGTCAGTGAAGACATGCGTGAGGATCTTGTGCTGTTGAGCGGTAGGAAATGAAATTTGGTATTAAAAGGTCCAGGTAAACGCACATGGAGAGGTGGGTAGAACAGTAGTAACTTTGCATACTTGAAATAGGCTGTCAGCTAGCTAGTGTCTTTCCAGGAATGTCAGCTTAAGGTTTGGTGGGTTTTTTTTTAATCTTTATACCTGTGCAACTTTGACTTCCTGGTTTTGTGGTGTTTTTTTTCTTTTTTTTTTTTAAAGCAGTAGAATGAAGGGAAATAAAGGGTAGGGTTATAGAAGTGGTTAAAGGGGGAATAGTTTTCATGCAGGGATTGACTAAATAATCTTTTTTTTTTTTTAAAGCAGTAGAATGAAGGGAAATAAAGGGTAGGGTTATAGAAGTGGTTAAAGGGGGAATAGTTTTCATGCAGGGATTGACTAAATAATTTTTTTTTTTTTTTTTTTGAGGGGGAGGAGGGGTGTCCAAGCTTCTTCAGCTTTAAGGGGTAGGGATTGTAAATGCTGTGGAAGAATTTGAATAGGAGAAGGTAGTTTCTTTCTCACAGTGTTATTTAGTGCTGCCTAGGTTTTTTGGTACTGCTGTGTAGCAGGCTCAAAACAAAGGGCAGTTTTTTCACATGAAGTGAATCCATTGCCACACTGCAGAGTACATATGCAGTTAGCATTGGTCTTTAGTGAAAAACAGACACTTCAGTAAAATTGAGCCTTACAGGCAATTCTACATATAAATATCAGAAGTCGCATCTCTCTAATATATTTCATTTGTAAAGCCATTCTTATGAATATGCATATTCATGAGATTAAATCTTCTGGTAATGTATGTATTTATACATACATCCCAGTAATTTGAAGTTGATGTATACAGTCATTTACATAGAAGTATTACTTTCGGGCATAGGTAAGAATTGGGAGCTTTAACAACAGGTGATCACTACATGCTTGAAAGAGTTCTGTATAGATATTAATGTAGTACCATTTTTTAAAATATCTCTGTCTACATTCCTATACTGACTAAATTATTATTGAGCTGGTGCTACAGAACACTGCCTGTCCTTGCTGATGTTTAAGTATTCTATACTTAAGTACCAAGGCATGGACACTGAATTAAAGATATCCCAGCAATAAAAGTGGCTTGTGGTGTCTGCTGAATTTTGTGGTGGTATTAAATCTTTTGATTTTAATTCCTCGCATACAAAAGACTCTTTCATGCTGAATGATAGGTAGAAAAATGAAGGATTGCATCTCCTTAGGTGCCATGAATATTGTATCCTTCTCCTTCCTGTGTTTCTTGCCTCTTCACTCTTACCTTTCTGGCTTAATGACCCTATCTTGAGTTGTTTAGTTTGAAAACATTGGGCTGTCTTCAGCCCCTGGATGGGTTAGGCTATGCTTTCTCTGAGGTTCCCTGCACTTGACTGAACCATTGAAAATGGAAAAAGTCACCCTGTGTTGTCTCAACAAGTAGGAAGTACTCAGTGTACAACTTTCCAATGTACTGAACTCTGTTACTTAATGTAAGTCATGATTATTGCTACCTATATCTTTGCATTGATGCATGCAGTTCAGTTCACTACTGGTCTTGATTAAGACCATGCAGAAGGATGGCTGTTTCTACGTCATGATGTGTTTGGGATGGCTGAATGTTGGGGACATAAGGGGGTAAATGCTGTTAGATACGATTGTCTAGAACTAACGACAAGTTTTATTTCTCTACAGATCACGTTTAGGCTGCCAAATCTGCTTGAAGAAATCAATGGATGATATGACTGTTCGAGTACCAGAAGCTGTTGCTGATGCTAGACAATCAGTAGATATGAGTAAAAACTCCTAAAAGGAAATATCTTAGGGGTTTTAAAAAAGCTTAATTATTTTTATAACTTATTTTTAAATGTGTAATTAAATATGGAAACTTACATAATTGTGAGTTATTTTATATGACTATCAATATTAGAGTAATGCTATTTTAATTTTCTTTATAGAACCTCCTATATTTTTATGCTTAAAATGCAATAATACTTCTTATAACTGATATTGGATTATAAACATTAGCAAGTGTATTACAGATTTCATATAACATTATTCTGCCAAAACCTTTAATGACACTTGAAAACTGGATCACTCTTACAAGACTTCTCCTAAAAACCCCAGAGCATTTCTAGGTTTCAGACCTGGATACGTTAGAGAACAAAACTTCAAATACTTCATGGGGTCTTATTAAAGTGTTGTCATTAAAGATGGTGTGCTCAGAGCTAATTCGCTTTCTCAGTAAATATGATACTTCCTCAGAAAATAGTGGACTTTCAGGGTAGGGATTTTCCAAACTTTGGAATCTTAATGAGATGTGGCAAACTTTGTCTTGCAAAAATACTGTTACAACCGTGAAATCTAGGGGCTTATACAGAATGTTGGCACCTGCAGCTTAGTTGCAGCAGTGCATCTCTGTTGCCCAAATAGAAGTCAATAAACCTCAGTTTAACTGTATTTATGTTTGACGACACCACAAATACGGGGATACATGTGACTTATAAGAGTAAAGCCTTGGAGCTGTCTAATAGGAGCGTGTATGCACTGGAGGTAACTGTAAATTCTTACCATTATCTGAAGATGTCTTAGTTGGGATTGAAAAGGCCGACGTTTGTCAACATTAGATTTGTTCTGAAATCTTTATTTCTTACTTTTTCAGCTCTGAGCTTGTTCAGGAGGCAGTCTGATGTTAGCTAGGGCATTCAGCTTGAGGAGAATCCTGGATTCTGTGCCTTGCTCCCAGGATCATTTTGATAATGATTGAAGTGAAATGACCAAGTGTATTTAATCCATAAAGATGCACTAGGTTCCCCAGAACGGGTAGGGAGACCCCCATGGCGGGAGAGTGTGTGGACTGATGATGAAGAGCTTTCAGTTGGATCTTGTTTTAGTCTTTCTGAAGTAGGCCAAAATAAAATAATGTCTTGAAGACTCTCTATTATTCTCTCCAGTTTTTGTTGCCTAAATAATTAAATGGCTGTCACTAATACAATAGTTGTTACCACTATAAGGTTATTTTAACTTTTTGGGCTTATTTTTATGTATATAACCTGTTTATTTACACTTGAATGATTTAATGCATTCATTAATGCCTTATTTGAACTGGTGACAATGACATCTAGACATTTTGCATATTATATTTATAGGAGAGGAAAAAAAAATTATTTTTCCAGTGTCAAATATTGGGATTACTTTGAGCTTCAGGAAAGGGGAAGAAAAAGTCCCTCCTTGTTATAAAAAGAAATATTTTGTAGAACTCTATAGAAAATAGATCTAGTTCAGATGCCTTGATTTTCTCTCTGAGTAACTATTTCTCTATTTCATGGTGTTCCCTTTGGACTTTCCACTAGAACAAGGTATGCTTAATGTGGTCTGCTCAGATAATTTAATCATACAGGGTTTTCAAAATACACTTCCTATCTCATCTAATTCAAAATACCACTTCGGAGTTGAAATTTCCTGGCTTTTTGAAAGACACAGAGGGCGAGGTCGGGGAGAAGAGTGGAAATAAATTGCAGAAATGTTCTGAAGATACTGCTGTCTTCCTCTTCTGCTGCTGTGACTCTAACCATAATTTAGGGATTACTTTCCCATAATTGGGCACTAAGGTAAATCAGTTCTCACTTTATATTGCCTTTGTCCTGAGTTCAGTTAGATACAGTAATTATTATTAAATCTTGAACTTTTATTTTTTACATGAGACACAGCTCTTTAGCTTCCAAGAGAGGGAACTCAGGTCATAACCAGATGTACTGTGCATTCTTATGTAGGAAAGTCTGAGATTCCAGTACATATGTGGGGTTTGGGGGTAGATGTTGGTGTTTGTGGGGTTTTGGTTTTTTTCATTTTTATTTACAGCACCAGGCACTTCTTGTGGGAATCTTGAAACACTTGACACTGTGTTAAACAAATGTGAAACAGCTCTCCCGTGACAGTTTTCTTTCTAAGCCAAGGTTGTTTTCTTGTGCATTTCCTGTGACAGCTTCTTGTTACAAAGAATTTGACTCTCCTATAGTGTGCCTGTGGAAGGAATTATTTAGCACAGTGAGGCAAAGAAGGACACTTCAAAGTTCATTTTGAGTTCTAGAAGTACCCCATGTTGCATGCAAATGGAAATCTCAGAATGCGAAGGAACTGACATGTAATCCCCAAATGCACAGCTCAGATATACTTGTCTCCTTATTGTCAAAATGATTTGCAAATAAATCTTATTTTATACCACTTTGACACACCTTGCTTATGTTGATTTTTCTTTCCTCTTTCTCCAAGTCATGGGATGTATTTGTGGGTGTAAAATGGAACTGAAGTTAGTGATGCATGTTCAAGTGTAAGTATGAATTATTGTGCAGTGACACACAATTAAAGCATCAAAGCTAGGTACATAAATATTTGTTTAATTCCTTGTCCAAAGAAAGATTGCAGGTAACTCATTTTCTAAAGGCATTTCCTTTCTCTGTCAAAACATGGAGTGAGTGCGTTTCTTCTGCCTCTCCCCTCAAAAACGGGGTGAAAATCAGAATGGACTTTCAGTACTGTTCTTGTTAGTTTGGTGTAATGGCTGAAGGGGAAGGAAGGAGGTGCCACGCACTCCAAACGTCGCTGCATCTCATCCTGGCGGGGTAAGTTTCCATCATCTGGAGTGCAGGCTGTCACTGGGGAGAGGGAAAGGCATGGTCTCCAGGCTGTTTGTTACTTCTCTGCCAGAAAAACTCCAAAATCTGAAGTTCACAGCTTTTGGCTGCAAGGCTCCTTTAAGATTTAAGACAGATGTGTCCAGGCTTACTTGAATGGGGGTGTGAAAATGCCATGTCCAAAAAAAGCTGGAGTGAAAGTGGCAGTGCTTCCCCTGCTCACTGGTCCAGGCATGGAGAAGTTTCCCTACAAGTTGACACTGTTTTGCCCTCATAGAGGACAACATGGTATACAAAGATAGGGTAGACCAAAAAAATGCTTATTCCTTGGGAGGAAAAAGAAGTAAATCTTGGGAGAAGGGGTGTTCAAGCTGAATCACTGAGGTATTGGGTAGTAGAAAATGTTGGAAAGATGCTGCATCTGTTGTAGGAGACTCAATGATTTCTCCTCAATGTGAAAAGATGTGACAGGGGAATGGGGATTTCCTGCATTGTGGATGGCCATGTAGGTCTATGTGCTGCTGCAGGCTGTAGTGCCTTGGTGCTCTTTCTCTTTGTGTTGTGCGGCCAGGAGAGCAGCAAGAAGTGTTGGTCCATACCGCAAACAACAGGCATAGAAAGCAGTCCTGAGATTTAATTTCTGATCTCATGGCCACCTCTTCCTTTTTTATGAAGTTAAATGTCTGGTGTTTTGTTTTGTTTTTTTTTTTTTATGTGAACTGGTCCACATTAAACTGGTCTGGTTAAAGCAATTTCTGGCTAGCAGTGATTTAGTATTTGCAGCTGGGGCAAACTCTTCATCTAATGCCATGGCCCTGTTGTGCACAGAGGAGCATCTCTGGTGTCCCCCTCCATGGGTCTGGAAGCTCCCTTGACCTCAGCCCAGCAGCAGAAACGTTATTTGAGTGCCATCTAATGCTGCTTGTGTGCTTCCATGAGCAATGTCCTCTCAGTCCAGGCAGTGTAATCACCCTTGTGTCTAACCCCTTCTACAGCACAACGCCTTCTTCCCCCAACAGGCAGGAGGGTGCATCTCCTGTATCTGCTAGACATGAGAAAGGATGAGAAGGATTTGGGGCAGATTTGGTACAACCAAGTCTTATGTCCACTCAGGTACAGCAGAGCTTTCACCTTCTCATTTCTGGCTCTTTTAGAGTGTGTCTGTGCTACAAGACACAATATGGTCTGAAATTCTCTGAGCTGGTGCAGGTTTACCAGGAGGTGAGTCCCTGCAGTATAGCGTTAGTAGGGATTAAAATTCAGGCGTGGGAACAGCACAGCAGGTTAAAGCAGCTGAGCATGTGAGCCTGGCTCTGCTCCAGCTTTGGATGGAGCTGGTTACTGTGGAGCCGTCGGGGGTGTCTATAGCTGTGAAAGAAACACAGGTTCAGTGTTCCAGGGGAAAAGAGCTATTGCTGGATCAGGCCAGGCTGTCACCACTCCGGGTACTGGTGTCCAGCCAGCGGTGAGGCCAAGCATGGGGTCCCATGGACAAGCAGATGCATGGACGCATGTGTATGAGCCATGGCCATCAATGCAGACAGAGAACACAGCCAGCCATCTGCCCTGAGCCCCTGCGGGCTCATGAGGAGCCTCTGCCATTGACCGTGGGGCTGGTGGCTCCCCATGACAGCCTTGGGAGCAGCCCTGTCAGGAGCTCAGCAGGCTCTGGTGAGGTTATGGGTGTTCCCCTGCCTGTCATGGTGCCTCTGCTCCTTTGTGTTCGTGGGGATGAGCTGTCAATCACATAACCTAACACTATTCAATGAGGGGACATTTGCGCTCGTGGTTTCTCCAGCGCTGCAGCAGGCACCAGAGAATGCGTTACACTTGAGAAGTGGTAATGACATGGAGCACTGATAGGAAGTGACTGTTTCCAGATACTCCGGAGAAGTTTGTGGGCGCTTGTGGCAGCTGTGCCCAGGTTGCAGCTATGGCTGGGTTGGTTTTCTTCCTGCTGGCAGGTGGTGGGCTGAAATCTCTGTGTTTGGAGAAGTCTGTCCCGTCTCACTGAAGGAAATCCCGGGCCATAGATGGTGTTTCCCCTCTGGGCTGCGTTTGATCAAAAATGGCTCTCCTTAATCGAATTTTGGATCAAAAAAATGTCCAGGTAAGTTGGGTGTTCTTACTCCATCCAAGTGCAGAGCGGGTTTCAGAGGCGGGTTAGCGACTCGTTCTCATTTTACCCTTCCTCAAGTAGCAGCCCCGCTTTGCAGAGGTAAGCCAGCTCTCCCTTTTGATCTGGTGAGCGCTCACAGGCTTTACTGGTGACGGTTTGGAAGAAGAGCATTGCCTTCCTCGAAAACCCTGACTGGAGGGCAGAAAGGGAAAGAGAGCGAGAGTTGATGCAAGATCGCAGTGATGCAGCTGCAGCCTCTTGGATCCGGGAGAGAGGCAGACGTATACCACCCAGGGAGCCAGCGATGGGTTTTGGCTGGGGATGAAGGTGGAAGGTCTCATCTCGGAGGAATGTTTAACAACAGATGAAAATAGCTGTAAAAGAAAACAAATGGTGTCATAGAGACAAGGCATATGGTAGCGCGGAGTGACGGGGAGGCGCGTTCAGGCTGTGGTTCAGTTCCAGGGGACTGATGACTGTCAGGAGGGAGCACAGCGGGGGATGGCTGAGGCAGGAGAGTTTCTGTTTCGGATTTCAGCACTTTCTTTTTTTTTTTTTTTTGTTTGGTTTTTTGTCTTCTGGCCTATTTGAGTTATGATCATCACAGCCGTCGGATTATCGTCAGAAATTAGGAAAAACACATTCTGGCTCAGCACGGAGAAGAAAAAACAATCGATGTCCCTTGCCTTGAAGTTTCCTGCCCTTTTGGGGCTGTCCTTCAAGGAGAAGGGCAGCACAGGAGCCTCTGAGGCAAAGGTCTGGGGAAGCAGAGCCGAGCTGCCCTGAGGGCGAGTGCTGTCCTGGCAGGGAGGCTCAGGAGACTGGGATCTCCCTCTGCTGAGTGATATTTGCCGCAAATGTTGTATTTCCAACTCAAACAGCCCATGTTTGAGCGTTGCATGCGAGCTTCACATTAAAAATTATCTTAATTAAAGACCTCATCGCCCATCTTTATTGTCTACCACTATGGCATTTTATTAAGTCTTTGACTCTTGATAAGAAGGTTGGGAAACGTTTCCCTTCTGATGTGCCTGTTACAGTACTTATTTTCAGAGGTAAAAATGCCCAAAGGAGGCACAAGACATCACAGACCTTTACAACAGCACAGAAGTGAAGGGGGGAAACCAATTACCGGGCAACGGGAGTTAATTCTTAGAATAAAAGTACAGAGTAACCGCAGGGTATTTGCTACGGTATTTCACTGCTTATGTAAGTGGTTAATCAGCGCTGTCGACTGCCCAGCGCCGGGCTGCTCCTGGTCCACCGTAAAGCACTGCCTCCACCGTAAATAATACATTTAATCCATCTCTGCTTCCTTCCAGCTGAAGCGCCTCTGTAAATGGCTCTGGATCCCGGGAATTTTGTAACGTTAACCTTCCTCTGAGGGTCAGGTGCCAGAAATTCTTACTCTCTGGCAAAACAATTTCCCCCAATCTTTTTGCTAGCGAGCGAAAAAAAAATGAATCCCGGCTCCGAGCCTGCCATGAGCTCGAGCTGCGCTATGGTCGGTGCGGGTACAACTGCACATCGCGCCAGGCAGAGGCAGTCAGCAGCTCATGGTTTCTGCGATGAGACGCTATTTACCAGGACGATGGGGCTTTTTACACTCCTTCAAATCTGGAGCACATTCAAAAAATACACAGGAAGGTCCTCTTGCTGAAAACTCGTGGTCACCTCGAAGCCTGCAAGGAGACTCGCGGTGTTTAAGGAGTTCGTTCCTGGCAGCAAATTTGGGTGGATGCTGCTCTGACAGCAGGTCTGAATCTGTAAACACTTCACCCAAATCCAGCGAGGGAAGAAAAAGAGCTTTTAGCCGAGCCCTGCCGCTTGCTCCCCACCTCTCCAAAATAAACAGACCGGTATGTTTTGGTTTAGCAAAAATGTTGAAACAAATTACATGTGATACAAGTCACAGCACTAGTTCAGAAGTGAAAACAGCAATATTCCTTCCAGAGCACGCTGAATATTTAGATATAAAAATAAACCACCTATCCAGGCCCCGCTGGTGCGTGCGCTGAGCTCCCAAACTTCTCCTCTTCTACTTCCTGCGCTGCTCCCGCCGGAGAGCCCCCGATTTATCGGCTGTTTCCCTCCTGCTCCGTCACCTCCGTCGCTCCTCCCTCAGAGCCCACGGCTTCCACTCGCTCAGGGGGTACATCTGATTTTTTTTTTTTTTTCTCTGCTCAATTTATGTCCTTTTTGTTGCATTCCTTTGTCAGAGAGACATCGGGTATCCTGCAAAAATTTCCTTTTTACCGCCCAAGTCAACATTTACATTAAAAGCAAACTCTGCCCATTTCAATAACCACGAAATTCTTCAGCTTTCTCTTACTTTCGGAGGAACCGTGGCGCCTGGCATCCCGACGGGGTGAACTGCTGGCAGAAATAAAAGCCCCTCCGGGAGCTGGCAGAGGGATGAGGGACACGGAGCAGGAGCATCTCCCGGCTCCAGAGCCACATCCTTGTGTTTCAGCATGGGCTGTGGACCATCTCCAACCCGCGGGAGCTGCGGGGGGAACGCAGAGCTTGACCCCGGCGTAACGCTGAGGTTACGGCTCGGTGCACAGCACTGTAGAGGAGCAGCCGAAATGTGTCTGCAGAGCACAGGTGTTCTCAGAGCCGTGCAACGCCAGAAATCCTCACGTTTCTGCTGTGTGGCTTTCGCCAAAGCTTCTCCTGCAGAGCACTGAAGATACGATGGACAACTGAGAGTACAGCGACAGGCAATTTAATTAGTGACTACCGAGAAACCTCATGTCTGAACAGCGCTGCGTCCTTCGTGCATCATCTTTGCCACGCACGGCGCTCTCTTCTCTTGCTATTAACTCTGATAGCCTCCTTAAAAAAATAAAATTATCATAACTACTTCTGAAGAGATGAAGCAGCAGAAATCTGGAGCGTGTCTTCTCCGGTTTCTCCCAGGTTATCCATGGCTCTGGCGCCATCTGTAATGTCAATGTGCTCTTTTTCTAAGTTGGTAGCCTTGATATTCATGCTTTTTGAAAAAATCTCTGTTGCTGATAACTTTTTGAGGTCCTGGCTGGGAATTTTTTGACTTCCAAACTGAATTTCAGGCCACAGTATTTTCAGAGTTATCACTTTTCTCATAGAAACTGAGAACTAAACTGCTGTATAAAGCAATTCTTTTTTTTTCTTGAAAAAAGTGTGAAATTTGAATATTTTTCTTTTTGTAATGCTCTTCATACAGTGAAAGGTGTCCATTTAATAGGCACGTGCAGAAAATCAGTTATGTTGGTTTGCACATGACACCATTTAATTCTGGTAAGCTTGTTCATAACATTTTCCAAATCTGATAATTACTGAAATTGTCTTTAAGTCTCTCTATAGTGCAGGCTCTGAAAAATCTTTTCTATCACTATATTGTTTTCCAAAATGATGGACACAGGACTATAAACCCAGGATATGTGGTTGGAGAGGTTTGGGTTGGAAAGGACCTTCAGAGATCGCCTTGATTAGGAAACTGCATGAACTTTGTGGATCTGATAAGGTTATTGCCTAAAATTTCTAGTGTATCTCATAAGTTTATTGCAGAACTTGTCCAGAGATTTTGAAGAAGCTTATTGTAATGAAATTTGGTGTGTTTTCACAGACACCACACATAGTTTACCCCTTAGTTTTTGGAATTTTTCAAATGAAATGTCCAAGCGAGCTAAGAAACACCGGAGGATGTTTTGCTTTAATCTGTTAAATAATTACTGGTACATTATAAAACAGTTGTCATTAACTTTTTTTTTTTTTACTCAAGTATGACACCAGGGGTATCGCCTGCATCTGCCATTTTATCTTTTTGATGCATAGGAAAAAATAATATACATTTTTTTCCATTAAAACCCAACAGTTAAAACAAGTAAATAAAAAAATAAAAGTAGAGGTGTGGTTCCAGTCTTCCTGGCCAAGGGTTCATTGGGGCTGGAGAGCCAGGGCAGAGTGGTTGTGAGTCAGTGGGAGGTGGCAACGGCAGCCACTAGACAACCCTAGGTCTGTAGGGTAACAGAGAGATTTAACAACACGTTGGATGGCGTCTCCAGCGCCTTTGAGGGCATGAGCCACCATGGGGACTTCTTGGTACCCACAGACTGGAAGCGGCTTCTCAACAGCATTTGTTCATAAGGAGATAGCGTGCCAAGAAATCGAAAATTTACCCTAAACTATAGTCAGTAATTTTGGTTGGTAAACTTGAAGTATTTTGGGCTGTGAAAGTGGTTTTGTTGCTGGGGTTTTTTTAAACATAGTTCCCTGGAGCAAGGATTCAGTTGAAGGGTTGGTTCAAGGGTTATTGTTAGTGTAAAGCTTCTGGTGTGACGTCTGTGGGCCCAATGTGTCCTACCTTGTGTGGCCTGAGTGTCCTGACCCTGTGGCTTGTGTCCTGACCCTGAGTGGCCACCATGAGGACATGTAGCTTTAGGAGGCAAAACTTGCGTCCTAGCAAAAGAAAACAATCTGAAAAACCTTTTCAGAGATCAAGGCTGAGAAGGAGAAATAATACTTGTTAGTGGACCACCCAGTCGAAAAAATGGCCGTGTTCATGGAAGCTTCCAATATCGGAAGCCAAGAGGCAGAAATGGAGTGCTGTGAAAGCACATCTCTTGTGGGTAGCTGGATACTTCTGGGTCTTTATCAGCTCTTCCAGTTAGTAAGTTTTGGTGACTAATGGTCACTTTTCACCCAAACAATTTCCATGAAAACATTTTTGTTGTGCATGATATCACCCATGGCTTTTGGTGTTTCTGTCATGAGGACGCACAGTAGAGCTGTATCAGCTGGTTTCCTACATGCTTTGGGAAGAGCTGCCTCCATTTGGTGATTGTTGGACAAGAGGTATCTTGCTTCTGGTGACGAGATCGGAATGGGTGGGAGGTACCTGGAGGGCCAGAGAAGTTGCGGGTAAAAAGGTAGTTCTAAGAAAAGTTATTTCGGGGTACGATCTTTCGGCTAGGTTGTAATTATCCAACATTTTTCAAGATATACCCAGAAGGAGAAGAAAACTTATGATCTTGGGTGGGAAGATGGGTCTTTTTGTTTTCCTGTCAGTCTGCATGAAATATGTAAATACTCAGATGCTATCATTTGTCTTGGGAAATTAAGGAAATTAGAGTGGGAGGATTAGAGACATTTTTAATCACCTCTGGCTCTGCATCCAAGGATTTTTTCCATGATTCATCTTTATCGTGGGCAAAGAACTCCTCTGCTGGACCTCAGAGGGTGCAAACCCCACAGCTGTGGCCGCGTCACTGCAGCTACGTCTGTTTGCCACCACTGAAGGGTTGACTCCTGATCTCTCCATTTGTGGATCTTGGGCTGGCTTACTTGGCTGCGTGTAGAGAGTTTGATACTGTGCACCTCTGTTCCCAGGGCTGCGTAACCCCTCCCTGCCTGCACTGCCCGGCCTTGCCCTGCCCGTCACGGGGGCTGCAGCTCAGGGATGGTGCAAGGGCTCACCACCAGCCTTGTGGCCACGAGGGCTCGCCGCCAGCCTTGTGACCTCAACATCACCTACGTAAAATATGGTACATACGTCCCTCCAACACCTTCTGTCTGGCAAAGTCCACAATGGTGATGCAGGATGAAGGGTGATCTAAGGAGCCTTAGCTGTTCATTTCTTTACTGTTCATTTCTTTACTGTTCATTTCTTTCTGTGTAACCTCTGGTGGAAGCCCTTTTTTTTTTTTTTTCTTTATTTTTTGGAAGGTCATTAGCAAAGGATAATAGCCAGCGTAGGTCCACCCCAGTACTGCACAGCAGATTTTTCTGCTCCCTGAGGGTTTGCTGTGCCTGGATGTGGTTTAGGGTGGTTTTACATCTTATATTTGATGGATCTCTATGCTCAAAATGTTTACTAATCCCAGCTTTGTCAGCGACTATGCAACCAGGTGCCTTAATACATCCTGTCTGCTTAATCTTTGTCATTCAAATGGAATTTGAAGATCCACCCAAATTGACCCATAATCTCTTGTTTTGTACAACGTGCATTTTCAATTTATTTGTGAGGTGAGCGTGTGTGTGCTGCTTTCTTGTTTTCCAGGTTAGGACAGTCACCTTCACAACAGAGACTTTTTCTGTCTTAGGAAACGATCTTTGGAAGGTGTCCTGAGCGCGTATAAATACAATGGAGTTGGTAATAGAAATGGGGCATTTATTTGTGGGACCAAACATCAAGCAGCAAGCAGGGAGTAAAAAGGGCAATACAGTAATTGTGATATTTAATTTTATTTAGTGGGTAATGCTGATGAGTAGTGAGGACATGATTAGAAAGCTTTTGTTACAGGCAAGGATAAAAATAGAATTAATAGCTCCTGCAGGCAATTACTCTTAAAAATCACGGCTTGTTCCCTGTCTCAGAAACTCAGTGGGATGATAGAGCTCCTGTATGTGGCCAGAAAGGATGAACATGAGAGAACATGACCCTGGACCTTGCTCCATGCCAGGTTTCTCCCTGAGAAATTCCCCCCACCCACTCACACCTCTACAGGACCAAGAAATGATCTTCCCTAGGCAGCTTGAGGGGTTTAAAAGGCACCTACGCACGCAGTAGCCATCTCGGTAGTTCAAAGCAGGTTTTACATGGTCGGTGGTGGCTGTTGCTGCCAAGGAGTGGGCTGCAGTGCTTCTGCCAAAGGGGCCTCTGGCTTTAGGCAGCCTCTGGGATGTGCAATGCTCAAAAACCCTCCTCCTTTGCCCCACTACACCTAGGTCACATCTAGAGGGTTAGTGACTACCCTTCAGTGCACTTCAGACAGTAAAACAGAGGTAACTATGGCTAGAGCTGGTCGTCCTAAATCCCAGCTAAAATGGGATTTAACCTAAATTCCACCTAAAGGCACCTAATTTCCCCCTAAATCCTAGAGAACCACTTAGCCTCCTCTTTAGTCCTAAGTGACAAGACCTACTGCAGGAGATGTCTCCCTGCTTGAGCTTCAGTTTCCTCGTGCCTAAATTTGGTAGTGGGTGAACACTGGGATGCTCTGCTCTGGGGAAAGGGGGTGGTCCTCTCTCACCTAAGCTTACGGTAGTCCAGGGGGTTGCCTGTAACTCTGAAAAAGCCTCTCGCCTTTTTAACAGAAGTCAGCTACTTTCCTTAAGGAGTAGGAGTAGTGAATCCCAAGGAGGTGTTTTGCTATTGGTTGCCTGCACAATGATCAAGAAGGGGTAGCACCTAATGTAGCTTGTCTAAATTGCTCTCTGAAGGCACCTGAACTCAGTGTATGGTGAACAGAGAGCAGTAGAGGCTTAACTTCATGTGGCCTGGATTAGACTCTGGAAATGGAGTCCTCACTGACTGCGTGGGAGCCTTGGTGTCATGGTACCACTTGGTTGTATTTGGAGGTACCTTCTGATGTACCTCCATCCACCTGGCAGTCAGGTTGATATCAGTTATAGGGTACTTATTGCTGAGTTAAAATTAACCATGGCTTTTGCAGGCTGCGCTAGTTTGGAAAACAATAAACAGTTGCTCAGTTAAAAGCCAAAAGATGAAATCAAAGAAACTGATCTTAAGTGTTTCTGGTACAGTTCCTGGAATATCAGGGTCCAGAGCAAAGACATACAGACTTAATTAAGTTTTCTTAGGTATATGGGCAACTTGGCAAAAAAAGCAGTAGTTTAGATGTCCCTAGCTGAACTACCTTCATTATAATACTAAAAAACCCACCCATAGGTCAGGAAGACCCTCTCCCAGGTGAGGACCCTTCCTCTGTGCAGGTGCAATAGTGTGAGAAATGGCTAATCAGGTATCATAATTATATGCTAATTGCTAACCAATCATTGCAACTGGGAGTGTATGGTTATGTAATTTGTGTGTATAAAAGGTATCGTGGTGATGATTTTTGGTCTGCTTGATTTGTGGAAAGCCACCGAGCACCCAGCCTCGCACAACTCTGGAGTAAATCATCAATGTCTCTCCTGAGTGTGTGAGAATCGGTCTGTTGCACACCGGGTAGCCAATTTGCTTTTCAGACAGCAAGGCGGTGGGACTAAATCAGTGGCCAAGGCTCCTTTTTTGGGAAGTGAAGGAGGAGACACTTGTTTCACCACGAAGAACAGCTTGAGGTGGGAGGAGACACCTCTGAATGATCCTTCAGCTGTAGAAGAACCCAGAACAATCTCACAGTCATTTTCAGATGGCTGAAATTTCACCTGGGCTTTAGGACAGTAGGTCATCCCCTTCTTCAGTTAGTAGCCTAAAATTCATACACAAATAGGCATAAGGTATGTAAATGACCTGGGTCTGCAGCAAGAAGAAAGCAACAGCTGGGTTTGGAAACTCCCTGCAATGAGCCTGTTTGTTTTTTTTTTTTCTCTGATGGATGCATTTTTGCATGTTTACTGGTTAAACATTAAGGCCATAACTAGCTCTTCTTTGGGTCTGCCTGTGTGATTGTCCCCAACAAAATGAGTAATCATTATGGAGTTGTGAGTAATCACTGAGGACTGGCAGTCTCCTGTGTCATTAAGGTCAGTTCCTGGGTAGTCATGAACATCTTATCTCTTCCCCATGGCCCCGAGGCTGTGGTGGACGGCAGTCCCCTGCTCTGCAGCACTTCCTTAGGCAGGATTTTCAGTAAAAAGAGTGCAGAGTGGCTGGGAAGAAACTCTGACTGTCCGTGACCAGATGGTCTGAAAAATGTGGAAATTACAGATGCACATGTTATCCCACAGTCCCCATTAGGTCACCAACCTGTGGTACCTTCAGCAGCTTTGGCTCATTTGTGTTGCAGTTTGTATCCTCCCAATTATTGCACACATCTTGTACTGAGGCATGGATGCTCCTACCATTACTCCCTGGTCTATTCTCTTGTCCTGCACGCGAGCATCCTCAGTGAGGTCTCTTCCCCTTTGGAAATGTCCTGTCCCACAGATAATGGGTCATGTTAGGAAAGACCTCTCTGCTAGATGGGTGAAGATCACCTCTGTCCTACACATGGTGGCTGACTATCATCAGCCCAAGTTTAAACTGAGAGGGGTTAATAAAGTCTGGCACCCATAAAATCAGCGGAGCTGGGAAAGGTGTGCCCACTCTCCTCATTTGCTGCCCCCGAACCTCTGAGCTTCTTCCTCAGGCGTTAATCAGCATAGAAAGAATTTGGGTTATAGAGTCCCCGCAGCCACCCCGAGAGGGTGAAATGGGCTCTCAGCCTAACGAGGGGATGGGCTGAGGCAGTGGCAGTTCAATTTTTCATTAGCCTATGGTGGAGAGAGACAAAGCCAGAGATGCTCTCTCCAGCCAGAAGCCAGCACTTCTTTTTTCTGGAGGAAAGGATTTGAGAAACACAAATAAATTGGATCAATGCAGTTAGTTAAGGGTGTGTTGTAGAAGTGTTTGACACTTTCGCTGGAATTATCTTCTTTTAGAAAACGAGGCTTTTGGTGGTTACAAGGACCGGCAGGCAGAGGAGTAAGCGGCTGTACCTTCACTGCTGACTGTTTCCTCTGGCACAGCCGTACCACACCAGCTACGGTCCCAGCTCTTCCTCCCTTTCCCCTTCCTCCTCCCATCCCCCTTCCCCAAACAGCACATAATCCTGGGTGGGGAGCTGTTGAGTACAGCTCACAATGGAAATGTCTTTCCTGACACCCTTCAACAACATCTAAGCGAAGGAGTTCTGAAATATAAATGAAGAATCATGCACCATCTCAAGAAGGACCATTAAGAGGCAACGTCCCTATTGCTGCCACATGTTAGCATCAGTTCCCCCTCACCGATGTCTGAGCACAGCCCTCGCAGCACGGTGAAGTGTTCTCTTTTGTCATGTCATGCTGGAGTCCAAAGCTGTGTAATGAACTGCTTTAAAGTAAATACAGCTTTAGAGAAAAACGTGGGCTGGATCCAGTCGTTCAGCTCCTTCAGCTGCAAGGCAGCTTTGCCTGGAGCCAGCTCACAAATCGGTGTGAAGGGGCATCATTCCTGAGATGTCCTACAGGTCTGCAGGACGTGTGGGGTGGCTGAGATGGGTGCCCTGTGCCCCCAGCCCAGCACACTGGGTCGAGGTGGGACCTGGTGCTCAGCACACTGCTTGCTCTGGAGCAGGAACCTGCTGGGAGCCCACGCAGTCACAGGAACAATGGAGGGGCTTGAAAACCCCTCAGGAGATAACCATGAGTGCAGCACACAGGTGTGCTCAGTGTGAGAAGAGCTATCTCCCCATCCCCGGCTGGGCTGTGGTTATCTGTGCCTCACGATTAATGAAAACGACTCCTCCAATAATTATTCCTAAAGGAAGCTGCTGAATGGAGAGCTCTGACCTGTGTGCTTTAGAACATTGCAAGATCAGCTTGCTTCCCTCCCCTTGTCTGAGCTAATTTCTCTGATGCAGCGATGCTCACTCCTCTTGTCCCGTTAGGTGCTGTTCGGTGCGTCACTGGCTGCTGAGGGCACAGAATAATGGTCATTGTTGAAGCATTTCCTCAATGGCCTAATTAAGGAGGAAGACTTCATTTGACTAGACAGGATTAATTAGTAAAGCCCAAGCCACTGTTGTGGTGAAAAGTTCTCTTAACATCCGTGAGAGGGAGATGAATGATGGTTGTGGGAGCAGAGCAGGTCTCCTTGATTGAGCCCCCCCTGAGCTCTCCTGCCCTGTGTGCACACTCCTGCTGGCTGGGACCCTTTCCCTCCCCTGCTCAAACTTTGCCCAATTGAAACATAGATAGAAATTTGAAAAACAGTATTATTTCATTCAGAAAAATCTATTGCAAAAAATGCTTCTTGTCTGGCTTTTATGCCTTATTCTCAGTTTCTTACTCTGAGAGTCACTTGGATAAAAGGAGATGGAGGAGGCAATGGGTACTCTGTATCCTGACTCCTGATGCCAAGCAGCATGGCATGCCTCCTGCACACGGAGGAAACATGGCATGGACAAACAGCTGCGTTTGGAGAGTGGTCACCAGCAGATGAGACACCCCTTAGCTGTCTGCACTGGAAGGGGCTCCATGGGAGTCTGTCCTTCCCCGCTCACCTCTGCATCTCCGGACCGTTTGGATGTTGTAGCTGAGAAGATGCTTTTGCAGGCAATGCTGAGGTAAAAGAGATGGCAGGCTGTGATTCAGGCTACATGTGGGCTCTTTGGGTGCCCACCAAGGTTTGGGGTGTATACATAGGTGTCCACATGTGAGCTAAGTCCTGAGGTCCCCCAGTAGCTGCCGGGGATCCAGTCAATATGATCACTGGAAGCCAGCAAGCAACTCTGGTCCCCTAAAGCAAGCACCAGGGAAGGATCTGGCTGCCACAGGGCAGATGACTAGTGCCATGTTGGAGACAGCAGACACTGCTTGGTCTCTAGATGTTGTCCCAGTGGTTCAGGGACCCTACACCTCCTCTGTGGCATCTGCTGGCCCTGCGCAGATGCATTTACTGTCCTAGGACATTTTGAATAGCAGCAAGTGTCTGTGTTTGGGCAATGTATCTCACCTGCCAAACCACTCTCCATGCCATTAGTCATTGACTAAGTTGCTGTCTACGCTCTACTGACCGTACTGACTGTAGTGGGGGCTGGGAAGCCTGATGCATGTGCAGATACCTGAAATTAGGGGTCTAAAACTTGAAGTGAATCCCAACAAGGCAATCTAAATTCAAAATGACCTGATGGCACTGGAGTAATAACGAGACATCTGGAAGATGATGTTCAGCCACGAGAGGCTGTAGGACATCCAGGGCTGGATCTGTCCTGCCTTTGTCAGGGGTGTTTCTCCAGATTGAGGACGGGCTGGCCGATGTAGCACTGTGTGACCGCTGATGGTTCTGTTCCCCACTGAGCCACTCTACATCCTCCCCCCAGCACAGCACTCAGGCTGCAAAGCCTTAGAGGTTTCTCAACAAGCAGAGAAGTTGAAGGAAATCACTTGGAATTAAGTGAAACATTTAATTCAACCTGAGATCTTTAATTCCTGACTTTTTTCTTGACTTTTCTAAAAATATGTCATAAATTGAAGCAAGATCTGATGTAGAATTTAATTTTGTTTTTTTCATCTAAAATGTCAGAAGAAAAGTGGACTTTCATGGATAAAGGGAACAGGGCTTCAGCACTTTTTAAACAGATACAATTAAGCAAAATTGATGTGTATTTATGAAATGTTTCAATATAACTTAAACCCTTGCCTTCCAACAGGAAAATATTTTGGCCGAAAATCTCTCTCCGGCTTTGTTCATGATCTACAACATCAGCTGCAAAGAGCATGGCTAACTGCTGAAGAAAGCTCCATAACCACCCGACATACACCTCCTATCTCCCTTTTTGCTTGCAAAGAGCTGCTCTCTAGTCACTGCTGCAGCAGTAATCATAATTGCCAATATTGCCAAGAATTTGCATTTCTGGTTTTCCTAAAGCTTGGTATTTCAAATGAGGGACTTCAGAGAACTAATTAGCACACAGGCTCATTAAATGCTAAAAAATGCTCTCGCTGCCTGGGTAGATGGAGCATCCAGGCCGTTAACCCATTTCCCAAAGGCAAACGCATCTCTGCCTCCTTAGGCTTTATTCGGAGCAATCGGAATCCTTTGAGCTGCGTATGCTCAGGGAATGCCAGTTTATACCATCTACCAGTTTTGGCATCAGCACTGGGAGGTCTGGGCGCTGCCCTGTGGCCGTCACCATCCGAGCCTGGCGTGGGGCCGGACCCCCGGCACAGCCTGGCCACAGGGGACGAGGGGGCGGTGGGTGCCCTGGTGCATCCCTCCCCGCTGGAGCGAGGGACCTGCCTGCGCTCCTGCGCGGGGACGGTGTTGCCAAAAACGCTGCAGTGAACCGAGCTCAGGCTGCAGCCAGTGCGTGTCTGCGGGGAGCGAGAAAAGCCAAGGGGAATTACAGCAGTTCTGTGCTCACGTCCTCCTCTTACTCTGTCTCAGAACCTAAAGAAATGGCTGTGGCTTTGTGTGGAAGTTAATTAATGATCGTAAATAATATTCCTTTGTGCTAGCAGTGAATAGTGCCCTTTATTTGGGGATCTCAGTGTGCTTAATGCTCTGTATTTAATTCAGCTTCACAGCAAAAGCTAGCTGAATTATTCATTGCAAATAAATTATCTGAAGAATACGGTCCTTTTTTTTTTTTTTTTTTTTTTTGTGCTGTCTGAGAGCCCAGCCTGCTTTCTTTGATGCCCTTTTCCATAGCCAGCAGTGTCTCTGCAACAATTTGGGCAACCGCCCCACAGCGCACAGCTCGTTGTGCCGTTTGCTAATTGTGAGAGCGTGTGTGCACGTGTCGGGGGCGGCGGGAGGAGGGAGGCAGCCTCCAGGTCTTGCTGATGGTCTGAGAGAGCCTTTGAACGGGAGACAAAGCAATAAGCAATGCTGAGCGTGTTCCTCATCTGTGCGCATAGATGAATGCTCACATATGCATATGTATATGTAGCTTTTCATACACGTACCAGTGTTCACAGAGTGCCCAGACTCTCGTTAAGACCAATTGCACGTGGTAAGTCTATAAATAAGGGATTCAAATGGCAGACTTTCGGACTGATTTTGGTATAAGGCTTAATGTAACCTTCAAAACACATCCATTTCCTGCTATTCAGGCAGATAAAAACCTCTCCCCCACACCCTTAACCAAGAAGAAACGCTGTATTGAAAAGCAGAAAGATTTAATTACTCAAAGCGAGTGTGAACCCCGTTGCTTCAGGAAAAGCAGCAGGCTGTGTGTGACCCGGCCTCTTGAGGAGGACCAAGTCCTACAGTACGTAGGTTCACACCTGTCCACATCTGGATCCCAGGGCTTTTCAGATGCCCTGGGCCTGGCACAGTTTGGTTGCCATGTCAGTCAGCCCTTTGTCAGCACCTTGGCGCAGGTGGCAGGTTTGCCCCAGAATGGCCTTTTCATGTGGCAAAGCTCGGCGGTGAGCTCGCTGCTGCCAACAGGTTCAAGATGCCAAAAGCTGATGTGGACCCAAAAAGCTTTTTGAATAATTCACCTACATAGATATGCGTAGGCGTCACCTGTGCAAGGAGGCAAAGGCCGCCACAGCTGGTCCCCCTCTCCTCTGGTCCCCACTGGCTGCCCCCAAGGAGGGAGGAGGGAGGCAGAGCTGGCGCCAGCTCCAGCCCTGAGGTTTCCTCCATGGATGGTCCCATCACCAAGTGGGTGTGCAGGATAGCCTTGGTCTTACCTTCCCACCCTCAGAAAGAGTAACTGTTCCGAGCAATTTTGTCAAAAGCATGATTTTTTTTCAGTATTTTGTGTATTTCTGTGCGTTCATGAGCAATGAACCACCCAGATCTGGTGGCCACCGGGGAGCCTCTCAAGGACGGCTCCCCACAGGGGATGTTGGGGCTGGGCTGAAGATGGAAATTCCCCGGCCAACAGCCTAAACACTGGGTACACGGCAATATGTCACTAAATCTCTAGTTTAAGTTTCATAGTAAATGAATGCATTATTGAAAATCATGAATTTCCAAGTTTTTAACACAAAACTTTTGCTTGCTGTTTTTTGCTGTTGTTTCGTTCATTTATTTCTTTCAAAGAATAAGGTCACTGTTGTAAGAAAGACTTGTTTTTATGTTTAAAAAGATCATTCTATGCAATTTTTTTCTTTGGAAACAGCTAAGCTGATAGAAAAAGAAATCTTAGGTGCATGTTTTTGTCAGTTTCTTGTAATCAATAACACCCACATAAAAAAAAAAAGCTGAAATCAAACATCAGCAAGGGAACAGGCTGAATCCATAACATTTGGGCTGACCTAGTTTGTAATCACATTTTCTGAGAGGAAAATAAATCAAAGTAATCCAGCCTCTGCCTCAAACCTGATGCGTTACCTTGGGTGCGCTGGGTGTTCACCCAAACGGCCTCCGAGCGCCGAGTGAGGAAAGCGCTCAGACACCTTGGCTGGGGTCCAGCAGGGACGTGATGCTCGGGAGATGGCAAGGGATGGGTTTCTACATCCTGGGAATGAGCTTCCTAAATGTGCTTCATTCCTAAAGTCCCTTTTCATTACATCCCTGTAGGATGTGAGATATTTTAATTTTCACTTTGACTTGCAGATCTATGGTAATTCATGGTAAAATGGCTGCGCTTCTCCCCATGGACTCGCCTGCTGGAACCAAACCCCGACTCACTGGGTCTGGCAGTCTCAGCCGTGTTGTGGAGCTGGGCAGTGTCACCTGGGTAGGAGATCAAAGAACGAGAGACTGGTAGAAACAAAAACCGCAGGGTGCTTCCAACAACAAAAGGGTTGTGAGCTCTTCCAACAAAGGTGGCAAGCATGGTATCAGAGCCATTTTGTCACTGGAAATACAAGAAGTATCAGGGACTGGTGGTTCACAACACTAATAACTGATGGCTCCAGGTGTGATGGACACTCTCTTCTATGAGGTAGAGGATCCACACGCTACGAGACTGGTTCTCCCTCCAAGGGTGGGATCTGGTCCCTCCCGTGGATGGGGCATATTCTTTATTTATGATTTTGGGAGACTAATGAATCATTCCTCCCACAGCTAGTGCCTGCGTTCCCTCTACAGGCATGGAGAGAAGAAAGTGGCCTTAAAGCTCCTTGGAGAGAGTGCATGTCTGCTGAATTGAGGTGTCGAAATATAAGCGGAGATGATAGACCAGGGTAGGGTAGACCAGCTTCCCCTTACATCCTGAATAGACCAGTTCCCCTTTATGTCCTACATGGACTGTACATCTAAAGTACAGACAGGAAACAGCCGCAGGGAAGGGGATTGAACACCTCAGGTCTTGAGACAGGGTCAGACAGAGGCGTGGATACAGCCTACCTCTGTACTGGCTCCTGGTCTGATGCTCTGTCCTGAAGTAATTGTCACCTGCAGTGAAATTATTTCTTTTTTTTTAAGAAAACAATTCAGAAGAAGGTGGTTTTGAACTGTTTCTCTGTTACAAACAAGCAGCAAAAGGGCTTCTGGGATGCTTCAAGGATGGAGAAGCAGGTCAATGTTTGTTCTGGATGTGGATCCAGGCTTTGGGTGTCCCTGTCCTGCTCCAGAGATCTGTCCTTTCCCTGCCCCTCCTTGGGAGGTATTTCACAGTCCCGCTGGGGACTGAGACCTGAAGAGCAGAGAGGTGCCATCCACAGCGTTTGGGAGCTCCAATAAGCCCCAATAAAATAATTTTTTTTTTTTTTAAATAGGTTTCAGGACCTGAATTTGCACCAGACAGAAGAAAATCAGATTTGAGAGCAACTATCCCTTTATGAGATGAGAGCCTATGCATTCCTAACAGAAAACTCAGTAAATTCATATGGGGCCGGTATTAAGCCCATAAATACCTTGAAGCGATGGGCCTCGACTAACAACCCACTTTACAATGGGACCTGCACTGCACCCGCGTTGTGTGGGTCTCCTGACCATGAGGCAGGACTGGGATTTTGTTCACATAGACCCGTTTGCAGCGTTGTGGCTTTTATGGCCTTTTTGAAGGTGAGAAAAGTGAAGAATTTACACAGTAAAAATTCTTGGCAAAGTTGGAGCCTCCAGGTTCTGTGTAATAAACCAATTACTACGCTGTTGAATTTATACACCTCAGAAAAGTATATTGTAAATGCATATCCCAAGGTAAAAAAATGCAAAAAATTCAGACTTTGGCTTTGCCAAACATTTTATTGGACAAATTCTTCTTTTCTTTTTTTTTTTTTTCAATCTAGACAGGGCACGTAAGTACTGAATATTTTTTCTTAGTTCTTACACAATGAAAAAATATTTTCAAAGTCTCTACTTTATAAAATAATAGATAGATCTCTGTAATAGAAATTAAAATTGTAAACGGAAACTTGATAGGGAGCAACTTTTCCAGCAATGCGGGAACATCTGGTATGGTTTCTAATTTATTTAGAAAATAGGCACATGGGCTCCAGCCCAGTAAGGAATTTAAGCACATGAACAATCTTATTGGACTTTTCTGGTTCTATTTACGCGTTTAAGGGAAGCCCAAACCCAGTCACTCTGCTGAAGTTGACCTTCCAGGCTCCTCATACTATCTCTGCATTAAAAGTATGACGTCATTCAGATGCTGCACATTTCTGCAAGTATTGGGATATTTGGTAGAGGGGTAGCAATGCCATGGGAGGATTCAGATGGACCCGAGCAACAAAGAGCATCTTTCAATGCCAACCATACCTGGAGACCAAGTCCTGCTCAAAAAGGTGACTTTGGTGCATAGACTTCCTTGGCTGCCTGGTCACCACAGGTTCCTTGAGTCAGAGGCACTTGTGGAGGTGTGACGGCGGTGTCAGACGTCCCTTTTCGCAAGCAGATGGGCCAATGCAGCACCTGAACGCAGCCCTGTCTCCTTCCTACCATCAACACCAAGCCATGTCTCAAGCTCTGCTAGGGAAACAGGTCGTCTCGGTGCTTTCAGTGGTGTTTCAGACAAAAACAGTTTGTTCAGGTAAAACATTTTAACTAGGCCGCTTGCATTAACAAAGCTGCTATTGCTGGCTGCGAGGTCGGGGGTCCACAGGAGCTGATCCCCATAGCAAATGGCAACTGACCCCTTGGTGGCTCCAGCTGGATCCGGGGGGAATCATCTCTCTCCCACCCTAAGTCCTTTCGATACATTTTACACCACATCTTTTCTGCAAACTGTCCATGGGGCACTTGACATTTAAAAAAACCTTTCTTGTTCAAACCTGTTTGCTGACTATGTTGTAGTGTAGCTACACACACACACAGCGCTCACACACACATGAACAGCACAGGCGGCAGGTACTGCTCCTCTCTGGCTGATCGAGAGTGATGTCCACCAGTGAAATACATACTCACAGATGGAAAATGGGTCTCTCCGGTAGCTGAGTTCAGCTACTCAGTCTGCCCCAGAGTGCCTCAGGCCCCGGTTTCCCCAGGCACTGGCACCAGCACCCTCCAGCCCCTGAGGTTTGTGGTCCCACTCCAGGTGCTGCACTCGGCTCTCGTGCTGCTGCCCACTGGTCTGGCTTGGAGGTTGCTGGTGGTGTCTCACACGGGCTCAGAGTGGAGGGTGTGCCCACACAGACAGAGGATGGAAAGAATGTAAGAATAATTGTTATTATTAGTAGTAATAAACAATTATTCTTATTGTGCTGTAAGAATATTTAGTAAGACTAGGGCTGGCTGTGGTGATCAGGTGCAGAGCTCAGTCAGACGAACATACTGACCCACCAGGTGTTACCCAGAACCAGCCCCTTTTATCCCCTTTTCCCTCTATTTTCTATTTCTTCCTCCTCAGTCCTCCTTGAAGCCTCCCTTTCCCTGCCTTTGATCCTTCCCCTAAACATCCCATAACCCCCTTAAAACCCCTCATAAGAAGTTGTCCAACATCCCCAAATGCTTTGCCCCCCGTGAGTCCCTGTCCCCGGCAGGCGCTGACCCTGGTGAGCCTGGGGAGGGGGTGGCCTCACTGTCACCTCAGTGGGGTTCACCCAGGAGCCACGAGCTGACCGCTCTCCTCCCATGGTCCCAGGAAGCAGGATGGAGCTCCCCTGGCATAGGTGGGTTCCTCGGGTCCTGCACCCAGCATTGCCCTCTGATACCTGAGGGGTCCTCGTGTTCCCACAGCCAGGCTTTAACCACCAGCAGGTGCCCTCCACAGGCCGCTCTTGTTTCATCAGCCATTACCGTGGGGGCTCATCGTCCAAACCCTCAGCAGGGACGGCGCAGCCCCAGCTGTGCATGTGGGCAGCGTGGTCCTGTCCTGTCCCTCCCCAGCTTGCAGGCCACCTGCCACCCCCTGCCCGTCCCGGCCCCTGGGGCAGCAGGGAACCCTGCAGAAACTGTCCCCACCCAGGAGGAGGAGGTGGGAGAGGAGGAGGAGAAGGAGGACAGCCTTGCCTTAAATGGTCACATCACAAATACAGCTGCGTCTGAGAGCAGTTTTGTAGCAGGTTGACAGAAATAGTTTGTGACAAGAGAATCAAGTGCAGAGAAATAATTTCTGTATTGAAAACACCTCTCCTATGTAGGGTCACTGAATGGCCAGATTCTGAAATATTCAACTTAATGCAACTGGCAGCAGCTACCGGAGTACTTGTCCTCGAGGAAGTGCTGACATTTGCGGTGAAGCCACTACGAAGCCCAGACAAAATAAGGCCTGGAGCAAACATAGCGTCGAGGAAAAATCATTCACAGAGTGCACTGTACACATTTATAAAACACAAGTGATGCCCAAAACCTCTAGGTCCTGTGTGGCAATCATGTCCTAACAGAAATATTCGACACCTTTAACCAAAGAGCCTTCCCCTTTGGACACTAGCAGGCCAATCAGTTTAGCTTGACGGTGGCCTCAATACGGAGACGTTGGTAACCAATCTTGAGAGTAAGTGAAATCGTGCAAGCGCCTCTCTGAATGAGAGAGCTGGCCCGCTTCCCTCGGAGTTTATGTAGGGCTCGGTTTAGCCAGCAGACATCATGCTCCACCGCCTCTCACACTTGGCAGGAGCGGAGGACTCTTCAAGGGGAAGTGGCCTTGCACAAATGCCAAAGACGAGGCTCAACGCTGCCGCTTGTTCCGCCTTTTCCTGCATCAGCCCTTGGCAAGGGAAAAGCCCCCAGTGTGGTCGGTGCCTTGGGTCCTCCTCTAGATGATTCTTCAAAATGCCAGTGAAATACAAGGCTGTCCAGGGGTGTCACCGAGGCTATCTCCTTATGTGTATTCAGGTATTTTGGATCCGGGATATGGGGAGATGTTAAATACTGAGGGAAAATGTGTGTCATAGTCTCTGCTCCTCATGTAAAAATGAATGTGAAGATAAGGTGTTAGACTACAGCTTTTGCTGGTTTCATAGACATTTTCTGCATTCTTTAAAAAATCATTATCATCACCTGTTCCAAAAGATTTTATTTAGCTGTCTGAGCCAGCTACCTTTTGCTAAATTTCCCTCACCATGGAGAATAGCAATGAATTGCTGGGGCATTGCTATCCTTCTTCCAGACATGAGCTACGTGGATGTGCAAGCCTGTGTCAGGAGGCTGGACCAGAGACCTCCTGAGGTCTCTTTCAGCATTAATTATCCTGTGCTGCTGTGGTTTTATGGATGAAAATGAGAGGAGGTTGATTGGTTCAGCTCACTGATGTTTTCTTGGACGTGCCGTAGATGCATAGGTCAGCCTGCAAGGCATGCGAAGCAAGTCTGTGTGCCTGGGTCATGGCAGCCTCAACGTGTGCATGCACGCGTGAGTGTGCATGTATGTGTGGTTCCCAAAAGCACTGGACACCTCCTGATCTCCCAATTTCTGTCACGTCTGCTTATACATGGATGAATCGTTATAGAATCATAGAATCATTGAATCACAGAATAGTTTTGGGTTGGAAGGGACCTTTAAAGGTCACCTAGTCCAACCCCCCCTGCAATGAGCAGGGACATCTTCAACTAGATCAGGTTGCACAGAGCCCCGTCCAACCTGGCCTTGAATGTGGGAAGGGATGGGGCATCTACCACTCCTCTGGGGAATCTGTTCCCACCTGTTATGTTTGGGCACAGGCATGGAGGGGGCTGTGAATGTGGTAGAAAGTTAAATACCATCTCCATGCTACCAAGTAACTTGGTTAGCAAGTTACCCACCTAAAGTGGAGGTCACTGTGATTGTAATAAACTCAGGGCTGCCAGCAGGTTCCACACTGCTCCTGGTGCAGTGGCACCATTGTCCAGGTCCCACACATGCAGCACCCTGCCCTGTGCTGGGTGCTGTGCAACCACCAGCCACCACCAGCCTGTCCCAGCGAATTAGGATGTTTAGAGAAAAGACTAGTCATGCAAAACAGGGAACGGAGGAGGCAAACAAGTTTGCCAAATGTCATACAGCAGATCAGGAGCAGAGCTGGAAATGAGTTGTTGACCACCGGGTCCTGGAGCTGCGTATGTCCCCACAACAAGAAAGGAGCTGCACCAGCAGCTATTAACAGAAATCTGGTGATTTGGAGGCATGGATAGAGGGACACCTTCAGTTTAAAGGTCATGCTTCAGCCCCAGGACCTATAATCTATTTTCCTTGAACTCCACAAACTGGTTTAAGCGGAGAATAGATGGGACATGTCTTCCCGCTTCCTGAATTGGGCTGTGCTGGAGTGTTAAAGCTTGCAGGGATGAAGCAATAGCATTTATGAGACTGATGGAGAAAAATGGAAAATCCCACCAAAAAAAACCCAAATGATGGAATTTCAGGTACATACGCCCTTTGTCAGGGCTAAAAAAAAGGCAAAAACTTTCAATGCAATTTGAGAACAAATTGCTCTAAATTTACATTATATTAATCTCTGAAATTACCTGAAAGGAATGATGGTTAGTATTTGTGAAGCAGAGGCAGGATGCTCATTAACGATGAGATCATGAACCCCTGTGGGACAGAAAGTCCAAGTGAGAGAGGCAATTTGTCAGTTTGCTTCATTTTGCGTGCTTGACAGCAGTGAATGAGGAGTCATTGCCACTGTTTCTTCCCTAAGCCACTCATTTTTTATTATATTCTTTTTCTGTGAGGTTTTGCTGCTCCAGGAAAGAAGAAAACATTTTGGAAGCATCTCATCTACCATTTGTCCCTAAAACTCGGGCACCTTCTCCAAAGCCACCGCTCTCCCCTGCCAGTCAAGGTAGGTGGGTGGCCGGGTAAGATGTGGTGTCCTGCGGTGGCCGGGACCTGAGCAGGACCTCACCAGTGACCCCAGCGTTTGGGGCACCCAGCTGGAGCCAGAGCAGAAGGAGGGGCTCCGCCACCATTACCCCCACACCTTCTCACAGGCCATCAGCAGAGCCATAAAAAAAAGTTAGAAAACTTTCTTTTTAATATTCCCTGGACCAGAGATCCCGTCCCAGCCCGTGGAGGTGCCCAGGGGAAGGGAGCAGCAGAGACATTAAATGTTGGCCTCCCACCAACAGCATACCTAAGGCCACTGCTTTCGGCGGTCTTCAGAGTTGCATCTGACACTGAAAATGTTCAATATAATTCATTTTGGATCTAGACAGCATTTAAGTCCTTCAGCGAAGAGCTGCAGACAGTGATCTTCTCCATTAGCGCTATTTTTTTGTGACTGTCACCGACCATGCCTCGTGCAGCAGCGGGGTGTATGTCTTGTAAGACAGAAATGCATTTTAAATTGTACTGGGTCTCCATCCAGCTTGTTCACCATATGTTTAAAGCTGAAAGCGCTGTAGCATTAGCTACAGCTCAAAAGCAGACACATAATTTGTTTCACATCGAAGCACTCTTGGATATACTTTTACTTCAGACCAGCAGAGATAAACGACTTGCTGGAAGATATCATTTGTGGGACAGAACATTTATATTGCAGAGACCAGAGATTTTTCTAAAGCTTTATTATTATTGCAATGAATCAGCATTTGCTACTTGATGTAATCTTGGCAGCACGGCGATATGCTCTTTACTGTTTCAAAAAAATGCAGAGTAGCTGTTTTATTTCAAAATAGCATCCTTTTTTTGTTGTTTTGTTTTCAAGGAGGTCCATATGTAGGGCTGTTAGATGACAGGTCTCAAAATACATACAAAGGATTTTACCTTTGGAAGGTGACTATTACAGATCAGATTCTGCATTTTACCACTTTTATGAAAATAGCCGAATATGAAAAATATGAGAAAGAACAAATTGCAGTGAAGTCTTTGAGCCTGCACATAACTATACGTGCTGACATAGTGCGAAGTGCTTGATGGTTTAGTGCATTACGTGGGTCTCTACAAATGCAGCTCTGCTTAAAGATACAACATTTGTTGGATTAGAGCCCAAAATAATAACCCTCAGAGTCTCTATTTTCAAGTAAGGATATTTCTAAATTTATTAACACACATTCTCCCCTTCCCAACCTGCTGGAGATCATCCATTCTGCCTGATACAGAGCTAAAAACCTTTTATGCTGATAATACTTGGGAACGGCTCAGTGCAGTAGACAAGTGTTTACGTTCGTCAGAAATGTGTAGTGACGCAGGAGCATAAGCACCTTTACCAGAGTGTAGTTACGCAGAACAGGGTCTGAAACTCCAGTACCGGCCAGTATTAACTGGAGTGGGGGAGGGCTTTCGAAAAGGGAAAGCTAATGAATGCATCAAGGCGATTTTAGAAGCGCTGTATGCACGCACACACGCCCAGATGTGCGCAGCTGAGCCCTGCCATTCCTTCTTGCCTTCTCTACAACCCTGCCAATAAAACAGAATTAATTTGGCTCTCACCCAGTGCCTTCTCCCCTCCTTTCCTTGCTCCCAACCCTAATACCCATTACCTGAAAAGATCTCTTGGCACCTCGATAATAACTGTACCCCCACCTCCATATTAAATTCATCCCATTAGCTGAAAACACCCTCCTCTCCCTAAACAAAGAACAAAAGGGTAGGAATTTGAGTGAATATTATAAAATTTACAAAAGTTAACAAGATGATGACAAACAGTATGAGTGACGCCACGCAAAGAGGAGGAAAAATGCTGCGGTCCTTCCTCACAGTGCCCTTTGCAGTGGCATCACTGGGACTTTTGCTTCAGCAATAGCTCATAGAACTGACACCTAAAAAAATTACACAGAATATAAATCGAATTTATGACATAACAAATAATATTTAATATATAGCATTGAATGCATACACATCAATACCAGTGCTGTAACAACAAAACAGAACTCGTAAAATTAGCAGCAGTTTTTTGCAAGTACAAAAATACACATTTTTTTCAGAACATATATAATAGCAAAATTTATCAGGATATATTATACAAACTCAAAGCATTTAGATAATGCATTACTTTTAATATATTATATGATGTTTTAGATGCTGCATAATAAAATTACATGTGTTCTGCTTGCAATAATACATAATGCCATTTACAGCAACGTTAAGAAACTATTCACAACTTAAACACGAACAGAACAGCCAACGAAGCACAAGAAATGAAACACACAGAGTCGCGAGGTGTTAGTTACAAGCTTCAGCGTTTCTCCTTACATATTTTTGAGCTTATTTTTTTCTTTCTTTTGCCGTGTGAAAGAAATAACTACACCTATCGAACATACCTTATAAACATACAGAAAACAGTACACTTATTCCTTGGAGGACAATGAAGGTAATACCTATCAGTTTCAGACCAGTAGTATAATACCACAGTTATGGAATCTATGCTGACTTTTCACGCTACATCAAAACCACAAAGGACTGGGACTCACATCCGCAAGGCTCAACACACAAGTGGTCAAGGGGAGAGGCCCAGCAGGCACCCCGCTGCCCTGGCAGGCTCAGAGAACGGGGCGCTGCTCTTAGTTACCTCCTGGGACCCTTCCAGATTTTCCAGGAGATTTCTGTTTGCTTGCTTGCTTTTTAGCAATTTTTATTATTCTTACAATATTCTTGCAAAGCTTTATGTGGGAATATTACTCAGTTTCCTAAAAAAAAAGAAAACCTGTGAATCTGGGGACTGCTCAATCAAATTTGAACAGCCTGGATATTAAACTTAAAATGAACACACATTAACACCAAAGGCATTTTCTTTATGGTGTTTATTTTAAGCGTTAAGATTCCTCCGCAAAAAAAGCTTTGGTCAGTCTCTTCAAACTTTGGATTGCTGTAATGCTCTTCTAGACCTCCTCTTTGACCTTGGATCATGAAGTCTGTCTCTTCCTGTGACTTTCAGAGGTAATGGCTGAATGTCAGGCTTAATCAAATAGCCGTCGACTCCGTCAGTAGGTTTCAGGGGCACTGGCCTGCTGTTGGGCTCCACCAAGGCCCCCTCAGCCAAGGCGTCGGTAGGTTGGGGAGATGGTCGCACCTTGGTGGGTGTAACCAAATAGTCATCAGCCGCTTCAGCGGCAGTGTCTTCGTGTTTCTTTAGCGACTGAAAAGTGCTATCGAAAGGGGAGAAGGTTTCAGTTGGGGTAAACACAGATTGGTCTGAAAACTGAGAGAAAGCACTGTCCAGAGAGCTCATCGATGACACAGATGGAGATGTCCCAGGAGAAGACAGGCTAGAAGAGCTAAATCCTGAGCAAATATTTAATCCCTCTGGTGTTGGAGGCAGGAGGCAATGGGACAAGTCTTTCTTTTCAATGTTTTGGTTTGTGTTGTCACTTTTACCAACATTAATCCCTATAATCAAGCTCTGATTGATAAGCTTTTGCCCTTCCATCTGCAATGACCGAAGCTGACGGAGATAGTCTTCATCTTCATGAGACAGGACAATGTCACAGCTGGTTTTGCGTGTTGCCTTCTCATGACTGTCACCAATGCGGGCAAAGCTGGGGGCGAGGAGGCCAATTGCTGGCTCTGAGGAGCGCCTGTGTCTCCTCAAGGTTTTGAGAGTCCCTGAGGTAGCTGCTGAAGAGAAGCCCAGTGCATTGGAGCAGAGAGACTCGTTCTCCGAGTTTTCTTGTGATGAAAACTTACGGTGTACATCAACAGAAATTGTCAACTGTTTTGATTTGGTTTTACTTTGGATTTCATCCACTTCCGTCTGCTCCGAATCACCATCGCTCAGAGTGAAGACAGACTCCCTGCTCCTGTTATCCTGATCCCGGTTCTTAATCCAGTCGCTGGAAGAGGAGTCAGCTTCATCGTTCGCCTCGTTTTCCAGGCTGTCGTAGGAAGAGTCATTCAGATGGAGGGAGGCAGCATCTACAAGGACAAAATAAGTGTTAACACATCAGCAGCTGAGCTACCCTGCTGACAAGCAGCTGCATTATTATTTTTTTTTGGCAAGCATCCTTTATTCCAGGAGCATTCATCCTTTAAAGATTCTTCAAGCATAAATGCCAATAATTTCAGAAAAAAATCACTGTCTAATTTTGAAATGGAAAAACTGAAATGAACGCTAAGTTGTAGTTCAGTCAAGAAGCACAGGATAACGGCACAAATAAGGGTTAGGGTCTTTTGTGTTGGTTTTGTGTTTTTTTAAGTGGGGAATTTTAGTAGTAGGTAATCCAGCTTTGAACAATAATTTACATACAGCATATTAAATCAGTAATTTATTGATTTTTTCTTTTCATTATTGAATATTGAAAGCAACATTTAGCCTTTCTTTCCTTCTTTTAGACAAATGAAGAAAACAGGGCGTACTTTGTATTTTTATGGTCTTCCAGAAATTACAATATTTTTAAGAGCAGCACTATGAAGAAAGTTCTAGTCTCAGTTTAAACAATCACTCCATTTCCACTGAGCAGCGCACACCTGGGCCCTGTTCCATATTTGCGATAATTGGAATTACATTAAATCTCTTTTGCTCTGGGCTATGCTAAGCTGACTTATCTCACATTTGCAGCAGACAGAGTTCATGCATGGGCAGTCACCGTGCCTCAGTGCGTGCCTGAAAACGCGCTCAGCTGCTGTAACCTATTGTGGGTCTGAGCTCTCAGTCCCAGCACAGCAGATCCCATGTGCTTCCACTGTTGGGGAGGAGGCAGGCCAAATTTCACTGGATTTCACCGAATTTCACCAAATGTCACTGAAGGCAGAGCATGAGGAGTTTGGGACAGCCACACTGAGTCAGTCTGGCATGCCATGGCAAGTGCCATTGCCACTTCCAGTATAGGCCAACTGTACCAAAATTTATTTTACAGAAACACTGATTTAGAAATATTTTAAGGAGGGACCCAAAACTCCAGTCAAAATCAACATTATCAGAGGGCTGGAGAGAAAAAGAGCATTAATGATATTCTGGACTGCTCTGCCAACTAGTCTGTCAGACATTTTCAGTCCCCAGTTCCATGATTTATCTGTGCTCGGAGCAAAATCTGCATGTCCCACTGAAACTCTGGAGGTCTCTCTCTTTTGATAATGAAGAATAGATGCTTTTAACCCTAATACAATGGTGTGACAGCTCTATTACAACCATTGTTGATCACTGACTTCCTGATATTCTGGGAAAACATAGGCTGGGTCAAAAATTCTAGATTTGAGATGAAAACTTCTCCAGATTTTTTTTCTTTCTTTTTCTTTGTTTTCCCTCACCCCTTTTTTTAACATAGTGGCTCAGATGACTGGAATAGGAGGAAGGGATTCTTTGGAAGAGCATTTTGTGATATAGTTCAGGTCTATGATAAGTTGAATCAGCGATTATCACCAATACTTTGGGCAAAAGAAAGAGAACAGCATTATCTGGGAACACTACACAAAGAGGGAACAGCGTTCTTCCATGGAATAAACTGATCTTTTGCCTGGCTGAGTTTAACTGTCTAACAGGATCAAAACATCACCTGTATTACCTGAGCTGTTCTCTCTCTTGCATGTCATCAGTATTTCTCCAAAGAGGGAGGTAATTTCCTCTCCAAAAATCCTGCAGCAATTCTCTGTGAGGAACTGTACCAGACTAGAAATCTGCATCAAAACAACGAGAGAGAGATGTCTTGTCAGATCTTCCATTATTTCACTCAGGGCAAGCTCACCATACAGATGAGGAACAGGAGCAAACTGCCCATCCATGATGTGTCCCCCCACAGCCAGGAACTCCTCTTCTGATCTCCTGGGCCCGAGGAAAACAGCCAGGCCTGGCTAAAATGTCCCAGTGTACATCCTTGTATACATCTTTTCCATTTCTACTCAGTCCTGTTCCAAGGCCACCACAACCAGAGATCTTTATGATGAGAGAAGCACTTTGCTAATTTACTGGGTATTGCTTTATGATCTCCCTCCCCTTCTTCCAGGCAGATTATGAGAATGGACGGATGAACATTTCTGGAGCCCTGATAAGAGGACAAGTCCTGATCTGAAGAGGTACTGACTGTTTTCATGTTTGTAACCAACAGCCTGGTTGAACAGGATGAAGGTCAGTTTGTTTTTTTACTACATTGCAGTGTCTCTTACCTTTTTTGTAAATTCACTTTCTACATCAGGAGTGGAGGAAACAGGAGGCCAGAGCAGGCTAGGTGCAATGCAGATAGCCAGATTAAATGCATTCATCTGGTTCTCTTCAGATCGCATTTCTATACCATGCAGTACTCCAAAGATGTAACGTAAGAGAACAACATTAGCTCTGGGGAGCTGCTCTATTAACCTGAAAACATATACAAATGTAATTCTTCAAATTAGTGACTGGACAAAATAAAACCATCTACCATAGATACACACAAGTCAAGGTAAGGAAAATACAGAAACAGGGTAAGATGGTCCACTAATTAAACCAGAGAGTGTGTCAAAGAGGTGCTCTTGCTCGGCTACTTTCCCTCACTGTGACATATCTCTGAACAGTTTTCTGGGAGAACAGAAAACACCCTAACACATAATTAAAATTACACTCTGTCAAACCAATGAACCAAGTACAATGTGTGACATGAAACTGTATTTCACCCAAATTGCCTGATAATTCACTATTGACTTAACCAAACAGTTCAGTTGTCTCTCCATGCCATCTAGTTGCCATAAGAATGTATGTACGTAAGTATGCATGAGGTCAGCTAGTGTACAAAGCTGTTCCCCATGACATAAACTTTGCCCATTTTCTGTTTTATATCACCTGCAAGGGTGGAGACTTCCCTTGTCACTATGCTCCAGTATTTCATTCACAATTCCATCTTAGCTTCAAAATGGTCACTAAAATTTGAGATGAATGAGAGGAAATATAAGAAAAACTGATTTCAGCTACCCTTTCACCCAGGACCCCGAAGTTCCCTGCAGATGATTTTGGGTTTGGTACCAGGCAGAAATCTAGGTCTTGGGCAGCATATTTATAAATACTATAAACATTTTTGTTTCATGAAAGGGTATTTCAGTTATTTACTGGTACCCACAAAAGGCAGAAAAGCAGGACAAAAGAGAGTCAGAAAATTGTCCCATACAGGCACTCATTTAAGTATACATGTAAGTTTGAACGCTCTGTGATATACAAAGATATTTTAAAAAAAAATTAATTGTAAGTTGAATATTTGCAATTCTGCATTCTGCAACAGTAATTTATAGGAAAAGAATACAGAGAATATAAGTAACTGTACCTTTGGATGCTTTTTATCTTCTCTTCATTATTTCCTTGATCCATCACAGAGACCCACTTATCACAGAGCTGGGATGACAAAATGCTGCCTGGGATGTTGCGAAGAAAATCCTTATCAAGAGAAAAGAAGAACAAAACACATGAAGAGCTGTTCTGGAGCACGGGAGGGAGTAGGAATAAGATATGCAGATACAAGAGTATGTATCAGTGGGACAGCACTAGCTGACAAGCATCTTGTTCCACACAGCAGAACCAGCAGTTCCAAAACCAGCAGAAAATCATCTGAGATAAAGAAGTACTTTGGATTATGCTTAAAGTAAATATTTTCCTGCCCTTTCCTCACCCTTTCCTGTCAAAATAGAGGTATTTGGATGCTTCATCTGCTATTGCTGAACTAAAAATTTGCAGTGTGACCAGTTATTTTGATGCTGCATAACGGCTGTCTTTACTTATCGCTTAATTTCATCTGTAGCCCCTGTTTAGTCTCCTTAGATGACAAGCTACAACACCACCAGACCATAAGCACTCCAAGGCACCCCTACCTTCCTTCCCCTAATCAATCCTCTTTGGTAATGGAGTACTTACACTTGTCATGGATAGTCTTGCTGCTCCTGTTTCGTAATACCTCAACCACTGGTGGGCAAACTGTTGCAATTTGGGAAGAAGCCCAAATCCTAGCTTCCCAAATAAACTAGGATTTGGGCTTCTTCCCAAATTGCAACGGTTTGCCCAATGATGCACATGAATAACACATTTGCTCTTATGTGGTAACTCTTCACTGTTATGAATGCTAAGCAATTGCCCCTCAGTAAACTGTTACCATGGGATGAGTATTGCACACCAGCACTTTGCATGGTGCAGCTGTCCTGCCCTAAACGCACGTCCTAAATCCACCAGTAGGAAAGTAATTGTGTAAGTCTCACCCATGAAAACCTCTCATAGGGCAGCAAGAGGAATGGCTTTCTGCATTAAAAATGTTCCACCGAAACAGTGCTTCCTTGAGAATGGAGATTACTATGTCTTTTAAGCAACAACTACACATAAACAGATGCACTGTCCCAAAATGTGAAAAGAAATACGCTGATCCTCCTTGTAGCTGAAATTTTACTGAAGGCTTGAGAAGGATTTTGCACAAGGAACATTGTTCTTACAAGTCTGTAAGAAAAGATAATGCATGGGAAAATTAATCCAAATATTTTGGGCAACACTACACACTCGCTAGGGTCTGTAGTGTAGGGTATTACTGACAAATAAGGAAACAGGTCTTCAAAACTGCCTTTCCAGTATTTCATTGACTTTAAGCAGAGATAAAGAGTGTAACAGGATCAGGTTGTAGCTGAGACCTCAGGAAAGCTGGCAGCAAAACAAGCTGGCTAGTCCTCTTCCCCCTCGAGTAGCAGCCTCCTTTGGAGACCCTCACAATGTTAATGTGCCAGCCCATTCTTCTTAATTCAGCCCACCAAGTCCTCTATAGGCCTGTCCCGGGGGAAAAGTCTTACTTGTTTGTGCCCAGGATCTGCGCTGCTCTCACCCAAAAAGGGGGAAAGGAACATTCTTCACATACCTTAAACAAAGATGCTGTCACAAATATGGATTCGCAGGCTAGGTCCACTTCAGCGCCAGAATCAAGCTTCTCCTTGAGCTCTTTGCAGGTTTTTGCACTTCCAGAGCGTCTGAAAATACCCTCTGTGGAAGGGCCCTCTTGGTAAAGCAGGGAAAGCATGTCCTAAACAAAATTAAAAGGCAGAGAGGCTTTCTCAGAAATATATTTTATTGTCTAGTGCCATTAAAATGTAGTTTTGTCACAGGTGAAAACCTATGAGTCCTAAAAAAGCTCACAAATCAAATACAAGTCAAGGCTCACCCTCCCAGCCGTGCCAAACTGTGCAGCAAAGCTGTGCTCTGGGGCACTGATTTTGGAAAACATTCCGTCAGAAATACTGTGCCGCCGCTGCTGAGCACTAGCCTCCTGCGCGATCTTCCAGGATCTGTGCAAGTTTTAGCCAAGTCATTTAAATATATAAACACTGTGGTATGGGAAAAGGAGAGCGGTCTACCCAATCCAAAGCTCTGCATCTGACAGTGACCTCAGCCAGACACCACTTTGCAGGAAGAAACCCTCACTGCTCGTCAGTGTGTTCAATATTAACCCCGATCAGAGACAAAGGCTTCTGTTCCATGTCTGATGTCAGAAAAAAATGAGATTTTATCTGAGCTGGAAAGTGCTTTGTTTGTTGATATCTATCTGCACTTCTGCAGCAGACCAGAATCAGATTTTTACCCCTTTTTTACTTCTTGTGAGTAGCATCGCACTCTGTAAGCAGCTCAGGGCTGTTAGCAGGACCACCTCTGGGGCAAGGTGCTCCCACCTGGAAGGTCACCCAGAGGGGTCTAAAGCTTGGCTTACGGATCCTCTGAAGCCGACGAGGCTGCGAAGGAGTAAACAGGTAGGCAGCTCACTACATGAGATATTTAAAAGGAACGGGAAAACAAGCAGATTCCTGCCTAGCTTTTATAATAACAGGAGGGCCTGATTCTTCTGCTAAATAACAGAGGAAAAACAGCAGAAAAGGAAATGCTGAAATCAGAGACCTCTCCTGAGGTAATATGCTCCTGTGGGTCATCTCTCAGACTTGCTGGTCACCTCTCCCCAGGCCTGCTCCAAGCTAAAATTATTATTTTTACTATTCTTCTTTAATGTTTCTTTCTCGCTCTTGCAGAAGTTGAAAGCCAAGCATTCGCGTAAGTGCAGAAACTTTGGAGGAGCCCCTTTCATGGCAGCAGGATTTGTGTCAGCATTTCCATTTTCTTTGCAGGGATTTAGAGCTCTGCTGTCAAAACAGACCGAGTCCCACAGGACAGGATCTTAGAGCATGAACAAATGCTTTGAAAATATATTTTGAATAAAATATCCACAAGATAGAACTGGAAAGCCCCTCTTAAAGTAGTAAACCTAGACAAAATTACATGAATGAAGCTAATGGTGTAAAACAATTCAGTGTGGCAATGGCTAAAAGAGAGTCCTTCAGCTGTAAAAGCAAGTTTGAAGCTCTGAAGCAGAGATATCAAACATGCCTGCAGCATTCATCCTTCCCTTATAGGTAAATCCCACACAGTCCCTCAGACACAGGATTCCATTCTCTAGAGATGCTGCATAAAATCAAAAGTAAGTTATATTTCGTGGCATAAATACAGTGTTTAAGATTCAAAGCACAAAGTCTACCAAGCTGTGATTCTATGCTTAGTAACTTTGGGGTTTTTTTTCAGATAAAAATTTACTAATATTTATGCTTTGGAGAAATTTCAGAAATGCAGTATTGGCTTATCTCTCAGACAGAGAAAATGAGAGACCAGGTTCTTACAGAGTTCATTTCTGGATGGCTTATTTAAATAACCTAAATGATAAAAATGCACACTTCCCCCTCAAAAGAAAATAACAAACCCACACTATTAAAAGACCTGAAAAGTCCTGGTATGATTCACTACTCAGGCAGTGATCAAGCAGCACATCAAGCACAAGCTTAGGAGACAAACCATCTCTTCCTGTAAACTGGTGTAACCCCACTGATTTCAGTTCTGGCAAGTTGTTCCAGCCGAAAGTCAGGCTGTGGAGCTCACTCCCATTCTGTAAACGTTTCAATTGATGCATCGACAACAGGGCAGCCCTCAGTCCTGACCAAAAATGCTACATGTTCTGCCTTAATTATGCCTAGGAATGAGCACCCGCAGCACTAGTGCTCCCTCGAGACAGGATGAAAAGATGCTCCCACAGCCTCTGCCTCCCCACCTATTTTTGCAGTGGTGCCGTCAGATCAAAAATGAGGACCCAGAGTGCTCGCCTGTCCTGGGATCCCCTCAAGAAAGGCTCTGAAACTGTCTAGTTAAAGGGAGGTAGCATTTGTATAGACATGTGGGCTGCCTATATGGGACAGCAGATGCCACATTTATGGAGTTGGGGATTTTACAGAGATCTCAGGAGCGGTTTAAAAAGTATGTGTGAATGTGGCATTTATTTACACTGCGTAAGTGAGGATTAGGGAACCAGCCTTACAGCGTGGGCTATAAAGAAGAAATAGCCCAGAAGAGCAGACCGATCACATACATTTCTCAAGCTGTTTGTTATTAACCAGGCCTGACCACAGCATATGTTAGAAACCAAAGTTCTTGCTGAGAACCACAAATGAGGTTTCCTTCTGGTTTCTCTGCTTCGGTAATTCCAGTGTCCTGTTTACAAAGCGTTTCCATGTTCTCATTCACTACACAAAGAAATTCCACCACTGTAAGAGCCAGCCCTGAGCCTAGGACTCACCAAGAGGGGTTTGGGCAGGTTGTCATCCTCACAGATGGCTGTTAGCAAGAGGCCAAAGAGCTTCCCAGGAGCAGCAGATGTTGAGGAGAGAGGTGTATTGTCCAAGTGAGTGCCTGGGCCACGCCAAAAAGCCCAATTTATGATAGATCTTTTCCTTTTAAATGACTTCTGGCTTAAGTCTGGGAAAAGAGAAAGGTGTTTATTAGAAGAAATGCATTTCAATTCTAATTCCAGTATTTGTTTTGTGGTGGTTGCTATGGTTTCAAAGGAAAAAATGTCATGAACTCAACCAACTCCTTGGCATCCGGCTCAGCCTAATCCACCACGCGCATACCTGTGTGTGTGTGTGGAGAATGTGCTGCCTTACCCACGCTCTTAAGAGGATCACCGGGATCTGCACTGCGCTGCTGGACCACGGTGTCAGCACTTACCGCTAAATGAGGGATGGCAAACCTCAGCCCGCTGGCTTCACACAGAGCTGGACTGTGCTAAATAACCCATTTCCCATCCACATATGCAAAACCACAGACCTTCTTTGGAAAAAAATAATATATAAACACCACTGCCCTCACCATGGTTTGCTGTCCGGAGGCATCCTGGTTCCCCCAGCAATGTGGGAGAGCACCAGAGAATAAACTAATGGGGTGAGGTGTTTTCAGACCAGGAAAAGTCACCACCTTTGCTCTCTTCTCCGCAAAGCAAGCGGATCATTAGTACCCTCGATCCAAGCATTTGCTGACCGTGGCCGAGGGACGCTGCCTGCCCTTTAATCAACGCCTTCCAGATGGCATTTCAGCATGCTGCTAACACACTGATGGGCTCGGTTTGTCTTCATTGATTTTAATGTATTTCATGAGATATCTAAAGAGTATCATTAATTGAAGCTCTCATTTGCAGTGCATAGAGAATGAAATACTGATATTAGGATACGAAAAGGGCTTTTTTCATCTGACCTTTCTAAACATCAGCCAGTGTAAATGCGTCTTAATAGCACGGGCTACTATTAAGGGTGGGTTGAGACTGTTTATGATGAAAGTGCTAACCAGAAAAAACTTTTTCTGATATATTTTTCCATTTCTAGAAGTTTTCAAAGCCAGCCATCTTTGATTTAGTAGCTTACCTACCCTGTGCACCTTTCTATTAGCTGGTTCTTCCACCTCGTCAAACATTTTGCTTTCTGCTGTTGCAGAGGGCTGAGGGTAGAAGCAAGGCTCACAGAAGTAAGGACTGTGGTATAATACCAGATTTTTCTCTCCTATACTTTACTACACTTGTTTTTTAGCCCAAATAGTGATTTTCGTTATACGTCATTCCATTCCAGATCATGCTCCCTTTGGGAATGGGTGGAAGTCTTTTCATTAGAGGCTTACAGGATAAAAAGTTACAGTTTAATTCAAAATGTGAACATATGAATGTGAAAGCCTGATGAAAAATTCTTTTAATAAAAAATAATAAGGAATATATACATTTTAAGCAATCCAAAGCTTCATGAAATATAAGCTTGGCAGTGTCTAAGGTTTTACTTGACACATCACGTTTTGGGAGAACATAACTAACCTATAACTTTCAAAATGGCAATTTTTCTTTCAGATGAGCTGGATATTAGCACATGAATATGGTTTGCGTCATTTGGAGTTCTATTCACACAATGGCAAATACAAATTGGTGTTCTTTTCTGGCAACCCTGCAGATCTCAGTGGAAGTAAAAATTTAAAAGAAGAAATGCTATTTTGGAGAACAAGGAATAGCAGAAGTGGAAAAAATGGGTCTTAAAATCATGAACTTTTCTTTTGTTTGCTCCTGCTTGCACTGTTTGCTCCACTCCTAAAAGCCATGGCCCAAACTGACAATGTGAGCAAGGTGTAATTGTGATTAACTGCAGCTCTCTCCTGGAGAAAGGAAATCTTAATAAGTGCTCTTCAACATACCAGTGCAGAAACCAACAACCGATGTACGGCGAGATGCCATGTCACTTACAAAACTATCATTCACTGAACAACAGGAAAACTCATCCTTTCCATATCCCCTTTTCTAGGGGGGTTGAAAAGCCTTAAGGTAAAGAGCAGATGAGAAGAGGAGGAGGTACACTTTCTTTTCTTGAACCTGTGCAAAGTTACAACACTAGGAGAAGCCCAGCCTCCTCTCAGCCAAGACAGATGGCAATTATTGCTCTGCAGAAGTACTTCCATACAAAAACAACGGGGCCTTGCTCTGGTGGATTATTCTAGGCCAGAATCAGGAAAGAAGCCCTACTTCTCTGGGTGCAGACCTTGCTCAGAGCTCACAGCAGCCATCTATTCTGCTCATATTTTACATGCAGGGAATTTCTATTCATAGGTAGTGTCCCAGCCATGCAAGTGGCATTTCCTCTTCTTGCAAATGATTGGAAACTTCTAAATAAAGCCTCAGATCTATTTAACAATGTAGCATCCTTTCTGATCAAACCCCTAACTGTTAAACAGTTCTCAAAGACCTCCTTCCTGTATTGAGACCAACTTGTTGAAATTTCGCTTTCTCTTTTAACAGACGATTAAATAATAATTTGGATTACAGCCTAGCCCCTGACAGCAGTCGGTTCTTTCAAGTTAAAGTTTAAGCAAATCAGTATTTACAATACTTTTTAGACATGTGCTCATGAGCATTACTTAATGGCTATGTTTAACTGGTAAGTGACCATCCCTGTTACGTGCTGAAAGGCTGCAGGACAGGCAACAGAAACCCTCCAGTTCTTCCACACAGTAAATTCTTCTGTACTTTTTTTAACCATCCTGCCAGGACAGCTGATGCAACTACACCACCACCACTGGTGTCCACGCAGCTACTTATTTGACATGATGGCCAGTTGTCAGTCATGTCTGCCTGTCAACACCTACAAAGCTGCCTAACCATGGTGCATGCTGGTACAACTGGGCAGCTACCCCTTGCTGCTTCCAGCAGAGACAGCATGTCCGGCACAGTGGTATTGGTGCAGGGAAGTGATGGGAGGGAGGACAGCACAGCATGTATGGCAGTGACAGACTCTGCTCCCTGTAAATTTGCCCTGTATGCAGCGGTGTGCCTAGTGCTTACCTTATAACAACACAGATTTTGGCCTGCTGATCTGAAGATGAGCCCAAAGCCAGATCATAGCCCTGGCTTGCACATAGGTACCCTTGACCACTTTCCAAAACCGAAATAGGTGAGAAAGTGTTAGGAAGAGCACAATGAACAGCGCTGTATGCAGGATAATCAGGTTGGCAAGCAGTCAGACCTATACACCACTTTAAAAGGTTTTGTCTGATGAGAGTAGGAAAGGTGAACGGACTAAAAGCCTCTTTCTCCCCCTTAGCGCAGTCCCTGTGCATGACCTGCAGGCTGCCCCAGGCTGCTGCTGCCCCAACGCCAGCCTCGCCTCCCCTCCTGCGGCTTGCACAGCACCGCTGACAACACATCTGCATTAGAACTTTACAGGCCTGATTTGCATTTCTATTTTCTCTTGCCAGTCAACGTCAGCTGCCAAGCGGGGCCTGTAAACCTAATTACACCCCTTTGCTAGATTGCCTCATTCTTAAAATATGCCATGAAGTAATATATGATACAAATTACTGGGGAAGGGGGGATGAAGGAGTGTGGAAAGGAAATTGATTTATATAAAATGCAATCAATTTCTGGAATAATTTGTAATAGACACGGGTATAGCCTCACTATGTTTAATTTCTAAAAACATTACAAATGGATTCTATTCATATATTGTGGGAGATCTTAGCTATTGGGGAGTGCACAGGATTACAGTGTGCATATGTTATTTTTATTGTTATATGGTCATTAGTAGTAAAGCAGGGCAGAGTTTCTAATTGAGCTGAGCATGCCAGTGTGTTAAGCACAATAAAAACACACCATGTGATGCATCCTTGCCCTACAGAGTTTTTATTGTAGTGCCCCAATCCTGTAAAGATCTCCTTGTTTGTTTTACTCATGAGCAGTGAGCAGTCATTGTGTCATTGACAGCAGAGTACAAAACAGAAAGCAGGTGCTCATAGTTTTGCAGCATCAAGGCCAAAGAATATATTACTGTCTTCATTTTACTCAAAGAGAACTGAAATAAAGAAGTTGTATTCGTTCGCTTCATCTAGGTACTCAAGTACATGCTCAGGCTTTGCCACGTGAGGGTCCCAGTGAGGCAGGTGTATAGTCCTAAGTACCTTGTTGAGATAAAGGATGCTGACAAACGCTGCACAGGAATTCTGTGCCGAAGTCAAGCCTTGATTCCTGAACCGTAAAACCACTCTGCCTCACTACAGAGCACGGCAAGGGCTGTAGAGAGAAGCTCAGCTAATAGACTGACAAAAAATTGCAGGGGAGAGATCTTGTCTTTCTTTCGCTGGTTTTAGAACAACCATTTGACAGGCAGCTTGTCAAAATGTAACTTACAAAGATGACACACATACAACAGCATACTCGAATCAGGGAGGGCTACATTGCAAAACCCCCCGTGCAGCTGGAAGGTACGTCTGCGTGCTCCTCTTTTGCTTTCCACCACCGACCCCCCCTTCCCCTCCCCATCCCAGCACATTTGCTTTCTGTAGCTGAGCCCGGGAGGCAGCGGGGCCGTGGGTGGACGGTGCCGGGGCGAGCGGGGCGACGTACCGTTCAGCTGCTGGCACACAGCCAGGCGGCTTGGCTTCAGCACGAACTGGCACTGCAGCTCCTGGGGCAGCTGCTCCGTCAAGAAGGACCCCTGAAGCTGCCTGGGGCAGGCACAGTGCTTTGATCCGTGGGGCATAGCATCGCGAATGTGGCTCATCTTAATTCCAAAGGGATATTCATGTCCTGTTCAAAGATAAATCATAATAATCTGTGTTGGATTGACTGGAGACTTGCAAAACTCCATCTGCCTTGGAGCAAAAGCAGATTTTGCATGCTGGCCTGCAGCGCTCTCTCAGTAATCACAGAATTGACGCTTTTCTGCATATTTACACTGGCATAAATCATACACTGGCAGATACAGAATTAGTGTTCAGTGTAGTTAAACAGGCATAAAAGTAAAATCAAACCTATTACAGCTGTATCGCACAAGAGCTCATCTGAAAAAATACAAGTGACTATTTCTGAATTCAGTGTTTATTCTTTCCGCTGCTTTACTTGTGACACTGAAGTTTAGGTACTGGTTGCTCAGATGGTTCTGGCAAGAAATGAGATTGTGGGAGCAGTCATCTGTCAAATTTTTGCTGTGCATGCAAAACAAAAAAATCCAGTGTGAAAGTGATCTTCCCTCCCTCTCCATGCAACAGCCATCAACTCAGTCAAACGAGACACAATTATGGTTCCTGTCTGAGGCTGAAACAGGAAGGAAACGTTAATCATAGGGCTAATGCAAATGAGGTACGCTCGGCATTAACCAGCGTCTTTGGGGACTACACAGAGGCAATTCATTTCTGGAGGAGCTTTCAAAAATGCCACCAGGAAGATATTTTTTGGACTTGTCTAAAGATCTGGCAGTTGAAATATATTAAATACGGGCGCAATGTTAAGATGTTTTGGTTAACTTGCACTTAGACTTGAACACTGATAGTGGAAGAAATGTTATTTTAGATTATAGGTAGTATGAAGCTGAAGCACAGTCAAACTCTGCTTCTGATGTCTACCTATGACAAAAGTTGGCCTTGTCTAATAAACCTTTGCCTAAATATCACAAACAGCATCAGTTTTATATCAGATTCTTCTTTTCCAAGGATTGTAACTTGAATTTGCAGTGAGAGAGTCAGTCAATTAGAAAGGCCTTTCCCGTTTCTGAATTCTCTGGTTCTATGTTTAAAACCACAGCTGTGACTTTATCTGAATAAGCCACACATAATAAATAGTCAGAAAGACAAAGTCTGGTATGTTTCAAAGACAAAACTGTTTGCACTGTCTATAAGGTGCACAAGTTAGACACTTTATAAATATTAATGTTGTCTGACTCCAGCAAAGCATTTGGAGCTAAGGCTGCTTTAAGAAGGAATGCTAAGATTTAATGGGGTTAGACTTGCAGGAAAAAAAAAAACAGAAAATCCACAATTTTTTCTTGTTCTAATCATCTGTGAACTCATATACCACAAGTAATGCCGGGCTTCTACAGGGAAAGGTTCTTAATAACAGGAAGGGATATGTTCTCAGTGAATCATGGGCCAAAATCAAATCACTCCATCCAATCACTTCTGAGCTTTGGGTTGATTCCTGGGGAGGAAATGTTTCAAAAAGCATTTTAGAAAGTGAATAAGCAATAATTTTCTCCTAATCAGAGGGGAGCTGTCAGCCAGTAAGAGAAATACAGGACTGGAAAGGACCTCTTGAATCAGTTAACTTGAATTGTGAAAGAACAGAACATTTCTCAAAACTCTGCTGAGTTTTGCTGAGGTGGGGAGTAAACAATGCTATGGAAGCGTAGGAAGAAATATGGTAAAGCTGGACCGGCTCCAGGAGAGGAGGTGAGTGAGCGGAGGGGCTGACTTTGTAGGCAGACTGAGGATCACGCAGCAAAATTGGGGCAGAAATAAATGAACTTTTTCAACCTCTTAGTGACACAAGCAGACAATTGCTCTTCAAAACAAAGGATCGGCATCTGACTAGCTCCCCAAATAGGCTCACTTGCGTGACAGGGAAGTAAGAGAAAAAACAGGAAAAACAAAACAAAAAAAAACAAAACAAAAGAGGAAACTGCATTTCAATCTTCTCTGTATTTCTTGCTTCCTTCAGCACTAAAAACTGAGTGAATGTTGAAAAACAAAACCATGTCAAGAACTTACCAATAAGAGGGTAAGGAGCATCTTCTCTTCCTGAAATCACCCACAGCTTGTAGTCTTTTTCAGAGCCCTTTAAAGCCAAAACTAAGAATAAGTTTGCCAGCCATTAAGAACAGGTTCATGTTAGGTTTCTCACAATATAAGGATAATCTGCACCTTGCCAGCGGGGTCAAAAGAACCCCCTTTATTTTTCTAGTGCCCAAATTTGCCACCAGCAAAGCTTCTGAATTGTGTCTGTCATGTACAATGTGGTTTATGTGACCGGGGTCTAGCTCTGAGCAGTGAAAGGGGCTGGAGACTGTCATTTCTGAAGGAAAAGGGCGAGATTTGCCTCAGTTCTTTTCACTGCTCCTGGAGGCAGAGAGATGGAGGGACTCAGGAGCGCTTTTGAGACCCGACCAACACGTTAGCCACGCCAGCCCCCCATGCCATGTGGCTGAGGCAGTCCCTGGCCCGCATGCCTCCCCGCTCCCAGAAGGCTGGAAATGAGGCAGCCCTCAGCGTGGAGGGGACCTCTGGCCTCAGGTGCTGCTCCTGGCCACCAGCACCTCCGTGCCCCACTTCTCCCCATCAGCGCTGAGCAGCACACAGCCCTGAGAAGTGACAGGTCTGATCCTCCAGAGGGATTACAGATAAGCAGCATGAAGCGGAGGCCTGGCTGCAGAGCATGGGGCAGACAGCGGGCAGTTCGTGTGAGCTAAGGTGACCCTTCAGCCCTGTCCTGAGTACCAGGGTAACTGCATCCTCCAGGACGTGCTCTGGCACACAAGCACCCCCAGCCTCACACCTGAGATCGCTGCTCCACCATCTCCCAGCTTCTCTACGTTCCCTGCAAGAAGAAGGAGCTCAGGCTTGCCAGCCAACAGCATCCTGTGCCCTGCGCTGGAGCGTGGGGCTGGAGCACCTTCAGCTGAGACCTGAGCCTGCACTGATGATGCCAAGGTGAGGATGACACCCAAGGGGCTCCTGGCACTCAATGCCGCCCCAAAATCTCCTCATAGGCCTGCCGTCAGCCCTTTTGTGTGGAAAGGCTTGAGGGCGCTGCATGGTGCTTTAAGACTGCTGAGCCCTCTTTTAAAATTTAGAGTGGAGAGGATAAATTTACATCAAAGAGGACAATTTCTAGAGGATTGGAAAATGTGAACATCTTTGGGAAAGGCTGTGTAAAACCACTGATTTGAAAGCAAATTCTAAATATTGCCTTTAGCATAAATATACAAGTCAATGTTGCAGTTCAACTGAAGAATAGTACATTATTCCAGATATAACGGCGAGACAATAGAGAAAAAAATAACGACATTTAATATAAACTACTCTCAGGAAAACGGTAATGACAAGTGGATAAAAACGGTGCATGAAAAGTGATCTATTATATCTTAAATCCCTTTTCAGTGACACTGCTAAATCAGGATAATTAAAGTCCAAAAGTTTTCTGACTACAAAAGGTGATAAATACCTCATGAGAGTATTTGTTCAGGTCTAAAATTAAATCCTACCTCCTTTTAAACATAATTGCCTACTATCCTGTATTGTTTGGACCTTCACTCAGTGTCCCCAAAGCTCTTGAGACTCTTTCTACTTGCCGCACGCACCTGGTGTAATGCTGATATACTCAATAAAGCCTTCGCAGTTTGCTCTCTGACTGACAGAGCTTTCTGGCGCATATTAGCACTGCTGTTAAGTTAGCTAGCAGGGGGCAGAAGGAAAATAAATAGACTTTGGAGACATCTCTGATGCCTCAGGGCAAGCAGCCAGGAGCAAATAAATACAGCTGAGGAGCACAAGAAAGGGTATTTACTTTTCCTTTTAAATCTATATATGAAAGGGCTCATTGCTGTGAAGGGAAACAGGGGAAGGGGAAGAGCTAGTAGGCGCAGTTTCAGGAGGCAGACTGCTCATCTCTCGATTGCAAATGTTGTCCTTTATGGGCTTTATGAGGCCATTTGTCAGTATAAATGTGACTGTCCCAGAAAAGTCAGCAAGTGTACTTACAGAGCTGGGAAACCCAAGGCCCTTCTTTCTGCCCGACTTGGTAATTTGGAACAGATGATCAATGCCATTTTGCACGAACTAGTTGTCATTTTACCAGACAAACCACAGAGGAAAAAACCCTGGTGCGTTAAACCAGAGTGAACTCAGCCAAAGTAATAGCCCCATTAATCACACAACATGTGAAATGTAGTTTTTATAATTGCCATTGAAAAGCCATAGAGCTCCTTTCAAGTGGTTCTCTCTGGACATAAATAAAAAACCTCACGACAGCGCATAACAAAAAGCGTCCTCGCAGTCAGAACAATCCTATGAGGGGGCTGGGTGTTTGAATCATACACGGGCTCCAGCTTAATTTATTTAACTTGTTTGATTTTATTGCTAATCTTATGATATGCCTCTAATGAAAAAGGCTTTATGCTATGAAGAAGCCGTGTAAAAATGTAGTGTATTACTTGGGCAAATAATTCTGCAGGCAAGATTTTACATCTTTCAGATGGCTTTCATTCTTTTTCCACTCGAAATAAAAATGTAAAGAGGAGGAAAGGGTTGATTGTAATACATACAAAAGAACACAAAGCTGAAACCTACCCAGCTCCTCCTCCTGCTCTCAAACAAAATATTCTCTTCCAACACTACCATTTTCCTGTTGTTTCTGTACACAAAATGAGGAAGTGCAAATGACACCCTTAAAATGGATAAAAATGAAGCATATAATAAAAAAACCTCGCTATTGTACTATAGCAGTCTCTTGATTTTTGGGGCAGACTGGCGGATACATCTGCAATTAAAATCCTAATTTTAACTCACATCTTATCCTTTCACCTTGCAGTCCCTCCATCAACTCCAGAGCCACCTTAATTGGACAGAGCCCCAGCCCTGGTGTAAATGGGATGTCTGAGCCATAACAAGATGGCTAGACCGAAATTGCTGTGCCTGGGAAATACCAAGCTAGCAGAATAGGCCCCTGGATGCATTAAAAGCCTGTATAAATTAGGGATAATGAATGATAGGGAAGGCAAATTCTGAGGTTACTCCAACTTTTGCTGGGGGTCTCCAGAAGCCCCAGGGAAGCACAAGAGTGGCGTTTTGGTCATATTTGACTCATCACACTCAGGGCTGTGGTAAGGAAAGACTTGTCAGATTCCATGCAATGAGATCAACATATGCATCAAGAGTAAGACATTTAAAAAAATCTTGTTACCCAAAGAGCAGACTGACAAGCCAGTTAAAAAGCTGTTATCCAGGAGCTTTTATGACCATTGGCATTGGTTGGAACTACATTGTGAAACAATGAGTGAAACAGAATACAGGAGGCAGACTTCTTGTCCTGGCACTGATTCGTTACTACACCTGAGGCACTACCTTGCCTGGTTTAGACCAAAGGGAACCAGCTGAGGCAGTACTTGGTCTACTAGGAATCACTGCATCTACTTGGCACACTACCCTGCATTATCGTAAGTCTTGTAAAAGCCTTCTTCCAAAATGGTTTCAGAACATCGCTTAAATTGGGTGCATTCAGATTCTGTGCGATCACTCAGTTACATTCATATCTCACATAACATCAAAGGTCTGTGGATATTTAGCGTGTCTGATTTGGACACTTGAGAGCAGTGCTTGTACTTGTGATCTGGGGACACAGCTGATCATGCATGTTTGCACATTTTGAAGCCAACTAACAAGCAGGTCAGTAGGTTTCCTGTTCACAGTGAAGCACGCAAAAGGAGCTGTATCAATATCTCACTTCTTGTGTCAAGGTATGTCCTCTTAGGCATCAGCAAACCAGATTTAAAAGCAACTTCAAACATGATGGATCCCTTACAGGGATGAGAGACTTATTCAAAACTTCTAAGGCACTTGATGATCTCTGGAGGTCTATATATTAACACGGCACTTTTGCTTCATTTCAACAACACTGAATTGCTATGATAAAGGATTTAATTAATGTTCATATCCTAAAACTTGGAAAAAGTGCAAGAGAAGATTTGATTATTAAAAGTGACTACAAAAAGACTCATTAAAACTGGTGCAAGGACTTACGTTAATTCCCAGCTGCTGCAGGGCCATGAGAATTACATCATTTGCTGTATCAACATTGGTTACACTTAGGGTTTTTGACTGTGAATAGAAAAAAGGAGAAGGGGTAAGTGGCATTAAAAATTTGGATTTGCAAAGAGTATCTGAAATGCAGTAGCTCTGCATAATTCATTGTTGGGAAAACTGTGAGTATCCTGTTAAAATTTTACTTGGTAAATAAATTATCCTACACAGATAAAGATCCAGCTGCCTGAGACCGAGGTTTGATTCTTCTGCTTTGTCACACACTTTCTGTATTTGCTCCCTGCCTCCCCAACAGCTTCATCAGAAGGGAGAGTGCCATGATTACTGGGGATAAGACCTCCACATTAAAATATGCAAGAAGACAGAGCCACTAACTGCACTTTAGAGACTGAATGAGGGAAACATAATGGTTTGATTAATTTAAAAGCACGCAAGTTTCCTATGAAAAAACCCGAAACATTTCAGTGAGTTTTTTCAGTGAAATAAGAGGTTCTTCTATCAATTGTTAATCATTTCTGTCCTTTTCTACCGAAGATCTCCTTGGTAAGAAAATACTGTACACAGGCTGTTCATCTCTATATCCCTTGCCACATTCTATATAGATTTCTCAAAATTAGATTTGGCTTAGTACCAGAAGCACTTCCTCTTGGTAATCTTTCATCCAGCTAAAATGCTACCTTTCCGGCATCCTCCAGAATTTGCTGACCGGCAGTATGGAAAAGCATGGATCAGCAGAAACACTGCTTTCTACATATCTATGGTGACCAGGACGAAGTGCCAAGCTTCATGTCGGAGGAAGTGCCTCTTTCCACAAGGCAGTCTTTCCAGTGTGAGATTTCAGCACCTGCTGCCTGACACCAGCATTACTCCCACACAACTGGGCAGCGCTCTGTACCTCTGCACCGTGGGCTGCTTTTATGCAGGGCAGTGCATTTCAAACACACCAGGATTAATAACTCCATCTGCAGCCCAGCTGGGATGTGGCAGCACTGCTGCCATCACGTTGCAGAGGCAAAAGCAAGTGGGGACAGTGTGTCCAGAGTGGTTTTTGCTTGCAGCTGGCCTCACTTCCAAGCCGACAGGCAACTCCCACACATTAAGCACAAGTTACTAAGCCCTCTTTAGAGGCATGATAGTTTGGCTCCACTAACAAGACTACTACGCAGCTTTTGGATTGCAGCTGGTTCATGGCCACCCTAAAGCGCCGGCAGAACAAACACATACCCACTGCAACAAACCGCCCAGGCGCATCCAATGGCCCAAAGAAGGGAAGGTGGCAGAGCCAGGATGTAAACGTTCACTGCCAGTCCCAAGGCAGTTTGCTATACCCTGCTACCCCGTGTAGCATATGAGTTTTATACGGGCCATAGGATGTTCAGGTGAAACAACCCCTTGACATTTTGCATTTAGAAAAGATCTGAGCTGTACGTTTGTATAAGTCCCTGATGGTAACAAGCTGCCATGGCAATCAAAGGAAAGTAGTGAGAATACTTTATACCCCGCTTCAGGACATATCTGAACGCTCATACCATAAAAAATTTAACATTTGCCTGAAGCAATGACATCTGGCTCTCAGGAGTAGGTCAGCACATTTGCATAAGTTTTGCTCTCGGCTAGAATATAATAAAATGGTTTGTGCCTTGTGTTCAGCCTTCCTTACCTTTCAAAAATGAAATAATTCTTGGCATCTCCAGCTGCTGTAGCACAGGGACCACGGTGCCATAAGAACTATTTGCATCACAAAGTTTCCATCTGCTCCTCCACTGTTCCTCCACTATTTTATTACTGATAATAGCTACACTATAGTGTGTTGTTTCTACGACTGTCAGGATCAGGAACCCATATTTGGCACATAAGCTAATTATAACTAAGGAGAAAAGAGATTTAAAAAAAACCCAACCAAACCGTGGTACAAGAGAGCAACACCTGAGTGCATGTATTATTTGTAGACATTTACACCTGCGCACAGCTTCATCTGCAGTCCTGCATTTGAACTATCACAATTATTGTTACTGTTTATTAAAATTTGTCTTAGCAACGTGGCAATTCTAACTATTATAATTTACCTTAATAATGTTTTTCTGAAAAAAGGCAGACTCCTTTATGTTTATGTCTATGCAAATACAGAATTCTAAGTAGAGATTCACTGTTGGGCAAAGACCTCCAATGAAGTTTAACCTCCGTAAAAATTTCTCGCGTCCTTCCAAATGCATTTTAGGCTTCTGAGCATGAAATTCAGATCTTAAAAGCACAGTTAGAAAGAAAGGATAAATGCATAAGAAGCAGAGGAAGAATGGATGGATTGTCACTGAATGCTAGGGTATCCCTAGGGAACTGGCTACATCCAAGAATTTAGTTTAAATTGGTTAAAAATGACTTATTAAAAAAGGTGCAGATCACCCTGTGGATGACCTTTCTTTACCAATTTACCTTGTGCCTATAAATTTACCAATATCAGTTAGTTGATGAAGGCAATTTCAGGGTGTCCATATACATAGCTTTACTGACTTAGGATCATTATAAACAATAAAACACATGGCAACTTTGCAGAATTGAATGAAGGCAGCTGTGGGTTTAGATCAGTTTTACAAGCAAAAAAAGGGTACATTGTACTGGCATTTCTGAAGATGCTTATGCATAAGTTCCGCTAGTGGTGGGTTTTGGGACTTCACACTGTACAGTCTTTAGTTTGTGTGCCAGAACCAGTATTTCTCACCCACCACACTGTCTTTAAAAAGGAACTCATGTATTAAACACAGGAAACAAACATTTCAGGGCTGCATATGCCGAATCTTTAAAGGAGCTGGATCCTTAAAGTAGGTTGCAACCCAAAGGAACCCTCCCAATATCCAAAGGATTTACAGGTGACTCGCACTCACAGGTGATGTGGATTTAGACCCCGTCCTTTAGCTCAAGAGCACTTACATATGCACAAGTTCCCACATCCTTTGCAATTATCTTCAGAGGAATGCTTTTAGGATAGTCTTTTTCCTTCTCTTCTCTTATTCGACTGACAAAAGAAGTACAAAACAAGTAAATTTTTAATATTGTAAACATAAATAGCGAGATGGAAATTTAAATAGCAATCAAGCAATGACTGGATAAGAAGCAGATTATTTGCAGATGTACTGCAGTAGAAAGATCTCTGAGGACAAGAAAGCATCCAGCAGTATCTGGAAGGGATGCTGACTGTGGCCCCCGGTATTGCCCTGTCGTGTTAAAGTTCATTGTAGAAATCAGTGTAAGCAGCAGAGAGAAGCTGGATTTAAAAAATGAAGCTAAAACTACCCATCATTGTGATGCCTCAGCCTGTACTATACAGGCTCCTACTGGAATCAGTTACATCCTATTGTACGGACCAGTTCAAAGGACTGAACAGGAGAAAAGTGAATCAGAAATCACCCCCAGCAAGGATGATTTAAGCAACCCCAGGAACTCTGAAGAATCAAATAAAGCCGCAAACCTCAACCAGCAGAACTAGGTGACCAGAAAACAAAACCACCACTACTAGTTTCCTGTCCAAACGCTGACTGAAATAAGAAAGCTCTATATATGCAAGCCCTCCCACCACACCCTCCAGCTTGGGCTCCATTTTGTAAAACCAAAATACAGCCATCTGTGAGCAGCAGACAGGTTAGAGCAGAGGTTCCTGAGCTGGGCTTGCTTAGATGCCATCACCATGGAAAAAGCCTCAGGCTCAACTAGAGCAATGGTGGCAGAGGCTCCTACAACTGTGTAGGAAAGGGACCATGTGTGATGGGAATCGTTCCAGTTTTGTGCTGAGCCATGTTCAGGCACAGGGAAGCATTTCCCTCCTTGCATAGTGATCATTGCATGAACGGCACATGCCATCTTCTGCAGGCAGAAGACATGAGATGTTTTTTTTCTTGATATCACTTTGAAAGAGCTTATCTATCATGATGGCATAGGTACCACAGCTTGGGAATCACTGGTCTAGATGACTGGGACTCTTTTCAGTGTCTTCAAAGACTGTATAATAAAGTACCTTTGTAAAAAAGACAGCCATGTTTCCTTTTGTTCTGCAGACCTGCAAGAATTATAGAAAAACAGGGACAAATCAGCCATCATTCTAATTGCAAAATAGCCCTTGTACAAACCACAGTGGAATGGACTGCTTCTTGGTTGCAATTGCCAGAAATACCTACAAAAACTAAAAGGTTTTTCCAGATTTGAATGAAAAATCGGTTTCCCTGCAAAATCAACTGAAAAGCCTGCCACAGAGATCAAAAGCCCAAGTTACCAGTTTTTATCATAGAAGTTAAAGCTTTACCAGTGAATTCAGTAGGAAATGGGTTGAGTTCTTAAACTAATGTCCAAATAGAAGAGGAGGGCACTTTAAAATAAGAGTTTAATTCAAATGTTTAGAGATATTTCCTCAGGTATATAGACTTCTTTCCACTTTCACTATTCTAATTCTCTTCTTATTTATTACTTGGTTTATCACCACATTACAAAGTACACATAAGCCACAATGAAAAAAGGTCCCATTGTACTTAGTAGGGTTTAACTTTGGACATTTTAAGGCTTATCTCATCTATCTTTATCTCATTTATACACTTTCAAGGATACAAACTTTCCAGTTAAATGTAGCTAATAATAGGACAGTGCAAGGAATCTAACCTAATTTTGCTTCAACTTTCTTGATTTAAATCCTGCCCCAGATGGAGTAACTGCTATTCCCACTGCTGCTTCTGCAAATCAAGTTCTTCAAATTTTCAGAGCAGGCATTTAGGGAACTACAAACCTACTGAATGATGCTGTGAGGGGAATGCATTTTACGAACATTAAAAATTTGGCTGCTTCAATTCTGTCAGATATGCATCTATGGACCCGTGCATGGCATTTTAGATTTTTCCGTGTACCTCCAGACATAAAATAATTTCACTTCTATAAAATCTCCGACTCTGTTTTGATTGAAGCTATTGCTTTCCTATCCAACCACTTTCTGATAGCTGTAAAGGATCACGTACTGTGTCTAGATCAAAGCTCATGTTTATTGGCAAGAGTTCAATTGAAAATCAATAGAAAATTTCAGCTTTGTTTCAGAACTATTAAGTGAAAAAAAAAAACATAAACAGCACAACCAGCTCAAGAGAGAGCAGTTTGTGCACAGCATTCTCTTTGGATACAGACAATGTGACATACAAATTAAGCTGCATGCATCAGCTTTTGCTCTCTGTTGGTAAAGAGGAAAATGCATTTTCCAAGACCCAGCCAAATTACTGTGGCTAAGCAGCTGGGATTTCAGGGGGATGGTGCCCTCCCTTATCCAAAGTGACGACAGAGCCCTCCCTCTGAGACTAAAATTAGCCTAATCACTGAAATTACCTCTACAGCCCTTATGTGTCCTACAGTCAGTGCTGCAAAGACAGACCAAAAATCTTTCACCCTCTTACAATTCAGAGATTCTGCTTTAAGAGGAATTTTGACATTTTCTCTGGCACAATTAAATCAAAAAGAGAAATGGGACAAGGTCAGTATTTCACTGTACATTTCCTTGCTGCTTCCAATACAAACTCTTCTGTTCAAAAGTGCCCTTACGAGGGTGTCTTTGATCCTTTCATTAGCCTGGCTGTTTACTATTTGTAGTTCATCTCATTAATTAGCCAAGGTGTTTGTCAAATTACACCCCAAAAAAAGAGAATTTCCACTAAGCAAGTTTGCAGCACAGACAGTGCTTTGTCAAATCACGTACTTTCTCAAATTTGTAAGTGATAAGCGAGTATCACTGCCACATTTGCGGAGAGACAGAAGACAAGACATGGACAGTAAGTGAATTGCTCACAGCAGTAGAAGAAATTGGTTTAAGAATCAGTAAGTTCCCGCTTCCCACCTTCACTGGTGCTGAAATGAATCTGTGATTGTCTTGTTAACTGTCAGCCTAAAAACATTTAAGTAACATGGTAAATAAAACATATCTCATTCTTACCTGAAATTTGCCACGCAGTTTGTGGTGGGCCAGCCCAAAACAAAGGACCTCTCTGGGTCTGTGCTGCCTTCACAGACTTCTTCTGTACAAAATGCTGTCCACATCTCACAGAGACGTGCTTGGCACTTTAGTTTGAAATGAGAGTGTGACCTGCCGGCAGAAATTCACAGGTATGTCACACAGGTGAAAACACAGCAAGGCAGGTTAAATAACTCAGAGTTGCTTCTTCTTTCAGGCACACATGAAGCTTGCATTGGAGCTGATGGAAGAAGCACTTCTGCTTTACCTAAAGAAAATGTTTTATTTGGGTTTCATATAAAAATATATCGATTTCTCATCTAAACGGGATCAACAGATATATGTGGGATAAATAGGTTGCTTGTGGTATCCTTGGACAATCCCCTTCTGGGGGAAAACTTCTGCCCATGTCTAGAGCTCCAAATCTCACCATGAGGCGAAGACTGCCACTTGTGTTGGACTCCTTTCAGTGACTTTAATGCCATTGAGAAGTTTACAGTATAGCTGTATTGCTTAGTTCTAAAGTCAACAACCATGGTGAGTTTAAGTAGTGACAACTAGCCAATCCTGAAGAAAGAACAAGCAGAAAACTGCCATTTGGGTTAACTACAGCACAGGTCACCTATAGCCTTTGTGAGCTAGCTGCATAGTAGCTTTAAGCCCACACCCCTTGGAGAATGAGCCAGGATTCCATGTGTTCTCTAAATACCTAGTCACCTACAAGGAAGAAACACAATTTCCCCAATTTTTAAAAAATTGGCCCTTCCTGTATTTTATCCTACTCAACATTAGAGCACAGCAAAGGTCAAATTCACAGACTTTCACTTTTTTATTTCATTTCTTTTCTTCTACTTAATTTCTCATGACAAGCCTCCTTCTTTTGTAGGATTGGTGGGCACCAGTGCTATGTGAGAAATAAGTAAAATCTCACAAAGTCAGTCCAGCTCTGTAGCAATGCAAAAGCCACTCACTTCAAAGCAGGTTTGCACTAGAGGCCTTGCAGACTGAAGTACCTGAGCTATGGTTCTTCTGGGCCAGCAGGGAAAGGCTGGAAGAGAAGTGTCCCCTCCCTGAAAATATTTGCCCTTCTAATCCAAGGACTGCAAGCAAGAGCATGTCAGCTCAACACCGTGTTGCAAATGTGGATGGGGACAGTGCCAGGCACCATGGTGATTAGTGCTCTATAAATAAATATGCCAGGTAAGCAGTTTCTTGGAGCTTTGATACACATGGACTACCTTCTCTGAGATTAGTCTCATTTACAAGGTATTTGATTTAGGACAGACTGAACTAATACAGTCTGAAACATAAAAGTACTTGAACCTTACGGCTTTAAAGAGGACACAGATGAACTTGCAGCACCCTGACTGGTCTGAGGTTTCAGCTGACACGATGCTAACAGGTGTAGTGGGGTAGAGCAACACTAATAACCCAGCAGCGTTTACAGTGGTGGCCAAGAAAGGACCATCGGTGCGTATCACACCTGGCAAAAAGGTGCACTTCAATTAGATTGCTGTAAAGTACTGTAAAATACCATCTCAAATTCATGTATTTTTTAAACTATACCATGGTGTTTCCTGGTCAGCTGTGCATTTCACCTCTACTACATTTTGTTACCCCATCAAAAAGAAACTTAAAGTACAGGAGAACATTTCAACACGCTCGTCAGCCAATCAGTTTGTGATGCAACAAGTAAAATCTGTGAAGGACACAGAAATAACTGTAACTGACTGATCACAGAATGAACTGTGAAAATGTAGATTTACAAAAAAATACAGCTGTGAATTCTTATGTAGATGTTAATAAATGGATGGCTGGTCTGACTCCACCGAATCAATCTGTTGACCCTCCCTTTCTCCTCAATTTCTTTTTCCCATTACCCAGCACAGTGAACTCTCTACATGCTGTTCATAAAGCCAGACCCCTACAGTGCCAGTAGCGGGTGTCGGCAGGGTGTTGGCACAAGGACAAAGATGTTCTCCAGTCATGCTTGATGTATATTCTTACCCTGTTTGCCATGCCTAGTCACAGCTCTCAGCTATTATCAGTATTCAAGTGGCCTGGTTTCCAGAGGCGCTGAAACAGTAGCCTCCATTAACATCTAAAGAGCCTGAAGTATAATTTTATCCCTATCTGCCATGTCCTTTATGCAATCCATGGGTTCTCAGTGTTTGTGAAATGTGGGTCTTCTATCTAAGTGCCAAAGCGTTACCTCTAGAAACGAATTTATCATCTCTGACTAAGGAAGCCACATGACTGAACATGTGAAGAATTGAAAGAGTAACAATCTAACAAAGATTTTATTTATATTTTAAGGGACTAAGTCCCCTTGCAAGTGTTTTACTGTAACTATCAGACGCACCCCAAAGTGTGCCACTTCTGCAGAATAAACTCAGTTCTTTTTGCTTTCTGTAAGTGGCAATTGGATACCTTGAGGCTGTTAACAGATGGAAGATTAACTTCTCACTAGATTTGCTAATCTCCTTAATAGGACCCTCTGACAAAAGCATTAATGGATCTACTGTGAGATTGCTACCGTAATTCCATGTATGTACTCAACCATCAATTTCTATGGCCAGCCACGTTGGGAAAATAACCTTAAAACATATGTATATACATGCATGTATGTATTACAAAGGAGAAAGAGGAAGCCATTTCTCTGTGCCTCCCACACAAAAACTTCTGTAAGAAACCTTGATCATTGAACTGACTGATCCTTGAAATATTTACCCTGCAAATTAAAACACATGCTCTCTGCAAGAAATCTAGTCAATATATAGAAAACAGTATAACATTTTACATACTCAACATTGGTTTAGTGAGAAAAACTCTTTCAATCAATTTGTGACTTAATCCTCACATGAGGGCAGCAAAAGGTGGGGCAGCAGAGAGAGAACCACAGCATGTGAGTATTATTCTTATTTTTTATAAGCTGGGCTAATGTATGATCTGAAAAGGTAACAGTCTACATTTCAAAACAAAAAAAAAAACAATTAGAAAGTAGCAGAAAACAAACCTACAGGCACCTTGTCCAAAGCCATACACAGACCGGCTGGAGAGAGGACTTACCCCCTACAAATTCCCATGTGAACAATGCCAATTCGCTGTCTTTAACCAGGAGCTCAGTGCTATGCAGAGTTTACTCAGCGAGCTCAGAGGACACAAGAACCTTGTTGCCCTCTTTAGGAAAAACTTGTACCCATTTGCTGATCATATGAAGCCTAATTATACATGAGCTGCCTTAGTACAGTGACTGGCTACCTGCAGCTGAGCTGACACCAGTACAGTGCCGAGCTGTACCTAAGATACCTTAGGTGTTCATATGCCCCAAGCTGAAAAACTAAACACAAAAGAGTATTACAAATTTTTAGCACCTTCACAAGGAATAATTCTGAAGTTAAGTCAGATTCAACCGTATCATTAATTCTGTCCTGGTGACCTGCTGTGTTGACTCTGCATCAGCTATTAAAAAGTCAATAACAATCAATAGTCACGTCTGCATAGCAATACACACCACTCAGGTTTTCCCTCTAGGAATCCACAATGGTATTTTAGTGTGAGATATCTTTAAAAATGCTGATTTTTAAGTAGGATTCATCAGTGACAGCTCTGATGCTTTAATTGCTGACAAGGCAGATGTAGAGAGTACATCCCAATTAGTTCTGTAAAATACATGAAGTAATATCACTCTAAATACTATTTTTACCATTTCCAGCAAAGACTTGATCCCCCTCCCCCTTTTTCACATGCAGAAGCATGTGAACAGAACAGAATTTGTTCTGTTCCACCTTCTTCAAATGCTGCAGACTCTTCACTATACTAAATCACGCGCTGTAAGAGCCATTACTACTCCCTGGGACCAGATTTTGGAGCGGTTACACAGAGTAGTGCTTTACTATGCAAATAGTCCCACTGGGACCCAGCCAAACCTGCAGTAATACGCAGCTCAGCCTGGGGTTGTAACATTGCTTCTGCTCAGCACGCTGACCAGGGAGAGAGGGATTCATCTCACCTGATTTTAGTCTTCTACAGTTTAGGAGCTTAGACCTAAGCTAGTGAGACTATGCCCACTGAATAGCCAGTGGACAGAGCGAGAAACCCCCAGAAGCCTGGCTCCCCTAACCCACCATCAGCACTCTTTTAGGGTCAGTTGAGTTTGCTGCTGGTTTCCCCTCTGTGACTGTAAAAGGAGCCTAGAAGCCAACGTAAGTTGCAAATATTTAAAATTTGAAAGCTTAAATTACGTGACACAAACATACATAAATACAGTAACAATGCCATTACTGCTACTGCTGGTAGAATAGCAAGATTTCCCCTAAACATCCTTGCGTTCACCACCCAACTATAGTGGAAGATGTTTTGGGTAAAATATCCTGTGTGTTGTCGTGCTACATCAAGTGAAGGAGTTCAGCTGGGGGGGTTACATTTACTATGTGTGATTCAAATGGACACAGCTCAGATTTCTACAGAAAACACAGATTTATTCTCGCTTTTCCCAGCAGCCTCTGAAACAATTGCTTAAGCGAAAAGACACATTGCAAAAGCCCAGGATTCACATTGAGATTACCCACCCTGTGAAACCACACACACAGTGCCTAACAGAGAATGAAGCTGCATCACGATTTTTTATTATTATTTCCCCATAACCCATAACAACAAGTGAAAGCACCCTCCAAAATTGCCTTAAACCACAAATGCTGCACGAAGCTGGCATGCTAGCCACAGCTTGTAAATCTGATTTAATTGTGAATGGTAGAGTGAATAATCAGAGCTCAGCAGCAAGCCTGATTACACATGAACACTACCCAGACTGCTCAGCATCGCTTCCTTTCTCCTTCCCCTTCCCTACACTCCTCCTGGCACCGCACAACCTACAGAGATGAACACTGCGATGCTGCCTGCAATCTATATTTTTATACAGCTGCTCATCACTGGTGTGTATCAAAGCAGCTTCCAGGTAAGCGTTAAGACCTCTAACCCCAGTGTTACACACACCCCACAGGACTGAAGATGCCCTATCTAAAACTCAACAGTCAGCTGAAGGCAGCACAATGGACACAGTCGAGCACCGATGAGTCTTTTCTATGACACTGAGCTCCCAAAGCAGAGAAGATGATACAACACAAGCAAGATATTCAAGAACATCTAATGCTTCTGTAAAATGTTGTGTCCTGAAATTCCCCTATGGCTATGGGAGTTTCAAAGGTGCCTGAAGAGGTCAGGCAGCTAACTTCCATTGACCAAATAAAAAGCTTCCTTATGATTTAGGGAAGATTTGTGACTAAAAAAGCTTTATAGAAATTCATGTTATGCTCTGCTGAGAAAAAGGGCTGATCTAAAGGAGCAATGCCTGAGGTGCCATACTCACTTGGACTTGGCAACAACCAGAAGGTCTGTGAAGAGGAAAAGGTGTCGCTCCTGGGTTTGCAGACCCGTCTTCAGCTGCACGTGGCCGTCCAGGATGAACGTTCGGTTGTGGCACATGAATGACTGCACAAGGGGACATGCCTCTGGGCTGATGGGGGAGAAGCAGCCTTCCCTGCAAAAGGAAACAAAGGGAATAAAGGAAAGCAAATCAGCCGATTTCCTGTGAGTGAGAGCCAGGCAGTGACTTCCCACATCTGCTGCCAAAAAGCAATTTATTTGACCACATTTCGGTGAAAGGTGAGAGGGACAATAAAGATAATCCAGCAGTCTGATCCTGAGACAAAATCTGTTAGGGACTCTCCTCACTGAATCTTTTAGAGCCCAAGCACATGGATAGGATTCAGCTACATTTAAATTTTAAATAGAGCCCTCTCTATTTTGTCTATTTGTATTTGTCTCCCTTTGTATTGAAGTCTTAGAGAAAATACCACACCTTCTGTAGCCACGCCACAGAGTGGAGAAATATCGATGACGAAAGGATGACTCCACACCCACCTTGGTCAGAAGGAGACTCACACTTGAGTTCAAGAGCAATTTACAGAAATTATTCAGAATCAAGGACAAACATAAGGTGCAACTGAACCTTGCTAAAGACAGACCATGTACTAGATGCAAATGAGAAGAGGCAGCCCAGCCCCTCTCCCAGCACACAACCCACGTTGAAGTTAGCTCCCGTTGCAGCGTTTACTTATGTGACTGGAGCATGGCTATGCTGGTCTGTGGCTGTGGTGTGTAGATGTGGCTGGATAATCCAAACCCAGGTCTGGGGGGTGCAGATCAGGCTCCCTCCTGGAAGACACTGATCTTTTCTAAGGAGGTATCGAGTAGGTTGCAGCCCAAGGTTACTGATGGTGGAGACGATTCCCTCAACCCCTCCTGATCTAACTGTTCTGCATGACATAAAGGAGTTGAATAGTTACTGAAGCAGAAATGTCTATTTATACATTGCCGAACTGAATGAATGTGAGGGTCTGAGGGGAGGACACTCCTCCTCTAGGTCTCTTTAGAAGCTGGATCTCCCTTGGAAAGCCAGAGACATGGCTTCAAATTCTCCCAGACAGGGGAGAGAACTGAACTTGGGTCTCCTACATCCTGGTGTACCTCAAATAATGAATTTCTGGATTAAAATCAGGACCCATCAGCATCTTTACTCATGATTTTTAATTACAACTTTTCAAGTATTTACTTTCCCTAGAGGTGCCTCCAAATGAACCATTTCCCTTTGGTTGAATGAATCAGTTCAATTTTTATTCAAATGTATTTGTTTTTTTTTCCGTGTTAAAAAAAAAAAAAAAAAAAAGAAAAAATGAGCTAAAAGTTGGCAGCATCAGCCTGGCAAGGAAAGGCTGAAGTGAGCAGCTTTGCAATTATAGTTTATTCCTAGTCCTGCTGGAATGGACGATAAACACCTAACGACTTTGCTGGGAGAACAAATGGACCTTATACGGTGAAAGTCATAAAACAAATGGGAGAGATATGAAAGAAAACAAGAGTGAGCAGACAAAACCTTCAAAAAAGGTCATAAACCTTCTTGTACCTCTCTCAGAGCCTGGATGATTCCCGACCCTACTCTCCTTGATGCCTGTGGCTGGATTACTCAGGAAATTATTTAGGAAATCCTGACAGCTGGGAGAGAAAGGATAAGCTCTGAGATTGGCCTACATTAGCAGGACACACTTTCACTGATCTGTAAGGAGCTGGTGAGGATCTCTGCCTGCTGGGGAGAGCCCTGTTTGGCCTTGGTTTCCCCTTTCTGGCTGGGAGCCTGAGTTTTTGAAAGAATTCCTCAACTTGTCTTAAACTGTGTCCTAATCTTGTCTTTCATTACCTACCTCTTCAGGGAAGAGAGAAAGAAGAGGAATGACTTTCAGAATGAATAATGCAAACCTGAAGTTATTTGGTCATTCCTCAGCAGAAGGGGTATCCAGGAGTGTGGAGCAGGGAGAGGTGTTTTGCGTGTGTCCAATACAACAGTGACACACAGTGTGGCCAGCAACAGGAGTCAGGGGAACAGCAAGCATCTCTCCTACCTTGCCACTTCTGTGGGACTGGGAATTCCGCAATTCACCAGTTCATCGGCATCTGATAGGTTACTGGGACTCAATTTCATAAACTCCCTAGCAGCACTTGGCACAGAAACTTAAGCAGAAATCAGGAATGATGAGCAGTCTAGCTGCAGGAAAGCCATGCATGGCCTTTACCTCAAAGGTTAAGTCAGGGAAATACTCACTTATATTTGAACCCAGTAACAACAATAGTTAGAAAAAGCCCTTTCACGTTACACTGCTGTAACGAAATCAGCAGAAACATTCATAAAATCATGCTGAAGTGCCTGCCCCTACTGACTTTCCTGTAGGTTCAGGCTCATACATCTCCATATAGGCAACTCTATTTGATTATTCCCATTTGTACATTTTCTAGATCCTGATTTGTGAGCCCAGGAACCTCCCAAGTTAAACGAAGAAAAATCTTTGCCATGCAGGCAGCAAAGGAAGGTGCAGTAGGTCTATTAATGCCAGCAGAGGACAAATAAATTGAACTTGGTTTTAGAACAGGAAAATACAATAACATAAACCAGTTATTTTAACAAAATCCAACTTTCGACCCAATGCCTTTCAAGCTTTTCTGTCATCTGAACTCTAACAAGCACGCTTGCACACTGTAATAAAGTTTACCTGTAAGCCTTATAAAAAAAAAAGTGAAAATATTTTCTTCCTTTGAAACAAAGTGGAGAAAATCAAAGCCATTAATTCAACCAGAACCTTCTAAAGCCCCAGGACAAAGGAACATGGAGGAAATTCACCAGCAGTGACAAAAATGTCTTTTGGAAAGCATGCTTTTGATCCTCTCAATTAATGTTCCATTGTTACAAGACATCAATGAAACCCAAGTTTTGTTACATGGAAGAAAATGCAGATCAGCTACACCCTCAGGCGTAGGGATTTATATAAAAGAGGTATTTTCAGAGTTCAGTTTTTAATGGCTCACTGATTTTTTCTGGCCATTAAATGGGTCTAATTTTGAAAAAATGCTAAGCACTCAAATACCGATTCTTTGAAAATTCCTTTTAATAGAATTATGCAAAAATCAGTACTTAGGTCAATGTGATTTCTGACATAATTTAAAAACTAAAAGTAAGCGATATAGGGTCTTCTCTGTGTTCCCCTAAAAGTCATTCTATGATTAATACATGCAAAAATCCCACAAAGTAACATCTTTCCAGTTTGGCAGAAAAAAAGCACCTTCATCCAAGTTTGTTAAGAAGGAACTGTGAACTGATTTCCAAAAGATGGGGACATCCTGCAGAGTCAGCAATCAGCTATCTTCCACTTGTGTAGAAACAAGGCTGATACTGATGTTTAGATAGCATCGTTATTATAACTCTCTAGACTCAAGTGGACATTTCTTCCTAAATTTGCTATTTTGGGGGTCTGAAATTTCCATGTGTGGTTTTAACCAAGGAGTAAATTCTGTAATTTGAGGATATCTACAGAGATATTCTTGAGTTACTCAGGAAAAGACTAAAATCACAGTACTGGCTAAAATTGTTAGAAAGATAATTGAAGATTTTTCTCCTGTCATTTACAGTGCCTATATTTTTACATCTATTATTTTTTTTTCAAATTAATCAGAGTAGGCATTTTGTGACTATTTAAAAGACACAATGATTTAAAAGAACTCTTCGATTTTGTACGTGTAATATATGAAGTTGAAATCCAAAGTAGTCAGCCAAACACTGAAAAATACATCCCTGTTGTATTCAGTGTGAAAGCAAACACATCACTGCTCACTTCATCAATCCTGTATTTACCAGAAAGCACAAAAGCAGAAAAAATACTTCTTCCCCCAGCCGAGCTTCCCTGGGGTTTCTCAGTAAAACTGATACCTGAATGGCATGACCCAAAAAATGTTTATTCTTGATGTAATGGAGATCTCAGCTTTATTCTGTATTTGTAGTGAAAACAATGAAAGAAATTATATTTCTGAAAGGAGAGTTTAACAGGCCATGTTAAGTGGTTCCTAAATCTATGATCCAAATGTCATTTATGCCAATGGGAAGCTTTCCCTTGATTTCAGTCAATGATGACTTCAGCCTATCTATGATTTAGATTAAGCTATAAGATGCCTCAGGGGAACGATCTGTTCCAAGGTACCTAAACTGGAATGAGCTATTGCAGGTATCTCAGCTATATGACATCCCTCTCATAGACTGCCCTTGCTCCATCCTAAATCTCACTCTGTTGTTTTGGTTGTTGTTCTCTGCCAGAACTTCTCTCCCCTGATGATATCTCTGCAGCCACAGAAGTTGATTTCCTCTAATGCTGCCGCACCAATGCTCTCTGCATGACTGATACCTATTGAAATAAAATATCACTTTGCTCTTTAACCTCTGAAGTCCTTCAGAAGAGGCAGGTGAGAAATGCACCTTTTTATTAGCAGAGCAGTAAAATGGCAGCTATTCAAAAGGCTGAAATCTGAATCAACCCAGACACGTGAGCAGCTGCAGATGGTCTGTCCAATACTTACACATACCCAATACCTTTCCAAATTCCTCTTACAGTGAATTTAGCCTATACTCATTTCACACATTGGTATGATAAGCAAAAATACTGCATGCTTTGCCAGTGCTGAAGCCTAGGTAAGGACCAGAAGCTCTTTCCAGTTTTGCACCTACACAGGTAGAGCTTGCAGTTTGCAACATAAACCCAGCCTTGTTTTGGCTACAGGCTAGGGAGGCCACCAAGCAGAGCACCTGCCAACCCTCCTCATGGTGCTCGGAGACCACAGACTTATTTTGTGTATCTCAAAGGCCAGTTTTGGATGGCTGTAAGGAACCAGCAATTTATCTTTTAGGAAAAATAAAGCCAATGAATTTTCAACATCATTCTCTCTCAGCAAAGCATTTACTTTATCATCATCACTGAGTCACAGCACTGGGCTAGAGCAACCCACTGAGAGAAGCAGGAGCTATTCACACCCTTTCAAGGCTAGTGAAAACAGCAGCTATCTGCACAGTAAGAAACGTCTACAGCCCAGCCCACATTACGGATTTTTGCCAAAATGGATTTATCAGTCAGAGACGACATGTGATTTGTGACCGGCAGAGATACCCCGAAAAGCAAGCTTGATCTAGAAGTCAAGTTCTTTCATTTTCTTAATAGAGCTTACATTGGAAATCAGGTAACAATAATTGCACCTTTTTCCTGGGCCTCCTGCTCAGACCCTTAAGCTCCTAAAACTTCCTGCAAGAAGGAACTTCAATAGCAGCTTAATAGAAGCTTGCTTCATAATTTTGCTAATGAGGCAGGCCCTGCTAACTGGAGCTTGGAAGCCAAGATGGTTTACTGCCGGAAATCCTTTAACACATAAGACATATTACCCATATCGTGTGGCTAGAGGGTGTTTTGCATTCAATGTAATTAACTTAATAAGGTATTGAGAACAATTCTTTAACCAACCAAAAGAAAAGAGCTCCAATTTGGTGTGCAGCCCTGTCTCCCCTGAGATAAGGTGGGAAAAAAACCCAAAACTGTAACACAGCAATGAGTACTGATCTGCCTTGCAGGGATGCTTACAGTGCACTCAAGTGCAATATTAACATTTCAGGACTTCAACACATATCTGATTTCATCATAAATGATAGTTTGGACGTGACTTGTACCGTTATGCCGGCCAACCTGACAATATCATGATAATGGATCATCATGTTCTCTGTGAGAAAAGAGAATAGTGAAAACCCAAGTGAAAGAAGAACTTTTTCATACACTGAAACCAAATGGCCATGCTTGGGACAGAACGCAAGACAATAGAGATGGTCCTGCTTATGCTCCTGATTAATCTAGTCTCTATCATACTGACAGCTTATTAAAGCGCATGGTTTGAAAAGAGCTGCTTGGTCCAGCCTGCCCCGTCCCCACTACCTGTTTGGCACGGCCATGCAAAGACCTGCTGGCTTCAGGGCCGAGCACTCACAGCTCCTCTCACCATGAACGAGGCTCCACGCAGACAAGGCTCACTCACACGGAGCAATCTGCAGGCTCAGCGCCCTATCTAGACAGGCAGGTTATATAAAAAAATCCTCTGCATTTTTAAAGGTGGTAATCATTCACTACTGTCACTGCCTTCCAGTCATGACCAGTGGTCTCAGGGAGTCATCCACGTGCTCAGGATCTTTGGTGCTTCTTCCCACTTTGACTCCACATGATTCGGAATATCCTTTTCATCTAAATTTATGCAGCATTTTATTGTAATAATTATACCTGAAGGGTGAAAGGAAGCACAAAATGTATCAGCCTGGAGGGTAGGAGTGTTTTCCAGGAAAGTGGTAGGTAAGATATGGGCCAACACAAAGTTAGTATGCTGTTGTAATCTTACACTGACTATTTATAGAAGGGGCTTGGAGAGACAAGCATAAAACTCTCTTAATCACATGGGCTGCCAACCCATTTCTGAAAATCTGCTGTCAACTTGATCCCTGCTATGCTAAGGGAGCTTCTTTCTCAGGATGCTGGGCATGTTTGCTTGCTGTTATCTATGGTAAATCTTATACAGTTGAAGCAGTACTTTGTGAAAACAGCACCGCATTCCAGAAATAGCACATCTATTTTCTGCAGCACTCCATTAAAGTCCCCCAGGCCATCACCATCGCGTACAGTAGCTTTTATATAATGAAACAAGTGAGATCTGCTCAGTTTTTCAAAGAGCATTAATTACTTTCTAAGTATTAAAATGCCTGCTCCTACTTGATAAGTGTACTTTACTGGCTGCAACTTCTTTTTTACGACTAATGTAGTTGAACAAACCCGAGGCAGTCACCTCTCACACCCCTGCATCTTCCCTCATGGACTGCGCCCGTGGATCTCACAGAAAGCACTCTGCCCTGGAGCACGTGTCAGCCCCAGTTCAGATCCTCTAGCACAGGGCTATCCTCACTCTACCCATGCAAGCGGCTGGACCTCAGCAAGTTGCAGTGGAAAACACTGCACCCAAGATAAAGCAGCGAGTCCCAACAGGGTCCCAGAGCCTTTGGATCCAAATGCACTGCAAGCCTCCCTTCCAGCACAGGCACAAGCCTGGACAATGGAATGAAGATGAATATTAATAGAGGTTGGCAGCAAGTTCTACTCAGATAAATAGATAAATTTACATTTTGGGGCAGAAACCAGGGCTACCTCATATTTAGGAAATCACATATTTAGGTACCACTTCTCTGCTTCTAAAACTCAGTGTACGCATTTTCATTCAAAATGTATTGAGAAAATGTTCCAACTTAAATTATTCCAGGATTCTAAAAGTTGTTTTGTAAGTATCTGAAATCATCTTGGAAGAGGGTAGATTTAGAATAGATATTAGGAAGAAATTTTTCACTATGAGGGTGGTGACGCACTGAACCAAATTGCCCAGGGAAGTTGTGGATGCCCCATCCCTGGAAGTGTTCAAGGCCAGGTTGGATGGGGCTCTGAGCAATCTGGTCTAGTGGAAGGTGTCCCTGTCCATGGCAGGGGGGTTGGAAGTAGATGATCTTTAAGGTTTCTTCCAACTCTAACCATTCTGTGATTCTATGATCTTTGCGTGATGTCAAAATCTTATTAAAAGCAATAAAAATTATGATGATGAATCAACATGATTTACACTAAATGTTCAAAGTGTCAAGGCATGTAACTGTATTATTTTTCTGTAGTCTTCCAAAAATCAGTAAATGATTAAGACTTGCAGTAAAAAATCACATAGCTGCAGGGTAAAATGCATCATTAGAAAAAATCCTCACACCTTTCAGGATGGAAGCTTGGCAGCTTAACTGAAAACAAGCCACACTTAAGTAATTTCGACATAGCCAAAAGGACAATATTCTCTGCAAAGCAAATATGTACTACAGCGTGGTGGCTGGAGACAGGAAACACACTTGTGGTTTGGTTTACTTCCAAGGGTTTTTTGTTTTATTTTAACAAACAGCTGCAAGGTGTTTACTCTGAAAATTTAGCACTAGGGCAAAATTCTCTATTGGTATAAATTAGCACCACAGGTTTTGGTCATATTTTGCATATTTCCACCAGAAAAGAATTTAGTGCAAGTTATTTAAATCCTATTGAAAAGATCTTGCAGTGTGGGTGTCCTCCAGACCTGCTATACAGCTCTACTAGCAATCAACAAGTCCAAGGGATTTTTGGTCCAAGTCCCCCTGAGCAGGGAAGAAGTTTGGGGGAGGATATACTCACGTGTAGAAGTCAGGAAAACCTTTTTTGGCCTTTTAAAGAATCAATCTTCTGTTCCCCACTGCAGCTCCCACTCATTTTTACTGAGTGACATAGCACCACCACCTTGAGTTACTCTCCCATTCCAGTCGCACCAGGGAAATGCCGTTCCAGGCATTGTCTACCCAGACAAAGATTTCGTTGTTCACATGAAAAAACGTCAGAAAAAAAGTGACCGGGGAGGGGGGATGGAGGTGTGGAGAGAAGGAAAAAAATAGGATGAACAGATGGCAAAGAACAGGCCAGAACTTAACACCCCATCACTGCAGTTCTGCAACACGGTTGTCTGGGCCTACAAGAAGTTTGGAAGCACAGAGGCCTCCTCTGCCACTTCCACCCCGGCTCCTTCCTACCCATTCCAAGGAAGCATACAGGGGAGCAATCTGGCATCTCAGTTTCACCCATGTCCCCCTAAGAGGATCCAGTATTATTTTAGTAGCCTGAAGGGATAAGGTTTCTGTCCTATCTTAATTTTTTGGGGAAGCAGCAATCACAATTGGGACATTTAATCCCACTTAATCACAATTGGGATATTTAAAAGCCTTGCTCAACTCTGTTGATTTTCAGTTACCTCATGGATAAAACTAACCTTTCCTTCAAAAAGGTGTTTCAAATATCTTCTCACAAACTGTATTACAAGAGGTCAGCCAGGAATTCTGGGCTACCAAAAATAGCCAGGACTTGCTGCAGAACTCTGCAGAAACAGGTCATTTCTAGCTGAGGTACACATGAGAAAAGACTGGTGGGGGCATGTTTAGAAATCCCTTCTGGACCATCATATATGGCTGTCAGTGAGCCCATGTATGAGTATGTGCCCACCCCATCATCTGCAGCTACAAGTTGCATAGGATGTAGATGGGCAAGAATAAGGCACTTGTGTGACCGTGTCCTTTTAACAGGGAAACAGCATTTTCTAGGTGACTGCCTAGGTTTATTGCCTGTCAGTCACCTCACACAATTACCAGGTAATACCAGGGGGGCTGCTCACAGTTTCTCAAAGTCTCATTGCTCAACAGTCATTCCCCTTTAGGCTCTGTTTTTCCCATTCTTCAAGGAGTAACTCAGCTAGGCTCCTCCCCCCCTCGGCTCATGTCACCTGGGTAGAGCCTGCAGTTAGGCAACAATGAGCTTTAAGGAAAAGAAATGCATCCAAAACAGTGCAAGACTTCAAATATGTGGCCAGGTAAAGCAAACATGGAATCCACCAGCTGCTGTTCCCTGGAGAGGCTGAAAGAGTTGGGGCTGTTCAGCCTGGAGAAGAGAAGGCTCCGGGGAGATCTTATTGCGGCCTTCCAGTACCTAAAGGGGGCCTACAGGAGAGCTGGGGAAGGACTTTTTACTAGGGCATGTAGTGATAGGACGAGGGGGAATGGCTTCAAACTGGAAGAGGGCAGGTTTAGATTGAATATTAGGAAGAAGTTTTTCACTTTAAGGGTGGTAAGGCACTGGAACAGGTTGCCCAGAGAGGTTGTTGAGGCCCCATCCCTGGAGGTGTTCAAGGCCAGGCTGGACGTGGCCTTGGGCAACCTGGTCTAGTGGGAGGTGTCCCTGCCCATGGCAGGGGGGTTGGAACTCGATGATCTTCAAGGTCCCTTCCAACCTAAACCATTCTATGATTCTATGAAAATGTGCTGATTATAAACAAAATAATCACATACAAAGTGACCTATAAATAGCTGCAAGTACTGCCTTTAAAAGATAAGCCCCTTCACCACGCTTTATCCTCCTGCAAGCTGCAGCTCTCAATTGAAGCTGCTGCTGCCCATCTTTGCCCGTATCCCCACAACTGTGGGACGCTGTGGGGTGAACTCCAAAAAGCTCCACCACGGACGTGAAGGGAGGATCTGCCCAGCCCTCATATTGGCCTAAGTTTTTAAGGACCGCTTCCCTGTGAGGGACGACCAATATGGGTGCTGCATGGAAGATGGGATTGTCACTTCAATGCACCTGTCCCGGCTGTAACAGGAACAAATCTGGCTTTGGTTTGCCTCAAGGGCTTTAAATCATATTTTGATACTAGTACTACAGCACAGGAATTATCCTATTACAGTGAAGAGATTACTTGATATGCCTGCCGCTGCCAGCTATTGCAAGTGTAATGACCCAGATTCCTTCTGAACAGCCAGCAGACAAATTAGTTGCAGCCACACGCACCTGTTTGCTGTCCTGTAACTGCCTACGTATTCAACAAGTTTTTTACATAGCTACTCCGTCAGGTTAGCCAGAGGTTTCTATTCCACCAGTGATCTGAGTGGGGGAGAAAAAAAGCTGTTAGAGGATTCCCCACATGTCTGCACCTGATGGTAATTACTTTACATAAGGGAGAAGCGGGCACAGGCCAGTTACCTGCAAAGAACAGCAGCCTGGAGAAGGGGGAAACACAAGAGCCTTTCCCATGACGACGTTTTTCCCCATGGTAATTTGAGCCTTTGATATACCTGAAGAGCTTGCCCATGTCTGACTAGCGACTTCCCTGTAGAAATGCATGTCACACTTGACACACCACCCACCAGGAAACCTGTCCTCTTGGACAGCAAAACTGAGAGGAACGAGTGTGAGGGTGCTTAGTCGGAGGGGTTCAGCAACCGAATGTGTCTCCAGAGGAGCTCTAACAAATGAGACGCCTTGCAAAATACTGGACACAATTTTACTACCAGAACAAAATGCAGAGGGAAGGAAGGTGGATGAAAACGCCTCAGCTCTGCTTATTCATTCAGGTGAAGGCCTTTACCATTCTTTTCTGCATTTTCTGACTAATGCTGCCATGAAGACCTAGGATGCCCCTAGATGTACTGAGATACCTGCTCCCACAGAATGCAGTCTGTGCAGTGCACAGGATCCCTACAGAGCACGTGAAGACCCAAACCAGCACACTCATCCCAGTACTTACAACCACTTTCAGCTAGGACAGGGTACAGGACAGGCTGAACATGGATGTGTCTGGGTGATATGGGAACAGTCTTTTTTCAGTGGTGCCCAGTGATAGGACAAGAGGTAACAGGCGCAAACTTGAACATAGGAAGTTCCATCTTAACATGAGGAGGAACTTCTTTACTTTGAGGGTGGCAGAGCACTGGAACAGGCTGCCCAGAGAGGTTGTGGAGTCTCCCACTCTGGAGACATTCAAAACCCACCTGGATGCCATCCTGTGCAACTGCTGTAGGTGGCCCTGCTCTGGCAGGGGGGTGGACTAGATGATTTCTAGAGATCCCTTCCAACCCTGACCATTCTGTGATTCATTCTGTGATATGCAAAAAATATCCCAGGAACAGAAGCAGGCCTTTCCCCTCCCAGGTAAGTGCTTTTACCGTTCATCTACAGAGCCAGGCCTGCTCCTGTGAACATAAGATTTTTGGTCCCAGCAACATTGTGTGTCCTTCTCCATAGTGGCCCACCTTCAATCGCTGGAGGGAGAAGGAAAGTCTCCACTCACTCCAACTGCCCTCTGCTGTGGTAGTTACATCCCTCTCCTGGGAAGCAGAAGATGAATTTCCCAAGGAAGCAAAGAGCTGAACCTGGGTGATCCATCGAAAGCACACCAACTTTGTGGCCAGTAGTTTCACAAAGAGCAGTGGTGGTCTGTGGTGACCTGCCTAAGGAGCAGCCTAAAAATGCCTAGCATAGCTTACACCGAGCTTGCTGGATGGCACAAACCTTGGTTGCAACACAGACCATGCCAAAATACCTGATGAGCCAGACTTCTTCCCACTTCAGCCCTGATATTGCACGTCCGGAAACCACTGCCCTCAACAGTTATTCAAAAACACTCCAGAAAAGTGGACTCAACCAGAGGTTTAAAATAAAGCAACATTTGCAACTGCTTTTGCGAGGGCCTTGCTCTTGCCTGGGCAGGTTAAATAGGGTCTGTGGACCAGTGGATGAAGCTTCTCAGGAGCCGCTCACAAAGCAGTGTTTAGCTCTTTGACACAGACCTGTCCAGTGCTGTCAAGTCATGCCGTACTGGGATGCACAAAAGCACAAATCCAGGTGTTTGGGGAGCTCTTTGGTCAGTAGGAGAGTGCCTAAAGAACAGAAGTACTTGCGAGGTCAGGCAGCCATGGAGATGATGTTTTTTAAGTCAGGATTATAGGTTCAGGTACCTAAATTATTCCCATGTCTTCGCCTTGGGGCTTATTATCCTTTATTGGATCAAGCCCCCAGTACTCAAACACTTAAGACGTGGGCACAGAAGAAATCTAAAGACAGACTGTTAGTCCCGTGGTGTGATTAAAAACTCCTCACCAGCAGTTTTGTGCACCATGAGGAAGGAACTGGACCAGCAGAAGCAATGCTGTATCAGCCAGGAGGAGAGTTCAACGCGTATTTAATGCTGGCCCTTGTCAGAGGTGAGAGCACCAGAGGCTGCACATCAGCCTGCACATCATTAGAGGCTTTCTGCTTGTTTACACAAGATAAACGATCACAAAGCAGTCTGAGTGAGTCGGTCTGTGATTTCCTCAGGTATGCCGCTGCCCAAACTGCTTGGCCAGACTGTCATTTGGCAGAGATGTTATTGTCTAAAATCAGGGATACACAATGGCTGGACAACAGCTGCGTTCTGCCAGACCTCAAGGCCTAATCCAAAAAGCCCCCAAAATGGGCCACAGCCAAAAGCACTTGTGGGCAGTGAGACATCTGGACAAGCAGAGCCCTGCACTCATCCCGACGAGCAGTGCCCCTCGCTGTCTTGTCTTAAAACTGTCACAACTCTATCCAAAGAGGAATCGGCTTAAAGCGCTGGTGTTAAACTATTAGTCATTTATTGTAAAATTAGTCCCTCATTTAAACTCCAATCCCTCCAAAACCCTGCTTCCAAGCCTTCCTTCTTTTTACCTCTAGTCCTTTTCTTTTAATAAAAAAGGCAGCATGTCTCTGAGAGCCACAGCTCATTTCGATCTCCAGATGTACAAACATCACTATAAGCCAGTTTGTATGTCATAAATGAAGAACTGATGGGTTTTATCAAAAACAAACATATGCACACATACACACACATGCTCACACACAAAACAAAACAGAAAAAGCACAGCGGGTGAACAGGAATGCCAATCTCTGAGTTAAAAGGCCATTTGAGGCCTCAGAAAGTTCACTTTGTTCCTTGTTAACAGTTAATAAAATTTTATCCTCGGCTATTACTATGTAAAAATAACTTTTGCGTTCAAGCATATGGTTTAAGGAAACAATACTCCAGTGTCATAATTAGCTTAAATCAAGCATGAATTAAAAATACTATAAAAATGACAACTTGTACAATATCATCACAAGTTATTTTAATTATGTGCAATTCCATTAAAAAGGAAGAGGAATTTGATACAAAATAGTGGTAGTTTTTTTCAATAAAATCACAATTTTTCTACAAATTCATGTTTCCTTACCTTACATAGGGAAACATAACATACTGAGGGGAGAAATTTGGGGAAATTCTCCCAAATTTCTGCCCACTCAGATTAAGCATAAAATGTTAAAACATCAGAACTTTTCATGAAATGGAAAATCTCAGAAAAATCCTGATCAGAAGTGTCAAGGCTAAATTAAATCTAAAAATTAAACCCAGAAGCAAAGAACTTTTCATTTGCTTTGTTGACTGGGTCCTTAAGAACAGGATTTCCCCTCCATCTCGATGACTAGAAACGTGATTTCTACTGAAACTGTGATTTTTATAACCACATGACTCCTGGAGCTGGATCTTTACGGAAAAAGCTATGAAATATCACAAGTCAAGACAAAAAGAGCGGTGCCTGTATTTAATCCCTCACATCGGGAAACTCTGTTTTGTGGCATTCTGCCTTTTCTCTTCCTTTCTTTCATAAAATGGCTCTTCTGTATTCTTGAGTGTATTGGAGTCCCTCAGACAAAAGCCATGGGGTGGCGGGTGAGAGCCACACCAGGGACCAACCCCCAGGCAGGGCCTTGGCTCCCCCGACAGCCAATTCTGCCCCAAACACTGTAAATCTTACAGTTACCCTGTTACCCCATTATCCTCTCCCCTCACCTCTCTTTTGCAGCCTTCAAGGGAACCCCCTCCCGCCCAAACTGCGATATCTGCATTTGAAATGGAAGGAGCCCGGGGCAGTATGTGGCCATGATACCTCCCGTCCTGGTCTGGAGCCCATCTCTCCCCACACCACCACCCTTGGTGGTGCATAACTGCTCCAGAGGCAAAACCCCACACTGATCATAGGTGCACGGCACACACAGAAATGGGCACATGCGCACACACAGAAATGGGCACATGCACACACACACACAATATGGCAGCCTTTGTCTCTCAAAGCCTCTCAGGTTTAGCCACGAGGTGCCATCTGTCTCACGCCACCCCAGGGCTGTGCCCGGCGGAGGGGTGGCCCCAGGCCATGCCCCACGTGCCACCAGCAATGGCACCATCGATCGGCCAGGCTGTGATGGCCCTGGCCAAGGGTCCCAATCCTCTGCCCAACAGGTTTTGCTGTGGTGACCGATGGGGACAGGCACCCTGGTAGTGGGGTGGCCTCAGCTGGGTGGGTGCCATCCCCACTCCACACTCCAACAAATGCTGTCATGGTGCCCGGGGAGCACATGATGGCCGAGGGGACCGCAGCTGCTCAGGGTGCACCTGCCCATAAAGGCCACATGCTGTGATAGCCAGTAAATAAAATGGCTGTGGGGCACGATGGGGTGGGAGGTGCTCCCCCTTGATGCCCCCGTACCGCACCGAAGTGCTGAGCCTCACCAACCAAGCGCGTCTCGCGGAGATTATTTTGCTAGGTGAAATTATTCGCTACCATGGAAACAAGTGAAGAATGAGCAAAACGATTACAACCGAAATACCTACTTAACAAGTTAGTTACTTGCAATGAACTTTTATCCCCTTCCTCCCCGCAATCGGATTTGCCTGAAACACCAAATACTCATCTTCCCTGTGAAAAAGAGACAGTTAAGGCCTTCTGGCAATTTACATTTATTAAAAGTCTCTATTTTTGTCTTCATCTAGTCACATAGCTTGGATCATCCACATATCTTCTGACTAAAACCCTGAAAACACAATGTCCAAGACTTTGGGAACACTCTGTATTTGACTAGCGCCAAGTGGAATGTATTACTAGATTACACATATGATCTTCGTTATCTGGGATATTTAGCATTTGGCACGGGACCCCTGGAAGATAACATGCCAGAATCACTTACTGTGCGTTGGGAGAAGGAAGAGCAGCCTCCCGGCGAATGGCACAACACTGCTTCAACTTACAGAAGGAGAAAAACCACCTTGGAAACTTGTGAAATCCTCAGTTTTTACCTTTAACTTCTTCAACCATAAAAGCCACATAATAAAATTGGGTGGGGGTGACTTTTTTGGTCCTTCCTTTTCAGGTTCTTTAAAGATTTGTGCATAAAACCTTTTTAAAAGTATGCTTTTTTTTTTTTTAAAAAACAGCCCCTGCTTCTAGCTTACACCGAAATAACATCGTAAACATGCTTCACGCTGTAATAAAGAGTAGTTTCATTACTGATATTTTAACACCTTTCCTGTGTAGAGACACATAACTATAAATGGTCATGAAGGCTCAGAAACTGTGAAATTATATTAATAAGTTTCAGCATGTAAAAATATCACTTTCAAAGATCTGGTGAGGCGTGCATTAGGAAAGGAGAAGCTGCCAGCGACTGCAACACAGAATTTGGCTGTCCCTGTGAAGTATCCGAGATGCGGGCAGAAGTCCGCCAACACAGAGCAGAAACTTGGTAGTTTGGGCTTTGTCACATAGGAAAATTGTTTTGAGGGGCAGCAGAACAAAGGCTGAAAATTTGGCTTGAAACAAGTCTTTATTATTCTATACCAATTATTTTGAGATGAGAAGACCTGATGCTTAAATCCAGGCCTCAGACATTTGTGTTTCAAGCCCATAATTTGTGTTGCACTGGAGTATATCATTAAGTTGTGCAGTTTTCATTAAAGGACACCAAGAAAAAGTAAGAGGAAAATTATAACCGCGGAACAGATCCAGGGCCAAATATAACTAACCCAAATCCTTTGCTGTTTTCATACACATTAATGGAGTTAACAATCAAACTTATTTCTCCTGCATCTGAGTATCAGCCAAGAAAAATATCAAAAGCTTACTTTTCCAAAGTATTTCTAGAATAACTTTGCTCGAATTGCTTCCAAAGAGGACATCTGATGATGTGAAACAGTCCTTACATGCCTACTCATCACTATTTTGTGAGGAAAGAGAAACTGTACATAAAAAAGGAAGAGAAGCAAGAACAGGAGGCAATGAACAGTCTGCATATTTTCATCTCTTGGGAGTAAGCGCCCAAATTCCACTATAATACCTGTACTATTTACTATGTTCCTCTGCTGTCTGCAGTTACAGTCAAGTGAGGCAGTGCCATATAGCCACCCCAGAATTCTTCTGTAGGCCAGATATCCTGTAACTCCTTTTATATGACTGAGATGGCAAGGCAAGATTTGCAAGGAAGGCTTAACTTTCATTAAACCAAATGATATAGCTAGGGAAGGAGAAGACACGAGCTTTTAAGCACACAAGATTTTCAGATTTGCTTCTTTCAGGACTGAAGAAGAGGACAACAGCACAAACAAGCATCTACTTTTTCCAGCTAGATCATCTAGCCTCACTTACGTCCTTGTGCCATCACAGCTACACCACCACTACCATTAAAAAACCTTAATCCTCTGAATGCTAAAGAACCATCTCCAGATGTCATAATGGTTTCTTTGAATAAATACCATCAATAAACTTTAAAATGCCCCAAAGTAAGTCTGTCCAAAATGTGTGCCACCACATTTTATGCAAGTGCCCTGTATATAAACCAAGGACACCTGACATATAAAGTGGTATAAAAATACAAACTGACGTACTTTTAAGTATTTCCTGCCCTTTTAAACTTTGCACTTGTTCATTAATTTCAACAAATATTGAGGTGAGCCAGCTGCTGAGGTGAGAGGATTCATATAAATCCCTCACAGATGTTTGCTGACTTCAGATAGGAGCTTTATTATCTACAAGTCATTAATCAACCATTAACAAGTAAGTGTTATGGAGTCCCAGTATTAAGGTTCACTGCCAGAGGAGAATAATGGATTTTGCAGGCTGGCTGTGTCTACAAGAAGGGGAACTAAGAGCTGAGACAGGTCTGAGATAAAACATTTGGAGGAGATTAGAAAACATGAGAAGTCATTTTGTTGCTCTTCAGTTCGCCTTAAGAGAAAGCACTTCACAAGAGTTAAGCATTTACACAATAAACTGAGTGGAAAGTTCAAACTCATCTATCAGTTTGGTGATGAAGAGGAATGTGTCTTTCACAGCCAAACAAGGAACTCAGGCACAGGTGAGAATTACTGCTCCTGTGAACAATAATAAACACCATCCAAAGTGTTACCCTCTAACTGCTAGACTTTGAAGCTACAAAATCACCTGCTCTGGCTCCGGGGTCCTCAGACTTCACCCAATACATCTCACTACAGCCACAGACTTCAGTTCAAAACAACAGGAGCAGCTAAACTGTTGCATGCCACAGGCAGCGGACAGACGTGACTGCAGCAGCATCCATCAACTGTGAAAGCGGCAGGGTCTGTCGGATAGGCAAAGCATTGCCCTTACTGCAGAACACAGCAGCATTTCCCCTTCTTCACTCCTCTCCACCACAAAGTTTCTGCCAACTGGCCTTACAAAAAAATCCTTCCACACATCCGATCTGGAAATAATTCTGACCTGGACTATACAAGCAAGACACTTAAGAAAGCATAAAATTCTTTGAGTGAGTCACACTCATCCATAGAGTGTGTATCCCACTCAGTGGCTCTCCAGCTATGTCTGATTTCTGATACTTAAAGAGCAGGCAATAAAACAAACCAAAAAAAAAAGTAGAACTGAACCCCAGCAGGCAAATAACAGAAGACTGAAATATAAGTATCAAATATAGTTAATTCTCTTAATATCCAGAAGCAAATCTTAAGACAGCTTGAAGGGAAGACATTATGGAGACACAGATGTATAAACTGCAAGAAACCCTAAAGTCTGAGGGCTGAGAGATCCCATCTCTTGTTCCCTGTACTCTCCAGTTATTGCTACTCCCTATAGTAATAGTTCATCTCTAATTCCGCAGCCTCCATTATGAATGCATCATCCATGCCCAAAAGGTGGTATCACAATTATGAACGTAGCTACAGATACAATGACGAAATAATAGGAAATGAAGAATAAATATGGTAGTACAGACAATCTAAACAATTTTAGTATTCTCATGAAGGGGTTACAAAATACCCATTCAGACTTTGAAGACCTGGAAACAAAGTCAAAGAGAGGCCATAGGAGAAGTTTTACAGACAGAACCAGAACACGTTGCTGGCTCTCAGTCCTAGGCTCAGGCCACTAGACTACACAAAAAGGTGCAAAAGCCTTTAGGAATTCATTTCTAAGCTTCCTCTTTTATGTCATAGCCAGCAAAAAGACCTGCAAGTAGTTTCAACTCATTTTCCTTTCCTATTTTGCAGCTCTGATGTTTTCACAGAATACTTTCACAGGTTTCTGAAATACTGTGGAATTCTGCATGATGACAAATATGAAACCAGGTATTAGTTAGATCAAACACAAAGAACTTTCCAAAGCTCACATACTGATTACTTAACACACCACAGAGTAGGAAAAAATATCCCTTACAAAGCCATACTTCAATTTCCCTCAACAATGTTTCTTCGTAAAGAGCTTTACACAGCTGGAAGCATTAACAGCCTACCAGATGGTTCACTTCTCGATAAACACTTATGTTTTGTAAGTTTAAAGTCTAATGAACTGCAGTGCAGGAAGACAAAAGTTATGTATGCAGAGTGGTTCAAATAGCAGGTCAGGGCTGGGGCTGGACAGGGGACCAGCTCCATAGAAATTCCCACTTCTATGGTAGCTTTATGTTGGTGTAGGAGAGGGAGGAGGAACCGCTGATCCTGGCAGAAGATGAAGACAAAAAATGCTGAATGCTTCACACCCGCACACACCCACATGCACAGCCCGGTAAGCTGCTAACGCTGGACGGGAGAAGACCGTGACCACCAGATCCTGGCCCACAGCATTGTCCTAAACCTGCAGGTGCTTCCACAGCCCCAGACTACGCCTGTACCATGCCGCAGTCCATGACAGAAACTTAGCTCAAATTAAATTGTATAATCCCACAATAACCAGTCCTGAGTTATGCCTGGCACTGCGTAAGCGTACAAGGCAGAAAGTAGGGAACATTCATCTTCTTCTGCCCATGCCATCTGCCCAGCAGGCAATCATAGCCAGCCACCAATTAATTAGAACTGAGGAGCCCAAATGTTGCAAGCCCGGTTGCAAATTGGGGAGCAGCTCTGCTTGCCCATTTGGGTATAAACAGCTTAGTGTGGCAGCACTGGGGAAAGCCCCTCTAGGAGATCAGCGGGCGTCTGGGCTGGGTCTATCCCATCCTTCAGCAGGCTTTATATTTCTGCAGCTCCCCACCGGTCTGGATTGTGGTTGGCAACCTGGTGTGGACAACAGCTCAAAAACATTTCAAGTTTGGGGCTGAGAAACTGCAAAACAGGACAGCCAGCAAAACTCACTGACTCACCTTGAGACCGATCGAGATCTGTTAAGTGCTTTGACAAAGATCAAAGATGGTGCAGACTGGCGTCTTTGGGCCAAACTCTTCATTTTCTGATTGGAAAGAGAAACAAAATGAAATCATAGGTGAGATTCGGAACAATATCTGCATGCATACAGAGTTGTCGCAGCCAGACTCCACATGGGATAAAGGCTGAGTTATTGCCATCAGCGACCCTGGAGGGGGAAAATGGTTGTAAAATATCATATATTGAGAAAAACAGGAGCATGAACAAAAAGCCAGTGATAAAGAAAAGCTGATAATTGGTGTCTATACACAGATACCTGAGGAACACTACACATATGAAGTAAACACCTAGAGCTTGTCCTCAACCACATTTTGTCCCTTCATAATCTATTGTACTTTATTTTTAAGTATTATGTACTTTGTAATTTATCAAATAATTAGCTGGTGGTTCAAATTTCAAATGCTTGATACATTTCTGTGTCAGGTCTGACATTTACCATAAATTAAGGTTTGGATTCTACCCACCTAACCCTACATGCTGCATTAGGCCATCTTTTTTTCCAAATCTTTAGAGATGAGGGCATTTTCCTTCCCTACTAATCTAGCTGGAGCATTGCGTCTTGTCTCTCAGTAGTCAATAATAACGGATTTTTCATCCCTGATTATATATGGGACAAAATAGGAAAGTGAGAGGCAGGGCGGTTCTTAGCACAGAACTAGGAAGGGAATGGGAAAAAGGAGACACTCAAAGACAGGTAACGCAGCAGGGAAAAAAAGACAAAATGTAGGGAAGAGAAGAAAATGTCAGTAGCTATCAAAGGAGCATGGAATCCCATTGACTGAAGTTGAATACTATAATAAAAATACTGAGCAAGTAAACAACACTGTTTTGCCTGGAGGTAGAAATTTTCAAAAGCACCCACAGGAGACAAAACCACACATTTCCCTGAACAGGAATGTATTCGCCACTCTGTGCCCTCCCTCCTGCAGCCAGAAGCAGGATGAAGGAGTCCTGGCCCTAACTTTGGAGCTGCCCTCTAGAACCGGTTGTGCAGCCTGCTGTCAGGGTGCACGACCTCTCCTCTCCCTCACTGACCCTCCACTAGAAGGGCGGTTGTGACTTTATTTAGCTCAAATAGTTTTCAGAATAAACTGGAGAACAAAAGGACCGGGGTTGAACTCCTCCTGAGACGCCAACAGGACAGTTTCCAACGCTGGAGCGGTCCCTCACACCACTGAGAGCCCACAAACAGGTGAACCTTTGACAGTCATGAAGTCTCTGTTCTCAGCTAATCGCAAAGCAAGACTTTCTTTCTTTCTTTACACTAAAAATAACCACTGACTACCAGGCACAGATATGTTAGGCAACAACTGATTCTTCTGCCAATGCAAGTGCTGGATGTGGCACACATCTTGTTTGGGCAGGTGCGCAGCGTGCTCCCCTCGGAGAAACTAAACTCTACAGTATTACGTGCTTTACTTGCTTTTGACAAGTGTATTTCTTTTACTCATTGCATTTGTTATTTTATGGTGTCATTTTTTTGGTTCCCCCTTTATTTATGTAGAGCACGCTTGTTTGTTTTGTCAGATACTCAGTTACAGCTATTGTGCAGCAATTGTTATAAATTCAAATCTGTAATTTCAATTCACCTTTAAAAATTATCCCAGCCTCCCTCTTCCTTTCATCAAAAAATAACCTTCTCAAGACTGATAAATTAAGCCTGGGAACATTTAGATGTCTTCTATCTGATCAGAAAATAACTGGATAATAATTTAATGGATTACTAACAACATAGATACCTATTTTTGCTAGTTTTGAGCAAAAAAAAGAAAGAAAATACTTTGCTAAATTTTGCTAGTAAATGAAATCAGTTTGCCTTACTGCTAGCAAATCTGAGAAGCTGTTAGCATTTTAAAAAGTAGCATATCTACAAATACGAAGGCAAAAAGAAACCTGTGTAACAATGCAGTCTTGCAGTCCTACAGAAGACAAGGCACAGATTTCCCCCCAGCCAGCTATTTTTGGGGGAGTTTATATAAAGCATCAACTCCCAATTGGAAATTTACCGCAAGTCTGATTATTGGGCAGGTGGCTTTTCAGGGGGTGGTTAAAACTAGAGCATCTCAGCTCCTGCGAATGCAGCGGAGGTTTGGTTATCTTAAATCCTTTGGCTTCTCAGGTCTGAAAAGGAAGCCACCGAAAAAAATGCAGCATTTTAAAATCTCTCACAATCGTGGCAATTTTTTTCATGCCTGGGTTAGCAGCACTGAATAGTGCCTGTGGCAGTGAGATTCCAGTCAACTTAAATATCTGAGGACCGAGGTAAAGACTCGGACTACAGCACATTTAATAAGAACTTGAATGACTAGTAGAGAGTCACAGAATAATTCAGGTGGGAGGGGATCCCAGGAGGTCTCTGGTCCAGCCTCTGGGGACCTGCTGAGAGCAGGACCCGTTCGAGCAGGCTGCTCCAGACCGCCTCCAGTCCAGGTCTGCGTTATCTCCAAGGATGAGATTCCACAGCCTCTCCGGGCAACATTTTAATACAGCTATTAAGCAAAGCTTAACAAAAAAGAACCTTAAAACATAAAAAGATGGCTGATGAGGTTTGGAAAAGGAAAATTTTCACAGCAAAAGTGAAGTGAGTCGGGTCTGCTGTACGTAAATAAAAATATTACACAGAGATGTGGACTACAGACAAAAAGACCGGGTCTTTTTTGCTATGTACAGAGTTTGAGAAAATAAAATAAGTAACCATCATCATAACTTGAACTGATTTACTTTGAGAAGGAAGAGGACAAATTCATTTTTGGCGAAGTTGGCCCCAGATGCCTGCTGTCCTCAGTTTCACTGTGTTTACATGTGCAAAGATGTCACCCTGGCAATGTGGAGAAGAGGAGAGATACATCCTGGACAGCTGTAGTCAGAGCAGATGTTTGGGAGCTAAAGGAGATGCAGTGACCAATTATCTAAGCATGGGACACAGAGAAGCATTTCTCAACATGTGTCCCACATCATAACCTCCCATTTTTTCATGTAAATATTAGAAAGGTCAACACAGAGAGAAATCCTCATACTTACTGGCTGAGTCACACCCATGTGAAATGTATCATAAAATCAGTATCCATAATGAATGTTTACAGCGTGCCAGATGCAAAGATGATAATCTTGTATCAGTCAGGACAAATGAGAGTTATTTTTGCCTTCCTCACGTTCAAAAGCTTGAGTTCCCGCCCTCCTCCCCTCCTATTCAGGTTTAACTTCATACTTTCTGCATTTCTGGTGGTGGTTGTCTTCACTGCTTTTTTAACAGAAACAAAAAGTTTTGTTTTTTTCAGTTGTTGGACTGGTGGTACACGTTAGTATTCGGCTAGTTTCTCATCTGGTATAAACAGACGTAGGGCTACAGATTTCAAAAGAATTAATTTACACCAGATAATGATCAGACCTACACTCTAAAGCACTATTTTGTAAACTGTGATGGTAGGTGGTTTATCAGCAGATCAGCCCACCATGCTGAGGACAGTAACCTTGCAAACCATCGCTGAAAATATGCTGTCTCTCCTCAGGAATCATAACCCCTATGGACTGCAGGATTACAGTAAAACTTCCACAAGTATCTCACAAGTCATCGGCTGGAGGAAAAATCTATTCCTGACTGCCAGTATTCAACTAATTTTGCCTCGCAGTTTAAGTGGATAATGGTATTATATGGAATTAAAGTAAATTAATATTGCTGAGTTATGATATTAATTCCCAATCTGTGAAAAGGGTAACATAGAGCAGCATCTGCCTGATGTCCACAGAAAAAATGAAACCGAAGATAAAGCACTCACTTGTACTTTGTGTATATCACTTAATTATATCAAGCTTAGAAAGAGAATGGCAGAGCATGAATTAAATAAAGAAGGCATGAAAAAAATCATGGTATTTACTATTTCTTTTGTGATGACAAATAACTTAAGTAACAGATACACAGTGCATATAATATTTTACAAGCATCTAGAGAAGTGAAAATCTGTGCGATAAGTAGATACCCTACTGCAGCTTCTGCAAAGGTGTAGGAGGTGGGAGCAGTTGGGCTAACGCAGGGGCTGTGGGTTGTGATTCCCCGGGACCCGATACGATGGTCAGACACATGCGGGAGGATTCCTCTCCCCCAACCTCAGACTTGCACACCTGAGCTGTTAGCCCTGTGCTCGTTTTGTAGTCAACAGAGAGAAAAGGACGCATTTAGCGCACAGTTCATCTTGTCCTGGAAGTGCTGATTGCCTTCACTGACTGTAAAAGAAAACTAAGGTGACCAAGGAAATTGAGTTAATCAGCTCAATCCTCTCCTTGCTATCTGAGCAAAGGACAGGGAACAGACAAATTTGTGAGCTCAGTAACATAGGGAACAATTGATTTCTCAGAGAGTGGTTTGAGCTTAGGATGAGAAAATCGTATTACGTGATGTCTATTTAAGAGATTCATATCCAAAATAGTTGAAAAATATATTCGGTTCCTGACTGGCAGGTGAACGTAGCAGAAATGCCTCCTCAGCAATGTGCAGATACCCTTGTAAAAGCCTCCCCAGAGATGAAAGGATTTCAGGCTCCTGATTTACAGGCTGGCTCCAGAAGTGGGTCAAGGCTGGGACATGTGCCTGGGTCATTTAACTGGGTGACAGGGACAACACTCAAATGTGCCAATACCTTGAGCTGCGGATTGCACGCGAGTGGCTAAGCTCTCCCTCTCACTGCTTTATTTTTCTGATAAAAAGAAGTCTGATTTTAACAAAGCCTACTCTTTAAAAGTATCTAAGTTAGTAACAGTGAGGGATTTGACCCATGCAAACTCTGTTCTTCTTGTCTGAGCAACAAAACCTGTCTGTGGCATACATTCCTGGTTCGAACCAAAGCACAGAACACAAACATTTACCAAAAACTCTAAGGCAAAGTTTGACTAATTGCCCAACAATCAAAAAATCAAAACAATCCTCAGCACCAAGCAGTCAATTTTCCAGGACAATTTGGCATCAGTCTTCCCCCTTTATCACTGGGCTACTTATGAGAGGCAATAAATCATTTTTTCCTACGTGCCATAATCCAGTATTTGTTAGACTTACAGCATAGGGTTGTCTAAAAATACCAGAAAGAACAAGAATCTTTTATAAAGCAAGAAATGGCCCTATACTGACCTATAACAACCCCGAGCCCTTATAAACAGGGTGAGAAGATGACTGCAGTTGAACTGCTGGCTCAGGCAGCAGAGATGTCTAGGTCCCACAGAGAGCCCATTTACCATAAAGGCAGAGCAGGTGACCAAACTATGTGCTCTTGTTTATGCTGGCAGAATACTTTTACTTACAAGGATCTTCCTAAAAAGAAAGCCATTTTTGGATGGATAACCGGGGAGCAAACAATCGCAGGGGCACAAGAGGAAAGAGCTATCAACACAGTGGAAGCAAAAGCACATCTTAATGGAGCAGCAGCTGCAAGAGAGCACAGCAAAGATGGAGACCAAAGGCCATCTCAGAGGAGAAAGAAAAACTGATGAAAGCAACTATAGGAAAAAGATGTTCTACCAACTGCCTCCCAAAGGACCTAATCTTTGGAAGCACTGCTACGGATGTGTTCAAAAGATCTCACCCATCTACAAAAGATGGAGATGAGGAAGACAACTAAAAATGTGGAGGAGGGGAGGACAGAATATTTAGCCTATGGGTCCGACTGTCAGCTGCACTGTGCCCACAGTGCTCAGACCAGCGACTGGTTGCGGTGGTTTTGATACAGCCCAAAGTTTCCTTTCAAGCCTGACACAAAGCGGGAAGGTTAACACACGGACATGATTCTGCCCCAGTGTCTGTACAGCAAGGCTCTCTTAGGAGCAGTTTACAGATGACAGAGGGAGGAGATTATTCCCCCATTCCACAAGGATACTTCAAGCATTAAGTAAACAGGCAATGATTTGGTATATGCAGTTCTTGAGTATTAGATCCCACAAGGCATGCCAAGCTCCTCTCTTTCCTATTGCCACCATGAGCAACAAAAAAAAACCCAACCCAAGACTAGGAAACTCAAGAACTAGAACACGTTGTTTTATGCATAATATTCAATTCTCTCATGGACAGACAGAGGGAGGATTGCTAATGCCAGTTCGTAATTAAAACAGCATCAAGAGGCACATCACTACAGTAAGTTATCAGACAACAGCACAGCCTGCCAAGGTGATTTCAACCTAAGGACCAACTACGTGGATGACTTCATTAAAACAGGGGCTTTTTCAGTCCTCATCAGAGATAAAGTTGCTACAGGATATGTCTGCGGGATAAGAGGAATTGTCCATCACTTCACTAAACAGTGCCAGAAGTGTCCCTGGACAGTCGAGATTCCTGGCAGGTGTGATTTTGACAGCAACCCCCCAGATCCTCAGCCAGGATCACAGTAAACAGCACAGAGACTCTCAGGAAGAAGAAATCTCTGCCTTAAGGAGCTTTAAGTTAAAAAACTTATATATATAAGGACATGATCATCAGGTATAATGGCAAATACATACTTGATTCATCTTTGCAAAGTAAGATGAACGGATGAAGATTATGTACGACTACCTTTACTCTTCCAATGCTGTTAATTTGCATTAATTTTATCCATTTAGTACACTGTTGAGGAACACTACAACTCTCCTTTCCCCAACAGTAAACTGTTGCTGTATTTGTGATCAGAATCACAAAGAAACACATTTTTTATGGTGATGGAATACCAGATTTCAAGTCTCAAACCATAAATACTGTTTTGCTTATTGTGCAAAATGGTTAACTTTTTGCACATTGTATGAGTAAACACAAAAAATTGCTGAGCCTCAAAAAAATTATAAGTAGTCACTTGAAATCTTTAAGGAGGCAGCAAAAAATCCTAAGAGTGAATTCTTATGTTACCAAATATTGTCTTGTGTAAAACATTCAGGGTTGGTTGGAATCTACCCCCTCTAAGAAAAAAGTGAAAGACCAGGAACTTATAAATATGGTTAAATGACCGCAGCTGCTACTGCTGACACAGTTACACAGGCATAAAAGACATCTCTGCTGCATAGTTTGTTTTGATAAATTCGTAGAAATAAGCTCTATCAGTATAATCACTCTTACTCATGTTACTTCAATCCACTTCAGAGTTGCATCAATTTACTGGTATTGGTTACTAAACTAAACAGTCAGTACAAAACTTCTCTGTAGGTCAACCACACATAGTCCGGTGACTCCGGTAAGTCCAGTGAGGAGGGAATCTGGTCCAGAATTTTTCCAAAGCACTAATGAAAACACTGCACTTCAATGTCACCTTTGAGCAGGGTGTCTCGAATGCCTTGTAAGCATTTAACAGAGAGAACCTCCCAGTGCCTGCAAGGCAGGTTAGCAGTTCAAACCGCTTTGCATGTCAAGAAAAGGAGAGGAAATGTTTCCAGGAAAATACTTTAAACGGTCACACAAAATACATGAAAAAAAGTCCTAGACAATTTCTGTCTCTTGGTCTTATGATGCGATCACGCATGTGATCCTTCAGCCAAGCGGAAGATGAAGTAGGAGTTCAGGCACCACAGAACAACGTAGCAAATCTCAGCTAAATAAATTTAATTTGAGAAAGGTATAGTCATGATAATAGAAAGGAAAAAAGGTTCAGTGGTCACTTAGCATCCCACATTTGGGGGTATTTGTGCCAGAAAGTAAAATAGTTGATGTTAAATACATATTTGCAACAAAATTGTTCAACTTGACATGCTGTGTCGCCAGTATCAAAACTGGTTTCTTGCCAACACATTCTTCCATTTAACTGTATGCAACCAACACAAGCAGTGTAATCTCCCCAGTAGTAAGAAAGACTTTCTGTATTGTAAAAAAATATGATGCTTTGGCACTGAGTGGAAGACAAAACAGAGGTATAGAGAGAGTCCATAGGACCCAAATAGTATAAAAATATTCGAACTGTCACTGAGATCCATCTTCAGGCAAAATTAAGACTAGGCCATTGCTGCACGAGCATAAAGGTAGGAATCTTCTTCCCCAGACAGACACAAAGAGGTGGCGTTCCAGTAGTCCTAAGGGAGCACCACAACCATGGATGAGCAGATGAGCAGTTGGCTGGATGTTGGTGGCTGCCTGTGCTGGCTGTGCGTGGTGTGCAAAGCTGCCATATGCTGCATAGCCCAGCCAGGGTCTCAAGCTGCTTCTCCACAGGAGCATTTCCATCTGTACCCCTGTCGCATGTGCCTCCATGCTGAGGAATTCCAAGAGGGCTGCCAAGATCCGTAAAAAGTAATATCCCTGCTCCCTTGTCAGCGCTGGCAAAAACAAGGTCTGCGTTCCTTCGACTGTGGGCTCTTTGGAGCAGGAATAGGAAACACAAGTGCTACCATTAATATTTGTCCTCAGAATGCTGAATCATGAAGTAGAACTTGTAAGAAAAAAATGTTCATCTTTACAGTACTTGAGCATCCCTTCTTATCTCAGGCGGGTGCCTGGTATCAGGGCTCTGCCAGGCTGGAACGTACGTGGTACTCTGTCTTCAGCAAGAATGAAAGAAATGATAGAAGAAAAAGCAAAGCTGCACATTTAGCCATCTCAAATTAGACTGCAGTACTTGGAGAGGGTGAGTATCTACTCCATCACTTTGTCCAGCTGGGTAGCAGAAGGTACTCCACCACTTTTCATAGGTGTATCACACTCCCTCTTCAGAAACCGATCAGGTATTAACTGCAGCAAAGTGTGGTAGAAATCTTGGCCAAACACTCTCCAGGCAACCGTCTCACCAGCAGCAGCTGCCATGAGAAGAGGTCCCCAGGGCTGCAGTCAGGCAGGAGCACTACATCCCTTGGTGGGACACGGCACACATGGATACATCCCATGGAAATGAAAAGCATCACTCCCCAGCCTGAAGAGACGCTTTGGCAGGAGGAGAGGGACCAGGACTCCTCTCCACACTAGTGTGCCATGGCCAGCAAAGCCCCAACCACTGCTCAGCCACAGAACTGGACACAAGCTCAGCTTCTACTACCACGCATCCTAAATTCATGTCACCAGGTGGACAGATTTAGTAAAGGACACTGTAACCTGGCCAGTCATTCTAATCCTGCCAGACTATTTGGCAGTCAGTAGTACTGTGCACCTCTAAAGAAAAGGCAGTGCATACATTTAAATGTCATTGTGAGGCAAAATTGGTAAGGCAGGAAGGTACCGGCTCTACTTTGAGTAGAAAAACACTACAGCACTTGCTAAACCAAGGAGAAAAAAGAGTTCCTGTTTTACACAGTGGGGAAAATATGGTTATTACAGCCCGCTCGTTACAGCAAAATAGAAGGCAGAAACGGGTACTTGTCTGTACGCAGAAGTGAGCATTTTGCACTTGATCATGTCAGATGCTGAAAAGCAACTTGAGACATCAAACAGATTTTACAACCAGTTTTGAAGACGGGATGATGCTCTTCTGCTATCAATTGTGATATGCTTAGCGAGCGCAAGGCGCTTCTTTGGGAAGCTGCTCCTACATTTCTCTTGTAGAAAGCACGTGCGAGAGCAGCCAGCAAACCCCCTGAGCTCCAGCAAACCCTTCCCTCGCTCCCCCCAGATCCCTCATACCTCCCCTGGATAATCATTCTGCAAACCTCCCCACAGCTCTCTCTCATACCCACCCAGCAAAACCTCCATCAGCAGCAAAGCCTCCCCTTAGGTCTCCCCAGCGCATCCATGCAGCAACACCCCCCCTTCCCCAGCTCACCGGGAAATTCATGCAGCAAAGCCTCCTGGCTCCACCGACCACCACCCAGCAAACCCTTCCCTGCTCGCCGGGACCCCCATGCAGCAGTGCTCCTCACCTACCCACAGCCATCCAGGCTGCAGCCTCCCTTTGCTCCCGGGACATCCGTGCAGCAATCCCCCTCAAGTCCCCGGGGTTATCCATCTGGCAGAGCCCCCAGAGCTCCACCGGGCACCGCCACACCCCCGGCTCCCCGGGGCACCCGTGCAGCAAGCCCTTCCCGCCTGCCCCCCCGGCCCCCGCTCCCCCGACGGCTCCCCCCGGCCCCGCTCCCGATGGCTGCGTGCCGCCCAGACCGCTGCCCTGGCAGCGGCGGGGTAGGACCCGGGGCGGNGGTGGGCGGGGGCAGCGGAGCGCCCGGTGGGGACGCGGTGGCCCGCGGGGGGCGGGCTCCAGGACCGGGGCGGGGACCGTGGGATGCTTTCCCGTGGGGTCTCCCGGGGGTGGCCTCACCTTCTTGTTGTCGGCGGCGGCGAAGACCCTGCTCTCGCCGCTCACCGAGGACGAGCGGCCCGGGCCGAGGTGCTCCTGTTGCGGGGACATCACGTCCATGCAGCCCCGCGCCGCCGCCCTCCCGCCGCGGGGACCTCCGCGCCGCCGCCGCCGCCGCCACCGCCGCCCGCACCATGGACNAGCTGTGGGGTGTCAGCAGTGGGGTGGTGTCGGAGGGTCCCAGGAGTGGGGTGGGTGCTGTGGGGTCTCGGCAGTGGGGTGGTGTTGGAGGGTCCCAGGAATGAGGTGGGTGCTGTGGGTCCCAGAATTATCCTGCCGCCCCCCCCCCCTCCCTGCAGAAGGCAGGTCAAGGCAAGACACAGCCCCCCTCCAGAGCCATCCCCAGGGATGGTCCCCACTTGAAGAGCAAAGTGCGGGTTGGGTGCAGGTGTGGGTGCGGGTGTAGGTGCGAGGGTCCCACCATGAGGTGACCATGGCAGCACAGGCTCCGAGTCTGCTGGGGCAGCCCAGGTGTGGCTGAGGAGATGCCATTGTACTCCAGAAAGCCGTGAGCAAGAAGGAGGAGGAACCAGTAGTTACACGCTAAGGGATGGCGTTGGCTTGAGAGCAAACGGGTGTAAATTGGCTATAAATAAATCTCATCGGGAGATGGGAAGAAAGTGTGCTGATGGCACTGACCGTACTGATGGTGGGAAGAGGAGGTTGTGGACGAGCCCCGCCGGCCAGGAGCAAAAGGCAGAGCTCCGGTGGTGGTCTGATACGGCTGTCGTGTTTGTACATTATCATATACCCTCATTAATTACGGGGTCTTCAACAGGAAGGCTACTCCTGATCACCCAGGAGGTTCTTTCTAATCCTGCCTTTCTACACTTTGCGAGGGATATTTTTATCTCCAGCCTTTCCAGCTGTCACAGACTCTACGTGCATTTTCTCCCATGTTGATCACAAAAGAAAAGCAGAAAAAGAGAGATCCTGCCATCTCATGTGCAGCTTTTCATATCTACTGCTTTTCTTCTGCCAGAAAAAGAGTGTCTACGTCCCTGTGATGAACTGGATTGGGAACTGATCCAGCTTTTATAAGGTTACCTTTCATCTGGAGAACCCAGGCTGGTTCTTCTGGATGCAGAAATGTATGCGCTGTTTCTGTAACGTGGTGGCAGCTGCTCTTGCCGTGTATGACTGAAATGGCAGTAAATTATGATATTTGGTTCCCTGCTCTGTCGCCATCTTAATAGGTTATTTAGGCCCAGCATGTTCATGTGATAGTGCTTCAGTGATCTCTTTGTTGAGATTGATGTGGGCACCTGCCCTCTCCTTGCACCCTCATTTCTGCAAGTCAGTGGAATCAGGTAAGTGTAAGTAAAGGAAAGATGAAATATTAAAGCCTGGGATGCAGTATGAGTGCTTCTGCCTCCTCATGCAGCAGCACTGGGATTTCATGGATCCAACTTTTCCTCTTTTCCTCTAAAATTTTTGTCTGTGACCGTTAGGCCACCAGGAGGTGGCTCTTGGATAACACCATGCCAGTGTGTCCCATCTCAGAAAGCCCACCGGGCTGCCCCTGATGTTCTTGAGAAAGAGAAATGGATGGTTAGGGCAGAGGTTCGTATGCATTATGTATGTTAACGTGTCATGAGTTGCACCATTTCCTCCTCATTGAATTTGTACAGTCTTTCAGCTGAAGTGTGAAAACCTTTAAATGATGCATTCTTGGTGTCTGCAGTAATTTACAGACAGATGGCCATACATCACCAAAGCAGACCAGTGTGTAAAAAAAACCTTCTGAATTTTTAAAGCACAAGTCTCCAAAAGCCATGATGTCAGCTAATTTTTGTACCCGGTGGCCTCGGCATGAGCTATGTGTCAGACCTTGTCCCGGTGCTCTCACAGGTGCTCCCGTCCCCTTGGTCATGTCCCTGTTTCCCCTCCTTCCACCATAGTGCTGGTCCTGCGGGGAGGGGGGGTGGTTAGTGACAAGTGGAGAAAAAAGAGAGTTGTAGGCTTCCACTGGCGCGGCGCCCACGTCTATAAAATCAGGAGGTGAGTCCCCGATTACTACTGCACGGCACCCAACGCGGTGGGATGCCATCCCCAGACAGGTCCCCCAGCTTCCGTGAGAGGGCTAAGAAAAGATTTGTCAAGGTAGAAAGGAAACGGCACAAAATGCCTATTGGAAGCCCAGTGTATATTTAGCAATTTGGCAACCTCCTCCCCAGAAACATTTGCAAGTGATGATATTCTTGGTGACATTTTGGAAATGGGGCTGTGAGTATATGTTTATTTTGCAGAGGAAACGTTACATAAACTCTCCGAAACGCTCGCACGTGCTTGAAGGTGTTCTTTTATCTACTACCATGAGCACATTTCCTACACTCTTTGTGGAATGCCAACTCTTTCACCTACCCGCTGAGATAAATAGGTTAAAAACTTGCCATTTAGTGAGCAAGATCGGAGGAGCTTTCTTCTCTGCCCAGCACAAATACATTTGCATACGCAAACATACACCCATCAAGTTTTTGTTAGCTGCAGTACTGCCCTGGTGCGTACTTTCCCAGACCTTTCCTTCACCTGCTCTGCCAGAAAAGCGGACGGGGAGGTTGGAGCCGGAGATGGGAGCTGGCAGGAGTGGCTCGGAGGGAGCAGGGCTTCCCCTCGCTGCGGCAGGAACGAGGGGAGGCAGGGAGGGAGCAGTGCGGGGTACAGCAGCGATGCACAGGCAGCCTGGAGCACCCCGCCTGTAAAAAGACCTCTGGGGTGGAGCGGGCAGCGAGCGGGTCCCACGCCTTACGGTGATTAAGCTCAAAGGGTAAAACTAAATAAACAAGCTCGCTAAGAATGGCCGAAAACGGGAAACGGGAAAAATAGGTTTTCCCAAAGGACTCTTCAGAGCTTAACCGACAGTTTCTTTCTGGCAGATCAGGACTTTGTTTATTGATTTTAGTTTGGATTTTGAGATACACTTGAAAATGGGTGGTGTGATGGAGGCGGGGGAGAGGATGCGACTGCAGCCTGTGCAGCATCCCCGGTGCTGCCGCTGCCCGACTGTTACCTGCCTCTGTGCAGAGATTCCCGATGGGAAAACCACCACCTCTCCCTCACTGCCTGTCCAGGGATGCAGAAATTCCCATGTGGGCTTTTGCGGAGCCAGGCCCGGGGATGGGGCTGCTGCTGCCCAAACCGCCCCGGTCCCCGCCACCCCACACCGCAGAGCAGGCATGATCGGACACCGGCCAGGCCACGGAGCGCCTTCTGGGCACCTCCACTCACAACAACAACGCTGTCTGGGTTTTGACATCAGCTCTGGGTGTTTCTGACCTGTGTCAGTCTGAACAATGAAAATCCGAGGTATATAATTGCACCAAACCATCCTTAAACTGCACCAACTGTCATCACCACCAGCTAAAATCCTACTTGAGCCCTGCCCTAAAAAAAGATGTGCAAGGCCCAGAGAATAACATGCATGTTCATAGAAAGATTTTCTTTCTGTTGCCTTGACCACAGTGTTGTGTGAAGAAAAATACTGGGGAGGCAGAGGGGGGATTGGGACAGAGAAATATATGGGTGTTGTAGGAAAATCACGTTTGTGCATAAGGCAGAGGAGAATTATTCATGGGCAAACCCATCCAGATGGAAATATGACCCCTGTAAATCTGCCACATTAGGGAAACCCACAGCGAACTGTTAGCAAATGTGAGATACACAGGCTGCAGCTACCTCCAGCTTTTATGAGCTTTCCAAACACGTTAGCACTAGCGGACATTCCCTTCCAAGAAAATTACGATATCCGAGGAACTATGTGAGGCTAGAAATGAGTGAGCTGTACTTAACTTGCACTGAATAAATGTGATTCTACCAAATCTGCCCCAAAAGGGTGCATTTGCCTGAACACTAATTTTATGAACCCCGCAAGTGCCTCATGCAGTTAAAGCCATGCAGTAGATCTGAATTGGAAACTCCAGAGGCAGTTGTATTTCAATGAGACCTGATGCAATAACTTTCTGTTTTAATATCCCAATACCTGGAATCTCATGCTGCTCACACATTGTAAGCAGCTAAAAATAGGGCCCTATCCTGGACAGACTGGAGCTACTCAGATGAAGAAAAGCTGGGCTGAGAGGAAAGGTTGGGGAGGGAGAACAGGATGGGTAGAATGGTTGCTGGAACTCAGCACAGGAGCTCTAGCAGAAGACATTTACCCTACAGGGTGAATCCTTCATTGCTCATCTTCACCGTATTTGCTGCTCCTCCTTGCCAAAAAGGTTATGGTAAGCTGAGAGCATCCTCCATGCTCTGTGGTCCCGGAGGGTCTGGGCAGAAGAAAGCCCAGGTACCAAGCCCTGCCCTTCTGTTTTGATAGCAGCTTGCTAATAAAATTGTTAAACCCTGTGTGAGTAGTTGCTAAGTGGAATTCGCAAACGTCCTGGGATTCAGGCCACAGCGGTTATTAATGCTTTGCGCAGATAGGTTCACATTAACAGGAAATACCCCATTCTGTCCCTTCCCATGCTCTAAAGTTTGCAGGGCCTTTTGTGCCAGATGCTCTGCCTCAGAGACTCCATAAGCGCTGGGAAACACCTCACTTGGGTAGTTCTGCCAAAGCTTGTCTAAGAAACAAAGATCAACGCGCTCGCACTACCCCCGAAATATAGGATGGCCCCATGTGAATGTGACATCAGAATTTGCAGCACGTGGCGTGTTTCCAGCAGCAGGGATGAGTGTGACATCGGTTGGGGACCCCAGCTGACAACTCGGATGGTGCAAGTACTGGGAGGGTCTGAGTGTTGGGTGATCCACGCGGTGTCACCGCTACGGCCAGCTCGAGCCCTCCTCCTGTGGCCCCACCTGCTGCCCAGATATGAGGGAAGACTTTCACAACCCAGCCTTACAGAGGAACCTACCAACAGGCCTACCAATTCTTAATGTCTCTTTCAGCCTTATTACATATGCCGTGTGAAATTCAGTCCAGCGCATCAAAGGGAATTTTGCCTTTGAAGGGCTGCATGCTTCCTGCATGCAAACGTTGCTCTGATTTAATTAAGCTTGATTTTCTAATCAGTGTAGTTAAACCAGTACGATGCTTGTGAGCAAATACGGCTGAGCGTAAGCACCTCAACATGCATATAGCTTGATATCAACACCACCCATAAGCAAGTGACATTTGAATTTTCCTACCATTCACATTTTCCCAGATTTTCCTATTTCTTACTTCTGATTTTTATGCATTATTTCTTTTGTTCACATTAATATGCTCATAAGATTGTTTATTTTTCATTTCTCTGCACTGCAGATTTTCTTGCGGTCATTGTCCAGAGTTCAATCTTTCAATTGCAAATTGCGAGGCGAAGTTAAAAGTCAGTAACTGGATATTCATCCATGAGGGACCTCACGTAGGAGCTAAGTATTAGACATGAAAGGATAGCATTTCATTTAAGATAAGGCCTAATCTCTTCCCTTTGTGAGCAAGATTTCAGAACTAAATCTGAGCACTTGTGCCTGGAGCTGTTTAACTTTGCTCTCAGCTAGGTGGGTAGCGATGGAAATACACAGAACTGAATCTGCGGCATAATCCTGAGTACAAAAGGCAGGTGCCACTAAGAGAAGGGAGGCTGACTTTAAGAATCATCTACTAAGGGTTCAGATATGTGCAGGACACACATCTCTTCTGTACAAGCTCGAGCTTTCTTGAATCTCGTGTACCCATCACACTACTTGACTCCTGGAAAACCAACCATCCACAGCCCTCGCAGTCATGCTCAGCACTGGGGTTGGTTTCTATTCATCAACATATTCTTGAGAAAAGACATCCTATCACCTAAAATTTGATGAGAGGGTGTTTTCAGATGCTTGTTCTAAAATTACGGTTGAGAAGCATGGTTATCAGCATACAGATCATAAATAACCTGTGCTATTTTTTGTGTTATAGCCAGGTGTTGCTGACAGGCTCCCTGGAGCTCCACAAAGCATTGGCCACGTAGACAGCCGAATTCCCCTTTCAGTGGGTTGAGGCACAGAGTGATAAATTAGGTAACATGAGTCAGGTTGGCATATATGCGCCCAGTGAGAATTATACACTCATAACAGGAACTTTTACAGTAACTAGAATGGGAAATTATTGGGGTTGCATTAAGAATAGAGCATCTTTGTCTTATGGCTGATGTGACTTAAATTTATTGCAAGCAGAAAGTGGACTGTTGACATTGGCTCTTGAGGAAACATGAAGGAAGCTCCCATGAACAGGGAACCCTTTCGACTGTAACATGCACTCATCCATAAAAGTTATCACATTATCATCCTCGCTCTGGATTCATTTCAGGCATCGCTTTCGCTGTCTCTAATTCACAACCTAGACAGTTTTTACTGCGAGTGTGTTTAAGAACCCAGAGGGCCATATTTTTTGTCAGTTTGTGTTTTTAACACACTGATGGATTGTATTGCAATTCTGATCCCTCCTTGGATTTACTATTTTCCATTCACCATAGAGAACTCTCTTTTCCTTACAACTTGTGGGTCTGTCAAGCTGTGAATGACAGACATTAAAAAAAAATTATGGGCAAGGTTTTTAGTTGTCCTTTCATAACACGCTGCAAAATGTTCCACTGCAAGAGTGGGATGCTTTCAAAACTGACTCAGATTAATAAAATATGAGCTAGACATCCTCCTGCTGACTGGGGCTCCGAGAAAAAATGGCTCTCTTTTTCTTGTACACAGTGTTGAATTACTCAATATAACCTGATGTACATATCTTCAGCTTCTGTAAGCCAAGGTGGGAGCCCAAGCTTCACTGCACTCCATCGAGCCAGGACTTGGCTCTCCTGCCTGTCTCAGCCTCTAACCACACGGCTAACAGTTCACAGATTAAATGGTCTGCTACAGGAGGGCTGGAATTCCTGAATCTTCTGGCTGATGTGGACAATGAGGGCTGTCGACCTCCAAATGAAGTTTGGCTTTTTGCAAGAGGATTTAATTGCTGGAAAGGGGTGGCCAGTGAGAGCCAGGCAGAGGAGTGCCCACGGTCCCTGCCAGGCTCCCACCACCATGCCACATCTCAAGTGCTAATTCCAGCATCTCAATGTTTTAAGAGAAAAAGCAACGGTTTTGCAGTGTATCTGAGCTGGTCCCAACTCCAACATGGTAATTGTAAGGTGCAGATCTAGGAAGGACCTCAGAAGATCACCTCACCTTGTCATCAAGGATCATTACCTATGTCTTTCCCAAAGGCCTCCTGGATAACTTGTTCTTAGAATGTGATGGGGATGTGCGGCCTCCCTTGAGAGCCTGTCTCTGCATTGTCCCCACAATTGGGAACTATTTTCCCTGATGCCTGACCAAAAACGCCTCCTCCGCAGTTAAACCTATGACAACTTGTCCTAAGCCCAGGGGATATGAAAAGAGTTTATTATTTCCTCCTTAGAGCTACCTTCTACATATTTGGACACTATGTCCCCACAATCCTCTTTTCTAGACTAAACAATACCAAATCCTTCAGCTTTTCCTTGCAGTTGATGATTCGTGGTACTCTGATCAGTCTTGTTCTCTGAATTCTTTCCATTTCGTACATTTCCTTTCTAAATCATCATTTCCAAAGGGGGATATGTTTTGTTTGTAAGGATGATGTGCACATGTTTCTCTTCCTTTCACACCCCACCTTCAAAACAAATGTTTCTCTGCTTTTTTATTAACTGAAAAAAAGGTGTATTGTGGGGAGGAGTGTGGGGAGGTTGGCAGTCCATCCTTAATATTTTACAAAAACATTTGTTATTCCCCATGACGCAGAAAGCCATTTAGGAAGGAAAAATGTATTAGTCTCACATTTCCTAAGTGTCTTTATAACTGTTGAAGCCAGAAAATATATGTGAAGCTATTAAAATATTTGGATAGTGTAAGTTTAGATAAGATTCCAGCAGGTATTCCTATCACACTTATTTCACAATGTGAAAGCTGTGACCCAGCATTTAGCTCCTGAAGGAGCAGGATATGGGCCCTGGTTATCAAGCAAAGCTAAATGGTTATTGCTTTTAAATTAACAGAAAGGTGATCGCTACTGAAGTGCGTACATCTGGATGGAAACCTAAGCCATAGGCTAATTGTGGGCTTCAATTATGTTAGGATTCAAGCTTAAGAAAAGAAAGGGTTTGTTACTGTAATAACTCCTAGACCCCTTCAAAACAAAAACTGTTTTGTAAACTTTGTTAAAAATTAAAATTTTTTAGGTCACAAAGTAGGGAAAAAATAACCTGAAAAAAAAAGAAAACAGTTAACCTATTTTGAAAAAAAATCCTTCTGGATGCTGGAAGAGTAAAAAAGTTCATTGCCATGAATGCTCAGGAATTTGGGCAGAGGAGCAGCAGGAGAGGACCTGAAGGGGTGGGAAGGAGATGCGAGGGCAGAGGAGACACAGAGCTGGCAGCCGCAGCGCTGCCAAGTCAAGAAATGCCACGTGCAGCAAGAGGGGACAAGGAGGTGGCAGGGGCATCGTGGGCACAGCCCTGAGTGTCTTGGCTGGGTTGCTGTCACGGAGATCCTTGCGGAGGCACAGTGGGTCGATGACCTGGACGGGGAGGATGGGATGCCTTCGGACCACTTTGCCTGTCCCCCCCAGCGAGCAGGGAGCAGCGTCAGCTTGGCAAAGGAACAACTGGATCTTCCCTCAACCTAAAAATAGCGACATAAATATTGTGTACGCATTAATTATAACTGTTACAAGGGTACAGTGTGGAAAAAAACTAATTAATGTGAGGCATGTTCAAATGACTTCACTGAAAGCCATGCTTTTTTCTTAAAGGAACATGATTATTTTTTTCCCCCAGATGCTTTTAAATATTGCACTGAAACAATATAGTTCTCAGGGGGGGCTTCCCCTCTGGAAGACCCCCAGGCATGGGGTCAGAGAGCTGGTCACCATAAAGTATAGCATCAGCAATTACCACATATTACAGTACTTTGCACACAACCTGGCTACAGGAGCACCTTATAATTTATTTAATGCAATTGGGGTATATACTAATGGCAGCCCTGAGGAGCAATAAAACACATAGCATAGATAATCACTATTAGATGTGCCGGGACCATCTTCTTGGGACAACATGCAAGCCTACCATCTTCACATCTTATATATTTGCAGTTGTCAAAACATAGTTGGCTGCGACGATGTGTATTTGGCCACAAAAATTTAAAAAAACAGGCTAAAATTAGTGTCAAGGAAGAGCACTGGGTATTTATTAAAAAGAAAGCTGAAACAGTAATCACAGGACTATCATGTTGATTCTGCTGCTGTTCAAGGTTCACAGCTTAATTCTGCACTAAAGAGGTTTGCTGTTGGCCCGAAGACTTACAGGTCAGTGGAAACTGTTGATCCTGAGAGGCCTGTCAAGAAAAATGAGTGAATTATGGGGTTTGGCCAAGTCATGTGCTTACCAGGCCAATTTCGGTAACCAAGGCAGCAAAAAATCCATTTCAATGAACTGAAATTAAAATGCGTATAAATGTACAGTCTAGGTTTTGCAGGATTTTTAATGCTTTGCAGTATGACATAATGGCACATGTTTTATGTCCTCAGAACTTTTCTGCTAGTTTCAAAAGGTTGAACTGACACTGATGTCACATTATCCACTTATTCTGCAATATATTCTGGCCTTGTGCTTTATTTAATGCTTTGCAGTGTTATTTGGATGCCGTAATTTTACAGTTACCTCACTGGATCGATGAGGAAAAGTAAAAAGCTGCCAGACGAAGGTTATTTCACACATGAAGTCGTCAGCAGCCCAGGCCTTTCCTAGCTTGCCTTTCCTTCTCCTCCACCTGAATGCAAACCCATTAAAAATGGTCCAGGAAACCTCCACCTCTGCCTTCACACGCAAGATGCTCGTAAATCGTATTTCTTCAGCAGGAGTTTATAATCTGATGTTAATGAAGACTCTAGGGTAGCGCTGTGTTTGAGAAGGAACCGGCGCCAGGACCGCGGTTGATGTATGTTTGCATGCCTCCAGTGTTATCAGTGGAAACCCTCTGAATTACATCAGCGCGAGAGCTTTCCCGTTCTCTTCAGTTCAAAAGTTTCTATTGGCAGGATAATAAAAATCCAGCATCGCATCTTGTGAATAGTTTACACTGCGAATTCCAGAGCCCTGGCTGCTCCACCGCGCAGGTCCCAAAACACAGCAGCCGTGCTGCTTCCCATCTGCTTCCACCACGCCAGCAGCGTGAAAGGCTCCTCACATCACATGAAAGACGCCTTTCATTTGAGACCCCTTCCCAGCTCTGGGTGAGTGGGAGGAGGCCGGAGGGCAGATGCAAAGCTGTGCAGCAGCCTTGCAGGCCTTTGCAGGGAAATTTGGTGGGCGCTCGGCGAGGTGATGTGGTGGTCTGCAGGACGCGGGAGCCGCTTCTGCGCCTCGTCAGTCTTCACCTGGAGGATTAATGTCAGCTCTTCAAGTTGTAACATAAAAGCCCATCTCTTAAACCCCAGCTCCTCACACCGTCCAGCAGATCAAGGTCACCTGCAGACTCATTAACCTGCTGAATAACCAAGATATGCCGGAATATAGCAGCCCCCCTCCTGTCTCTCCCCCCTTTCAAACCCTCTGAAAACAGAGCTGCTAGTGGTGTCTCACCCCCCAGCCACCCCTGGCCACCCCACGATACCAGCACGCCCCATCCCCATCTCCCCTTGCATCCATCCCCTCTAATTTGGGTTGGCCAGCCTGGGTTTTGGAGCAGTCGCTGCTCACTATAGATCAAACCGCACTCAGTGAGGCAGTGAACTGTCTTCAGCTATGCCTTCGTCTGCTGCCTCACCCAACCCAAAAAGGTATTTTTTTAAGCTCCATGTCTGAGAGACTACGGGAACGAAGGTGAGCTTGACTTGCCAGCCTGCTGCTTTGGTTGCTTTATTGCTTAATTAGTGTATATGAATTGGTGTGTAATTGGCATATGAAAGTTAGTTAATGAATAATGTGCATAACAATGGGGATAACAATGAGTTACCCTTCCAGAGAGTTGCACGGAAAGGCTAGCAATCAGAGCAGGCTGATTACTAAGAGCTCCTTTCGCTCAGGGCTTTGAATACTGTAAAGTAAGGCGGTAAAATAAATGCCATGCTAGGGAATAATAATATCCTGCTGCTAAATTAATACCTAAATGACATCGTAGGAGGATTTCCATTATAAAACTGATTTTCTTTCTGGCCTATATATTGATCGATGGGGAGTGGGTATCATTTTGTCTACTAGTTGTTACTATTGTCAAGTGGGAATCATCCCAACCAGGAGCTTTCTTGGCTCAAATGCCACTCAGGTCCCTGCATAAAGCATTGCAAAGTTACAGGTCCCAGACTGCAGCATTGTATCAGCTGTGGTGAGCATTTTCATATTGACCAGTAAAGTTGCAATGTTCATTTCTGAGTGGTACCAAAGAGTTATTGGAGTAGAAGCTCATATTCTCACAGTACTCTGGAAAATTTCACGGGACAGTGATAAATATAAAACAAAAAAATGAAGAGCAGCTCAGTAGAATAATTGTGGCTGATATAAAGTCACTGGTGTCTTTGCTCCCCTGCAGGAGGGATGACAGGGATGGTGGTATCCAAAAACCTCTGAGAACTTTGGTTTCACTTGATTTCAAAGTTAAAGATTTCTTTCAGCATAATCACCTCTTCCTCTTTGTTTTCTGCAGTTACCTACAGCAAGGAATATTTTCCCAGGCATAAAAAAAATGTATTTTCCCTTGTTTCATCCCAATTTATTGTTCGTTCATCTTGCTGAATAGCTGCTAGCATTAGTCATTTGTTCTCAGTGGTGCTCACGTCCTGCCTGTGCCTGGAGGACTTTGAGGATAGCTGGCAGCAGAAAGCAGGCTGGGGGCCAGACACTTCGTTCTGGGCAGTATATTGCCCCAATCTGCAGGTTGGCAACGCCCGGTCTTGACTGTTAAACCCAGTTTTTCTGTGAGCATGAATCAAATGCCGGTCTCTCTGGTCCCTTGTGAGGCTTCTCTACTAGATGTTTTGTTATCCTTCATAGCACTTTGTAGCTCTCCAGCCAGTTTTCAATCCATGTGACAACGTTCATTTCCAGGCCAGCTTTGATTATTATTCTTTGGTGTGAGATACCCTATCATTTGCTTCACTAAAATCCCAGAATATTTCCTTTACGTCATTGCCTTTGTCCAGTAATGGTAAAACTCCATCATAAAATGTAATCAAGACTGTCTGGCAAGATCTTTTATTTAGAAACACATGTGGCTTATTGCACATAATTCTGCTGCCCTCTCGATTTTTCGTGATTATATTTTCAATCTTAATATTACATTAATGTGAAGGGGAGGGGGAGCAACACATTTGTTTCATACCTGACCAATCATTTTTTATGCATATACACATTTCCTACAACGCAGAGCACATTTTCAAGGGAGCTATGTTATTTTCCATGTGGTTTAGGCTGTTTGTTTATTTTATCATTAATTCTCAGTGAGAAGGTCATCCTTTCCCCCAGATGTTTATTACTTTCGCAAACCAAAGAAGATGTCTCTCATAACTTGCATCGCAGATCTAATACTTGTAAAATGCACAAGCGATGCCAACGCAGTAATGGTTTCAAGAGCTTTCTATATGCAGAGCTGTGGTTTACCACCACGCTACAGCTTACCACAATTTAGCAGAGAGCCGTAGCTTTTAATCAGTAAACCAAATCTTGGCCAATTTGAAAACACCGTGCTTGGGGCCGGGAGGGGGAGATTTGGGAGACATTTGCTGCACTGGTTTCTTTCAGCTTTTCTATTTACTTCCTTTTTTTTTTTTTTAAATTATTCTCCCAGATTCCCAACAAGGAGAAAAAGGGTGGCAATCATGAAACATTTGGATGTTGACAAATTGGAAAAGACTAGTCCAAGTTTGTGAATTATATTTTCAACCTTAACCTTTATACCTCTCTGATCCTTTTTGAGGTATATGTACATTTCTGGAAATGCAGAGTGAATATATGTGGAGGTTTCTGAGGTTTAAATGTATTTTCTCCACTCAAAACTTTTCCCTCTGCAGAGTTTTTGATCACTTGGGACGTACTCAGCTACTTCTGCATGGTTTACTGCTGACTGCAAGGAGAGCAGGCTTGGAAACAAACTCATATATACATGATAGACAACTGACAGGGTTCAAGCAAATTAATTATATTTTCATATATCTATGAAGGGGGGTGTGTGTATGAATGTATACACATTTTGTCCTTGGAAATCCTACAAACATGTTTGACTGAGATGAAAGATGTGTATTCAGTATATAACATAAAAATGAACTGGTTGTTTGGAAGGGGGTGGCTTGTATTTCTGATATGTCTGAAGTTGAATTTCTTCAAATAGAGTCTCTATTTTTGCCTTGATAACATGAAAACACTGGTGGGACTTGCTAGAGATATTTATTTTACTAGCTGAAAGCTGAGTAGGCATCTCTGAGCAGCTGGTGGTAAGGACAGGAGATAGGTTGAATTAAATCCCCACAATGTACAGGGTTTGATTGAAGGAAAAAGAATTTTTTTTAATGACATCAAATTCCACTTGTGACTATTTCCTCAGCAGAGACAAGCTGCAACTACTTTATGTTGAGCAAGGTTTAAATCTTTTTATCTGGTACTATAATAGCCAAGATGTCAGAGATAACGTTGCTTGATTTAGAGTTTGTGACATCCAGTTGACAAGGAGAGGCGAGCGCCGCGCTGTACAGCACCGCAGCAATAATCACACCAAATGTCGGGACAGAAACAGTTTGTTTCTTTTCCGCATTGTGGGATTTTCACTACAGACAAGCCCGTGCTAAACCAATATTTTACATCAGTCATCCTGTGGGCAAGGAGAGCAGCTGTTTGCAGTTCAGCACTTTTGTGAGTTTGGCCAGAAATATTTTCAACTGAGTTTGCTGCACTTGCGGAGAGACTGAATTTCACACTGATCACCGTCCCGCGTGCCTGGACAGGCAGACTTTGGGCTTCGCTGAGACGTGAAGTGAGTCACCTCTGAGAGACTTTTCAGTATCTCAGGGATGGGGAATTTGGATTCTGTCTCTAAATTAAGTTATCCTGTGGAAAACTGCTCAGTCAGCCTCTAAATTATCTCAAAACTGTTTTCTGTTCTGAAATCGTAACACTCAGATAAGTGAGTTCAGCTCACAGTGCTGCAGTCAGAAGCAGCGGAATGGGAAACAATGGTACCAAGCTGGAAATTAAGGGGCGATGTCCAGGGGAGGGGACGTAATTGAGGTGAATCAGGCTCAAATCTGAGGGAAATCTAACTCACTAAACCCATAATTAAAAACAAAAAAACCCTGCTCAAGCAGGTCAAGGTTTAAAATGTTTTGGATTCTGAATATCACTTTAGTTAAGAAATTTACTAAAATACAGTTTAATTCATAAAATTCAGCTGCATAGGTAAAAGTTGCAAAAATCCATGCACCTTCTGATGGCTTGTCTTGGCTAATCATCAGAAAAAAACCAAAACGTCAAGTATTCTGGTAAAGTATCACACAAGTGTTGGCAATAGTCGGGAGTCTCAGTCATCATTTTGCACCCTTCTGAGCAACGCTGCAGTCCCCATCCCCAGAGACCTGCAGGAACAGCCCGGACAAGGGATGCTGTGGGTCAGCCCCTTGCCATCCAAGTGACAGCTGTTGGGGGAAATAATCTCACAATGTAACAAACAAAAACCTATTTCTATAAAAATGGGACTCTAGAAACTTGCCTTTATTAGCCAAGACTGTGTCTCAAATAAAAAAGTAAATTCAACCCCCTTCCACAAGCTTTCTGCTGCTTAAATTTGCTTTGGAGAAGGTGATTATTATTGACTGTCTTCATATGTAAAACCCAAGAATTTTGGCAGTGGGGTATAATACTTGGGGGGGAGTGTATTTCCTATGTGTTGAAATTGTGAGTTGAATATGGGATTGTGATTGAACATGGGCTGAATATGCAAATGCGGAAAAGAAAATAGGCAGTATTTGTGTGGAAGGGAAGACCAAAGAAATACGTATTTTCCAGTTGTTTATGGGTGTTGTCATCCACGGGCAAGCCGATCGCAAATGACGTCTCTGCGTATGCTTGTACATGGTGAGCTTCCCACTTCCCACCATGAGAAAAGACGAGACCGCTTCCCTTGTCCTTTCTCGGTGTGACTGGTCCTTACCATGGTGTGTTCATGCATTTCTCATCTCGCCTCTCTTCATCTGTCAAAACACAGTGTCACCCTACATCAGCTCAGGCTTTCTGGATCATTACAGTGGCAAATTGACAAATTTTTACCTTGATCCCCATAAAACAGTAACAACACGTTTCTTTTCCCTGTGACATAGCAGGAAAATCTCCTTTAGGGTAAACCAAAGGCACTATAATCTCTTCTGCGTGTCCTGGGGGGTTTGCTTGTATGCATTTCTGGCTCTGCACCTTCCTCCACCCCCTGCATGTACATACATATATGCATTCATGTGCACAGACTCCTGCCTAGATGGTTTCATTACTTTCCTGCTCACCGCCTGCTCCGGTTTCCTCCCGCAGTTTTGGGCTGAGGGCTCTGGCCACCCAGGAGGCAGCATGGCCCCGGTGTGCAAGTGCCCGACCTGCTCTCCCAGCAAGCCCTCACATGTTCCTCCCGCTACGGCTACTGCAGTCCCCAGGTAAGGGTAACCGTCTTAAAAATCAAACCTTGGAAGCTGTGCTTTGCATGCTGGACTCATGGGCTGGATGGATGTTTTTATTTACTGCATCATTCATGGCCAGAGAGGATCCCCGGGCAGTAATGACAGTGACCTCTGCTTTGAAACTGGGGAATTGCCATTTGCTCTCAGCACATGTGGTGGTGTGCTGCTGTCACAGCAACTCCAGCGAAGCAGCAAGCCGAAGCAGCAAGCATCACTTTCCAAGAAATCATAGAATCATAGAATCATTATGGCTGGAAAAGACCTTCAAGATCATCATGTCCAACCGTTATCTCACTCTACCGGGCCCTCTTCTAAACCATGTCCCTGAGCACCATATCTAGACAGCTTCTAAATACATCCAAGGATGGCAATTCAACCCCTTCCCTGGGCAGCCTGTTCCAGCCTTTGATAACCCTTTCAGCGTAGAAGTTTTGCCTAATGTCTAACCTAAAAATCATTCAGTCCTGCTGCCCAGAGCTCAGCTTTGCACAGCCCATCCAGGCAGCTGGTTCGCATGAAGACCCCATCGGCTGGGACAGTGTTGAAATCCCTCTAATGCCTGTTCCTGAGCTCAGAGGAGATTAGGGAGGAGACCTCTGCCCCTCACTGCACCTTTCCTGGTGATGGCAGCAGCAGAGGACCAGCCACCAGTTCTCAGCTCTGCCCCGTGCTGGGTCACTGCTGGCGCATGATTTCATGGCTTGGCCTCTGAATTCAGGGTTTATCTGGAGATATTTCTGAATTATATGGGAAGATGGAAGCTACAAGCTACCAAGAGTGAAGACATTTGCAAAAGGAGGCCAGACGAGGCAAACTGGTCCTTTTTCTTGTCTCTGCTAACATCCATCCTCACACTGGCATGTCGAGCAGAGATGAACATTTCCTCTCTAAGTAAGAAATCATGTTGATCTGGCTAACAAATTGCCAGAGTCATTCTGTGAAATGCCTCAGACACTAAATCTGATATCAATTCCCTTTTCTCACCCTAAATCCTGCTTTTTTGACAACCAAGGTTAATCATATCTACCTTTCATGCTGCGTGCCGTGACATGAGCCGCACCTCGGGAGCATAACGAGGTTGCTCCTCACCACTTCCATTCCCTTGGGCCTCTCTTGTTAACCACCTCATGTAAGAGGCTAGTCAGGCGCTGGAACTTTTACGTCCCTGAAAATGTACCCCATATTTCTTGACAAAGACATCTGCTGACTCGAAAGGCCATCACTCACTGCATGCAGCTACTTCTCCATGCAAAGGGCCCAGTTCCTCTGTTGTGCAATTTGTCCATCTGATCTTCTAATGGCAAAAAAAGGAGACATTTGCTGTTTCCTCAGCACACAGGAGGCAATATCGGCCCTGTTATGGGGTAATGACTTTACAGCAATAAGGTACAGTCCTCTCTTATTCTTAGAATGAGACAGCAACATGTAACTCCACTCTGAAAATATTAATAATTGTCACTGCACTGTCTGCACGTGTACTTCCAGCAACCTTTACAGAGAGGTCTACAGTTATAATAAAGGTAGAAATTACGGCTTCATTCTGGAATTGTGCTGCTGGACATCAGTTAGTGACAATAAATCAGAGCAGCTACCTGCATGCTGGAATACACATGAGTGTGTGAAGTCGGGCACCTGGTTTGTAACTGTTCGTCCCAGTTACTTCCAGCTAGAGTCACCTACTCTGCTGTTTCCTTACAGCTCAAGCTGTAGATACCTTGCCCCTTAAAGTGGTTTCCAGCGCTGCCTTTCCAGTTTGTCCTGCCAGGCTGGGCTGATTCCCAGCCGTGGAGGGCTGGAGGTGGAGGGCCACCGACACAGCATCGCCGGGGCTGGCACACTCCGTCCTGTGGGGTTCGTGTCCCCGGCCAGATGCAGAGCTGCAGGACATGAGCTTCAGTGCCCTCGCTCTGCGGTCCAGCCGGCCCACGTGGCATCTCCCAGACAGCGCTCTCATGCTTTCTCCCCGGTACTTTTCCACTTGCTCGCTGATGTATCTAACCCTATTTTTGAGTTCTGCTAAATATGCAACCAGCCATAGGCTTCAGCAAGCAAACCACAGAACCCAAACAAGAGAAAACTCATTCCTCATTTCCCTGACCAGACCCAAGCAACATCTACAACACTTCCCCAATTTAAACATGTGAGATTTTCCTGCCAGCCTCTGCAAAAAAAAAAAAACCCAAACCATCCTCTCTGGCCAACGCTGGTCAAGCTGTGATGCACACTGCACATCTCTCTGCACCACATGCCCCCACCGCCCCTTCTGATCTCCCAGGCCCTGGAGACCAGCCCCTTGCTCCCTTGGTTAACCAAGGAGTTGCTGCTCGAATATTTTTTAACTGCTGAATGTGTCTTTTAACACTGTGCTCTGGATTCACTGCCGTTATAAGGGGAGAGCTATTTCTGGTGGCTTCTCTGGCACTGTGGCATCTTTTCGATGCTCTCCACACAATCAGTACCCACAGCCCTGGCGCACTGCTGGCCCTGGGCACTGTCTGCTGGAGAGCTCTTATCATTTGGCTTCAAAAGAATAAACAGATTGTATCCTTTGATTACCTTAGAAGAGTAAATTTCTTTGCTTTTAGGTAACTTTTTTTTTTTTTTAAATGTGATATTCTGCAAATAGATTTTCTACACACTAAATGCAAAGCTTTGGACCAGCCACCCCAGTCAACAGACTATGAAAGTGAAGTGGCTCTAAGTGATCTCTGTGCACGAGTTCACTTTGAAAAACAGCTCTTAGACGTCTGTGGAAATCCACTGCTTTTATGCAATTTCCTTTTTTCTGCAGTTCTCGGGATAAGACAGAGCAGCAAACCATAGGCTGTTTCTATTCCAGGGTAGCCTGTGAGAAATAACTGTGACGTCCAGCAAAACAACAACAGCCTTTTCGAAACAGAGAGCAGACGTGTTCCCCATTGGCAGCGCTGCTCTCCTGTTCCCTTTGCACTTTCTGTAGATGCTCAGCAGAAGCCACTGGCTTCCCTTCTCCCTCATGCAAAACCTCTTTCCTCCTTGTTTCTTCACCCTCACACATTTACCTTCCCCCTCCCTGTTTCCCTGCATCCTGAGGTGCTTTTGCACTGGCAGACCTGACCAACCTGTCCCGTTTTATTCTCCCATCCTCCCATCGGGATGCTCCTGCTCCAGTGGCTCAGCATCGCTGGCTGTCCCAGAAAGCCACCCCTTCCCCGTCCGTCCCCCTCATCGCCGGAGTGGGTGTTTCATTCTGCCACTTGCCTTGGAAAGCGCTCGCATCCCGCCCAGCTGCCGAGGGTCCCTCAGCCATATTCCACCATATGGCACCATGTCCCTCCACCTTATCGTGTGGAAAATATCAAGATAATCAGACCTGCCTCGCTGTGATTCATGTAACCATCTGTCCGGGCTTCCCACTATTCGAGTGCTGTAATACCCAGCCTGCTAGCCAGAATATAAGTGGGCTTTTACTGTCCAAATTTCTTAATCTAAACAAACATGAAAGGCCAAATTCTGCTCTGAGCTCCGTTTGCACAAATCCCATTTGTGACATTAAATGGAGCTGTTTGAATCAGTGTGAGCGTGGATTTCGGCCCAGAGTTTTCCAACTGATTTATAGTGTCCATCTGGCTGCTCTTCATCAAGGGGAGCCTGGCCTGAGCACAGTTTTTAAACAGTGCCGGTATACACAAAACTCAGTTACGGCCACAGCCGTGTTTGATACCAGAGTTGACAACACAGGTCTGTCCCTCTTGTGTCACTTTTACACAGCTCCTGAGCTTTCAGACACTGCTTGTCTGGTCAAGCAGGACCCTGCCCTAAGTAAGCCCTTTGAAATGGGGATGATGAACTTTTAAAGAAAGTTTGGCTATGGACAATTTAACGGCTACCGGGGCTGCTTCTGTAAACCACTCTTCACGGCGGGCTAACGCACGTGTCTTCAGCTACAGGGGAAAAAATGGGGAGTAAACTAGTCGGCTGCCAGTTCTGCTTAATACCTGAGATATCATCCCTGGGCAGACCTGGTCTCCAGCAACGTACGCCGCAGCACTGGTGCTCCTGAAATCTCTTTCCCCGAAGGCAATGGCCACACAGAGCTTCATTCCTCTGCACCACGAACCAGCGCTGCGGTGGGGAATCGGCTCCCATGCTATAGCTTTGCCAGCACTGTGTGCCTCGGGTTGTCTTCCCCGGGGAGCCCAGCTCTCCCTGGGGTCCATCTCCTGGCCCCATATGGATAGCAGCCTACAGAGTCCAGCCCAGGCTTGCAGGAAGTGCTCACAGGACACATGGACGGGGATGGAGTTGGCAACACCCTTTGAATACCTAAAAGTCTACTGTAAAGAAATGGGGCAACTTCCCAGAGTGTATGACAAGTGGTGACAGATGTACCTGAATCAGCGAAGGGCGAGTCTCTTTCCAGTCCTTTCAGGAGACTGTGAAATCAAGATTTTAAATCCTCCAGGATGCAGCCCTTGAAAAATCACGTTGCGTGGGCTGTTGTTCCTACCAGGCTCTGTCCACTTACACCGCTGACCAAGTGAGAGCCAGTCAGTCCAATTCCTGCTGGAAATGTGTTAATACTGAAAAAATGAGTTTTTGAAACCAAAACCTGTGTATTTTCTTTATTTTGAAAACAATTGACTCCTACAGTTCCTTGTAGCCTTTGTGGCATGCCCAACACTTGCAATATTTTAAGACCACAGTTCTTGAAACCCAGTGAACATGAGCGAATCTCAGCTTGCTTTTAAGAATTAAAAATGCATCTTTTCCTCAAATTTTCAGGAAAAAAAAAGAATCCTTACATTGAAACAATGGAGCCCACAGGTCCCCAAATCAGCCAAAAGTCAAATAAAAGTGATGTGAACCTTTTAATTTTAAAATCTCAAGATTTCTGAGTGTCAGGAATTGGTGACACAAAATTTGCATACAGACAATTAAATAAGCCTTCTAATCAGTCAGCGTGATAGAAAGGCTTTTGGATGCTACCCACAGGATTTGTTATTTTTATAACTCTTGGCTGTTTTAAGTTATTTTTTAAATTATTCTCTCTCGTTACAGTTTAATGTTACTTAGCGTATAGCTGAAAAAAGAAAATGTGTTAAATCTAAAAACCAGGAAGAAGTAGAGGAAAAAAAGCCCTAAGTTTCCAGAAGCAATGTTGGCTCAGCCACATTAGGCCTCCTAACCATTTCATGCAGAAGTCGATCTGAAAGTGGTGTCAGGAAAGGTAATAACGAGGCAAGATGGCACTGCAGGGAACCCACATTTTCACCTTTTTGCCTGTGGTTTTTCTCAAGCCAAGAAGGTCTCAGAACTCCTTGAAGAGGGCTACAGCCTGGGTATGTTCGAAGTGACAGATGATAACCAATTTTTCAAAGACTCTTACAAAGCAGAGGAGGTGGAGCTGTGTAGGGTCATTCTGTAGGGTCTTCCCAAACTGTTCTGCACTTCAGCCCCGGCCAGCCTGGCCACACAGGTGGCACAGACAAGCTCTTGGGCATAGTGAGAAGGAAGAATTATTTATTGGGTGAGTTGAAACCAAGGGCTTAAATATCTTTTTCAAACAGTAGGGAAGCCCAGGGGAGAAGATGTGAGAGCAAAGGGGAAAAACCTCAGTTCTTCTGTGGCTCCCCGTGTGCGAGCAGGACCCCGGCATCCTGCAGAAGCAGACTGACTCCTCTGCTCACCGGCTTCTGTTTTCTCGGTCAAATGAGCATCTGATGTAAACTGGTGCTTAGTTCCATAGCACAGAGAGGAGCTGCATGAAGGCACCTCAGCTCTGTGTTTGTATCCTTTGCCATCCTCCCAGGCCAGACTGTTCTCCCCCTTCGTTATTTTCCCAGTACCTTCTTCATGGGGACTGGCAGCAAAAAAAGAGCGGTCCAATAATAAAGATAACTCACTTAAAATTTTCCCAGTTAATGACATTGCCTTTTCTCGGCGCTTAAGCCATTTTTTAATCCCTTTCAGTATTTTTCTGTTTATTCTATGCCATTCTTACTGACCTTGCAAATCAATCTGTCGTGCAGTGCGGTATTAAATGCCCCCCTGACAGCTGGATGAACCATGCCTACTGTTTCCCCCTCGTCCATTAATCCAGTAAGCAAATTTATCAGGTATGACCTACATCACTCGTTGGAAAGCAATGGTAATTCACACAAGAGCCTCTCGAGAGGTTGGAAGACACAAGCGTGCAGCCCAAAGGCTTTACTAAGGGCAGTCAAATTCTTCAGCCATCGTCCGTGACCCAGTCCTGCTCTCCAGCGTGAAGTAAGAGTAAAATTAAAATCAATGGGGTGACACATGGTGGTTCTGGCATGGCTGGGAAGAGTTTCGGCTCTGTCATTTACAATGCAAGATTATATTTGCTTTTTACGTTCTCACACCTGGAGAGCCTCCCGCCTTCCTCATCAGAAGCAGCCTCACAGGGCACAGCTGGTGGGGCAGGGCGCTGCATCCAGAGCCGAGCCGGCTGCAGCCCTCCGACCCAACCAGAAGGTGTGAAATCAGGCTGTAAGACATCCAGCCTGTCCCTGACGGCTGTTTCCCTGACCTTGTCTTAAAAAAAAAATTGTTAATTATCCTTATAATTAGCAAGTTTTAAAATTAAATGTCTGTGGCTGCAAATTTAGCTGATTACCTCTTGTGTGCCGGGCTGGTCCCCAGGGGTGTTAACATAACAACGGATAAGAGGAGCTCTGAGTGCTTATTGGTGTTCTACAGGGGTTCAGGGTCAAAATCCAGGCCAAAGAAAGGATTTCATTACTGCCTTACTAGTGAAACTGTTACTGACACAGTCACATTTTCTGGAGGATGAGGACAGGTGGGAAAATGAATAAGCATCTCCGAGTGTGGAGGTGAGCACTCTCGTCTCTCTCCCATGGGCTCAGGACAGGAGTTTGCTTCTCTAACCTGCCCTGGGCACATCCCTTGTGCTGATCACTATTCAATGTGATATCACTGTTGAGAAAAAAAGCCCTGAACTTCATACAGCGAAAGTCAACATTTTATCCATTTTCCCTCCAAAATGGATGATGAGCAAAGCACTGCCTTCACAAAGCATTTCCATTTTTGATGTAAAGTTCTTAGAGAATAAATTTGTTTCCCTGATTTTTCTGACCATCTCTGCTCTCATTCCTGCCCCACACAAACCAAGGATTTGGCTCAGGACTCTCACCACGAGTTGCCTCTCTGACCTCAAAGCATTTTGAAGATCTCTTCTCCACTTTCTCCCAGGTTTTTTTTGACATCCTTTACCATGTAAACACCAAAACTCCCATCCATGTGCTAGGGTAGTTATTGGTCTCTGACCTGAGAGAAGTTTGACCAGAAATCAGTAGTTTCACAAAGCCCTATTAATGGAAATATTAAATAACATGTCATATGGAGCAGGTTTCGAACTCCTACGAGACACTAACGTGATGTAACATCTCCTTGGAAACACTGCAGCGTGGGGTTTGGCAGCATGTGTTGGTGATACTACAGATTGTATAGTGTGGGACTACTATAGCTGCTGTGCAGCCAGTCTTTCAAGGCTTTCTATACCCTGCCTGCTGAAGGTATCTCTGCTGTGACCAATTTTCAAAGCTAAAAGTTGTGGTCTATGTTTCCTTTATTTTAGACTCAAGTAACAAGGGCACAAAAGGCACTTAGCCCCAAATTCTGGATGTTTTCAATAGGGTTTTGGCACATCCTGATGTATTTCACCACACATCTATAGGAACAGCCATGCACCAAAAGTTGAGAATGTCTTTTGATGAATCGTGACCCACATTTAATATCTAACTTGAACAAACCAACTTTCTAGTACCAAAGGTACTTACGGGGAACTTTGTGTTTAGACACTAAAGAAAAACTTTAGTTTCTGGTTGCTTTTGCTTGAATAACCGATTATCATTATATTTCCTTTGTAATGCTGAGTAAAGCCACAGATGCATTTGTACACAGCAAAATGAGATAATCTAAGAGGAATATGTTAAGCCAGACTGCAGAAAGAGATGATATTTAGAGTGGATGAAGCCACACACAACATGAGACACTGGTAACTTGGAACATTATGTACCGGATTACACTTCCAAAAAAACCGAAAAGACAAAACCAGTTCTTTTTTTCCCCTCCTGAGAAATCACTTTTAGGCAAACCTCAGAAATGAACATCTGATCCGACGTTGCCCCTTCTCACCCTCTGCAGCGAGCAAAGGTTTCTCTGCATGCTTCCCCAGCCCAGGCTGCTATTCTGTACAGCTCCAGCTCAGCAATTGGTGAAGCAGGTGTAACTCCATGCGGATAATAAAGATGGAGCAAATGGGCTGCTTGGTGTGCTCCTGAGACAGGGCTTTTTGGAAGCAGTAGAAAGCTCTCCTTTGGCCTTAGCAGTGGAGGAGCCCTCGCCGGTGGGAGATGAGCCAGGCTGGGCTGTCACTCACAGAATCACATAGAATCACAGAATGGTCAGGGTTGGAAGGGATCTCTAGAAATCATCTAGTGCAACCCCCTGCCAGAGCAGGGTCACCTACAGCAGGTTGCACAGGACAGCGTCCAGGTGGGTTTTGAATATCTCCAGAGTGGGGGACTCCACAACCTCTCTGGGCAGCCTGTGCCAGTGCTCTGCCACCCTCAAAGTAAAGAAGTCCCTCCTCATGTTAAGGCAGAACTTCCTATGTTCAAGTTTGTGCCCGTTACCTCTTGTCCTATCACTGGGCACCACTGAAAAAAGACTGTTCTCATCTACCGAGCACCCTCCCTTTAAGTATTTATAAGTATTGATAAGATCCCCCCTCAGTCTTCTTTTCTGTAGACTAAAAAGACCCAAGTCCCTCAGCCTTTCCTCATAAGAAAGATGCTCCAGTCCCCTAATCATCTTTTTAGTCCTTTGCTGGACCCTCTCCAGCAGTTCCCTGTCCTTCTTGAACCGGGGAGCCTAGAACTGGACACAATACTCCAGATGTAGCCTCACCAGGGCAGAGTAGAGGGGGAGGATAACTTCCCTCGACCTGCTGGCCACACTCTTCTTGATGCACCCCAGGATGCCATTTGCGTTCTTGGCCACCAGGGCACATTGCTGGCTCATGGTCATCCTCTTGTCCACCGGGACTGCTCTCCAGGAGGTCAGCCCCTAACCTGTACTGATGCATGGGGTTATACTCCCCAGATGCAGTACCCTACTGCGATGCTGGATGTGAAGCCTCCACAAAGGCTCTTGGAGCAGGTTGCTCTCTGTGCAGCAAAACCACATCGGAGGAGCTCCGGTGGGGCCCACAGAGGGACGGGATGCCTTGGAGCAGCATCACCACGCAGCTTGCAACTGCAACGCACCCTACAGGCTGCCAGCCAAGGTCCTGCTTCTGCATAGATATGTGTGTGTTTAACCCTATGCACGATGATGAGTAATTCCCTTGGCTTTGTATGTATGGGACTAATTTGGATGTGATTTCTTGTAGGAATGAGTCTTATGTGTCATTATGATTAACGTAAACATACGCTCAGCATCAACATAAAGCTGTTCCAGCCACAACCACTGAAATACAGCCACTCTGCCCCGACTCCTTGCTAGTGTATTTCAGTGCAGGTTAAAATGGAAGAGAAATCACTCTGCATGGAAGCAGCAAAAACCAGAAAGCATGTGAAAGATCATCATGTGTCTCATTTTCCTGTTTATTGCCCCTGGGGATGCTTGAGTGCATGTGATACTCAGGAGCACAGGTGACAGCAAGGACATGACAATCTGTGTGGCAGTATCTTTCTGGTCTATGCAACACAGAGAGGTTATTTATTTCTATATATTATTTACGTGATTTTTTTTCTTAAAGTACCAGAATGAAGGCACTGAAGAATGATATCTTCTGTCTCTGTGGGGTGGAACACAGCTCAGTGAAAAGGGAAAATATAAGACCTTGGTGCTAATCTAAATCCTGTATTCAGGGGTGAATTTCATCCACCCAGTGCAGCAGAGCAAACTTCCCCAACCGCAGCATCCTTCAGAGCCACTCAACCCTGACCTGGAGAATACCACCTCTGGGGCTGAGAAACTGGATGGTATTCTGGTTTTCAACCCTCTTTTACTGCAGTGAAATATTTCCAATAAAAATAGGAGCTGTTCAGTGTACGGCTCCAGCATTTGCAGCACTGGGACTTTGCACTTTAGAAAATCCCTTGTTCACCCTTATGTGGTGTGTGAGATCATGGAAAGACAGAGCAATTCGCCTTCTGCCTGCCAAACACCCAATCACCATTTAAAAACTTTACAGCATCCCTTGGTGGATATATATTAGCACCGTTTAACTACTTGCAGATATTTTTCTGAGAAAGTAAATCAGAAGTATGAAAAAAACAAGAGATAATCAGGGCAGCCCTTGTGACAGGAGGAAGCCACAAAAGGAAAGAAAGTGAATCTTGGGAACCTATCGTCCATCTCAAATGGGCATACAAGTGGCCTTTTTAGGTAAACACATGCTCATTTATCATCCACTGCTACCATCGCTTACAGTAACGTGCATGTTTTTAGGGGCAGTAACAGGAGAGACCATTGCCCTGGCCAGTCTGCATGCTGTTAGGTAAGTTCTCAAGTGTCTCTTGCTGTTGATAACAGGTCGAACAAGTGCAGCAGGGACCATCCCCATGGCCACCTGCCTCCCTGGTCCCAGGAGGACTCGTTTGGCGAGCGTCACGGCAGAAGTCAGGGATGGTGAGGATCTGTGCGTTGGCTTTGCGGGTCCCTCCATCACAGGAGGCGATGCTGGGGCGATGGAGGAGCTGTGAACACAGCTCCGGAGGTTGGCAGCTCGAGGCCAGCATTGCTGGCGGCTGCGATGAGAAAGCAGAGCAGAGAAGTACCGGTGTGGTTAGCTGGATCAGCTGGCCAGACGTACATACAGCCCTGCGCCACGGACTGGGAAAAGTGCCCACACGCTAATGAGTACAGAGACACGGCAATTAGCTTTTAAGCACTTTGGATTAGGACCATCTGCGCCGTGCTTATACAATACCTGCTGCAATGGGCCCTCCGCCTGCCTTGCTGAAATGCTCCTGCAGGACGAACACCCAGAGCAAGGAGCTCATGTTTTTCCTGTTATCACTGCATGTCTTTTTGGAAGAAGTGGGGGAAACAATTATTTTTCAAAAGAACATCTTGTTATAACAACTCTGAGAATTTCTGCTCGAAGCAGCTCAGTCCTGAACTCAGTAACACTTTCCAGCCACGGAGCACAGCAGAGACATATGCCAGGTTTTGGACAGGAAGGGAGAAGATGGACTGGAGACAATTCTGCAGAAGATTCAAGTACATTTCCAGGAAAAGACAAATGATTCATCACACTTCTAATAGCGGTTATAGGCATAACTGCGAAAGCAGTAGCACAGCACAAGCAATCAGATTAATTAAGATGAACCAGGATGACATCAATTCTGAAAATCAGAGAGAGAAGATTTTGGCTGCCGTATCTTCAGGGGACAGGCTGAAACTTTCCAGCAAACAATCACCAAATCAGAATTTACAGCTCGAAACATGCATGAAAAACAACCAGGAAAGGGGTCCTGAAAACCACCGGGGTCTAGTCCAGCACCAGGGGAGCAGCTTGTGTCCTCTGCTCCCAAAATTAAACTTTCTATTCATTGTACCTTATAGTTTAGCAGTTCATGGTAGGGAAGATTACAGAGATTAAAAAAAAAAATGTTCCTGGGATAAAATTCATCTACTTGCTCTTGTATTTGTAAGACGGCCCACGCTTTATGGGGAGAGGACACGTGCAACTAGTTTTGCATCTGTCAGGAAAAAAGGCTAGCCACTGTCTGCCAAATTTGAGCATTCAACCTGCCAGTAATGAAACAGCGATGGTTTTGAGGCAGAATAATAAGACAGGGGTCTGACATGGTGTGTGATGTATCGGGGGATATCTGTGTCTGGGTTACACGGATGTGCTGCAGGGTCAGCAGTGCCACCTGGCACTGTACCATCCTAGGTAGGGACTGTGTAGGATGTTCTTTTCACAAATCCAGCTGTGCTTTAGAAATCCAACATAAATTAAGAAAATTATGCAATGACTGCACATGATGCATCTAACTATGCTTTAGGCTCCATTATATGCAGAAGTACTGGTTATTATGGATCTTGCTCCATAAGCTCATGGCTCCAATGAAATCTTAAATAAAGCTTCTAGAGACTTCAGTGAAGCCAAAGATTAATGCCTTTTCCTACTGAGTTTGCAGAAGTCTCATTTCTGAGCACTGACCAGAAGCTGAGAGAAGGGTCCAATAATTTAGGATGTGCTTGAGGATTTCCCTGCACTCAGTTCCCTAACCGTGAGAGATTTGTCAGTGTCTTGTGCAAATGATGCAGGATCTCTGTTCCCATCTCTCCAACAAGGCTAACGCTTCCTCGTGGGAACAGGAAAGTATGTGGAGGACAGCATGGAGGCCAGGACCCATGATGGAGGCAGGACAAAGAGCTGGAGGCCCAGGCTGAATCCAGAAGAGCTCTCAAAGAGGATGGGCAAAACTCCACATCCATTGAAATCACCGCAAGCAGAGGGTCCAGGCAGGAGTGCAGTGAGGTTTGTCTGAGCTGCAATGAAACTTCCAGAGGGAGGGCTCAGTGACCTCATGGGAGGAAATCTGATAGGTTGTCTTCTGTCCCCTTCCAGAGTATGATTACTTATGATTACTCAGCCTGTTGGTGTACCTGGTTTAGTCTTCATTGTCTCCAAGGGCATATCTCCTAATGCCTGTAGCAGAGACTTTTGTAATTTTAAACAGCAAAATGCTAACAAATGTTGTCAAGAGTATCAATCCCTCCAATCAATAAGTGCTGCAATAGTTTGGTTCAACATTGAGCACATGTCCTTAGCACAGCATCCAGAGTCCAGACCGAAAATGTTCAAAAACTTGAATGGATTAAAAAACACTAAGAAGAAACAGTGACCAAAGCCAGCACCCTGAAGAAATTACAGTGGATTGAGCTGATGAGGTGCACGTATCAGCTGTTCCCCAGGAGGCTTTTCAGAAAGCTGGGCAGGTCCTGCTTGATCTTCTCTGTAGGAGAGGTGCTCCCCAGCCATCAACCCAAGCAAAAGACAAGGTGACAGTGCTACCCAGGAGAACGAGACCTTCATGCTGTCTGCTCATGACTGTTTGGAAATAGCCAGCATGCTTTTTTGTAGTGTGGAGGAGTAAAAATGTTAAATACTGCTGTCCCATAGATTCACCCTGGTCAGAAACCACAATGTGAGTCTCCTCCTTGCTTAGCGACACAAGCCATCTGTGTGAACGGCTCTTAGCTCACTGCGAGCACCTTGCTGGAGCCTGTGACAGGGAAACCATGCCACATCTGGCCAAGGTTTCTTTCCAGGACTGATCCACGTCCTGGAACATGGAGTCTCCCAGGCAGCTGGATATAGGGGGTCGGGCAGATTTTGGTTACCCTAGCAACTCACATGTTATGATTCCTAAACAACTGAGATGTTGGAAGGCTGGGGACACTTGAGGGAAATGGTTATGGAAAATAAAAATAATCTTCCAGCCATGCAGACACACTGTGTGGTAAGATTTGCTTATTGAACTGCTTTCAACTCCTCATCATTTTCTGGATGGCCAACGGATTACCAACTATCAGACCAGATATTCTATTGCCTCGCTTTCCTGTATTAAATTCAGACACTTGCAAAAGAACAACCTGCCCAGAAAGAGTGCGAGCGGATGGCCAGTGGCCGTGCCCTGCACTGTGCCCCTCGGGTGTGCTGCCTCCAATCAGCCTTTCACAGCTTACAATTGTTTCATTAGGCTGAAGGAGCTGCGAAACGCCAACCGAGAGTGTGAAATAGGATGATGAAGATTACTGAAGGTCGGGGCATCAGATCTTGATGCAACACCAATCAGCATTGCTCCAGGGACATCAGTGCAGCAGCTCAGTTCACTGGACACCAATGATAATTGTTTGCAGATCACCTTCATCATCACATTTTGAAATTTCAGTTGTGTTCACCTGGAAACCATTTTGATTTGAGAAGTTCTATGTTTGGATCTCACATGCCAAGCTGATTTCCAGCTTCCTGTGCTGAACAGTTTCCTCTGTTGATCAGTGCTCATAACCCTGATAACTTTCATTTAGCTTCACAGCTCCTGACCTGAATCAATTCCCCAGTCATTTAATTTGAGGCTTATAATTAATTATGTAGTAGCTCATCTTAATCAAGCATTTGTTAACTGCCAAAATGCCCACCCTGTGAAAGACTGTGTTTCTATAGCATAAGGTGTCCTCACAAGGAGAAGCACAACATGGAGCTGGTCAGGCAGAGCGGTAGTTTTGTGTCAGCTGGTGTCATGCTTTTCAGCTCTGGCAAAATTAATCAGAATTCTCTTTTTCCTCTCTACCTGCTCTGAACTGTGTTTGCAAAGGTCAGCTGGCACTCACAGGATACAGCATTAACAGAAATCTGACAATTACTTGAGATGTCCTATCAAAATATTTTCAAGGCAGGCTTTTTGCAAGTACAGGTACAACATGAGTCACATCTAAAGTAAGCCCCACAGTAGGAGTCACTGTGATAAGCAGGCTAAATCAAATCAGTTGGTCTGACTCATGTCTTGTATTCATCAACTTTGCAGTGATCTGTCTTTTCTGATAGTCAGGCTACTTGCATGTGCTCTGGTAATTCAGAGGGAAACGCAGGCTGAGAGAGCTAAGCAGCTTTGTGCAGCAGCAAAAGAAATACAAGTCACAGGACACAAGAATATGTCAAAAATGCCATAGGACATAAGAATGTCATAAATGTCATAGGACATAAGAAAAATGATCCTACCTAGCTGACCTCTGTCCATGGATGGGTAGAACAGCCATTGGCCTGAGCAAAGACCGCTCAGCTCTGAATATTCAACTGATTTGCAGTCTGTCAGCCAACAAGCTGAGAAAAGAGATTGCGAGTTACTTCGGATAAAAATGGATCACAACGCTTATCTTCCACAGCAGTCTCAAATACCCAGTGACCAAAAACAGTACAATAAGAACAAGATAACAAAACCACATCTACATTGGTATGACTGTAGCTCTGCAGCCCTAAGCAGCCCCAACAGTACTGTACTGGCCCAAGGTGAAGGCAGCCTCTGGACACCTGCTTTGGAGAGAAGAAACTGGGCAAGAAGGAGACACTGGTCTCTCTTCCAATGGCCCCATCCTGGTCTGGCGGGCCCCCCTCTTTCCCATGCCACCCAATGTGCTGGGCAGCCGGGCATGGAGGGGTGCCACTTACCAAAAAGCGGTCACCGAACATAATCAGCAAGGAAAGGGCTATGAATTTACTGGGTAGATAGCTGATTTGGGCTGGTTCTTGGGATCTTTTTGCTCCATCATATCTCTAGCAGTTGACCAACTATACCATTCTCCCTCAAAACATTTTAGGTTCAAAGTCTGTTTGACAGGTTCCTGCCCACTGGGGGCTGTGGAGGTGGTCTGGTTCACTAAGGAAATGATGGCTTTGCATATCAGCAAATGTATAAAGTAGATACTTTGACACTTTAGTAGTCCTAATTTAAAGATTGTGGATTGATTTGTTGAAATAATCCTATAAACCAACAGTCTGACTTGTCCCCATAGGATCTCAGGCCCAAGACCTGTTTTTTTCACAGATAATTAGGATTATTTCAGCAGCCACAGTCTCTTCTGCAACCTTGAAGAGTTACATCATGAACCTTGATGTGGGTGGTGGGAAGCTATTGAAGAAAATAGAAGCCACAGAAAATGAGGAACCCTCTGGTAGGCCAGAATGAGACATGGGATGGATGGAAATTTGAGGAGATGCAATTTGCAGAAACAACTATTAGACACAAGAGTGGAAACTGCAAGGAGGGAAACCCATCTGTCTGGGACGGCCACTTGTTCAGCCAGCATCGGTCTCTGGGTGATTGGGCTGACAAGGTACAATGTTCCACTGCCAAAATGTGAATAATTATTATCAAAACAGGCTGAAATAATGATGCTTTGAACTCATTTCTGGAACTGTGGATTGCGACTCAATAACAGGTATGCTCATTGATAAGGTTTTTCTGAGAAAAAATGTGACAATTTTGGGAAATTGGTTATGTTATATCTAGGATGCTTGTTGTGCTTTCAGATTCAGACAAATGATGACAATTTGAAGTGTGACTGCTTCTTGGCTACCAAAATTACAGAAAATTGAATCTGAAAGTTTTAAAGCACTCACAGCAGCCAAATCCAAAAAGCTCCCCAAGTGTCTTCGTCCAGCTCTGGAGCTAAGCAACATGCTGGTTTTTGAATAGCATAACGCAACTAGGATTTGAAAATTAGCATAAAAGTTTAAATTCCTTTTGATTAATTTTTCTTGGTGATTAATTGGTCTTTAACAAAGGATATTACATCATAATTTACTGCAATGTTAACCAAATGACAAGATTTCAAAATCATGGCTCTTTCCTGGGTAGTGCACTCTGAATTAAAATGTTTACCCTTAGTACACACGGTCTCTTATTCTTAAGGGAAGGTCAGCGTTGAAGCTAAATCAAGAGAAGAAGCAAGGACTATCATATTTATTATTACTTTAACATCTCTGAGGAACACCAACACTCTGGAGTTTTAAGGTCCGTGACTGTTTTGGAAATTGTGCTCTTTCTAGGCAACGTGCCACTGCTCAAAGAGCTCTTTCGTACCAGAAGTTCCTCATAATTCATTTCACTGATGAGATGTTTTGGGATGAATCACGCATTGCTCGAGTTCATTTTGAGATTTGTCTTGTGACCATCCTAACGTGAAGCTTCCATCCAGACAGTGTTGGGTGCACTGAGACCTGGAGGTGACAAGCAACCTCATCACTTGATGAAGAAAGATAAAAATTTTCTAAGTCAGGCAATTGCCATCGTCACTTCTGAGAAGCATTTACACCTGGAAAACACCTGTTGAAACTGCCACACCTCAGGTACTCCATTTTCCCTACTGGAGTCAACAGCAAAGCACCACAAGACCAATATCTTATACTTTTAAAATCCTTTTTATTAAAAGAAAACAATCAAAACCAGCTAATAAACATTCTTTAATTTAGAATAATTGTGCCTGTTAGTATATTAATCTGCAGGAACAGGAAAGGCAAGTTCCTGGAGCCGGCTAATGGGCATGACCCATCCTGAAGATCGAGATCTAATTAGGATCCCCTACCTCAAACTAAGACGCATTTTGATTGTTCTATCTGACAACAAAAAGTCAACAAGTCCCTTGTAGTTCAGGCAGAGATGTCCAGAGAAGGGCTCACCCTGTGCTTGTGTCATCCTCTACAAGAAAACCTTGTGTGAAAAACAGAACAGAGAGGTTGTAGATGCCCCATTCAAGGTCAGGTTGGATGAGGCTTTGAGCAACCTGATCTAGTTGAGGATGTCCTGTTCATTGCAGGGGGGTTGGACTAGATGGCCTTTAAAGGTCCTTTCCAACCCAACCTATTCTGTGATCCTATGAAAAAAAAAAAACCAAATCTTGGAGGAGATCTGAGCAATTTAAATCTTCAACAGAGGTAGGTGGGTCTCTTGGAGCAGTGACAATTTGACATCAGATGTGCTTCTAGAGATTTGTGTGTTTTTTTAATTAAGAACTTAGTAGCAGCTTAAAAAATAAGGAGGTTCTGAGTGAAAATTGCAGTCTTCTCCCACTGGTATTAATTGATCAGGCACTCTGTGGACCAATGTGCAATGGAATAATTTAGGAAAAAAAGCACATGTTCCATACTATGTATGTGTGATGTCACCACTGCTAAATGGAAATATTACAAGTATTGCAGTAAATTTTGCCACAGACAGATGTGGACTTTACTTCTAGTAGCACTCACCATGCCGTGTTACCAAGCTGTGGATGTGCTTAAGTAGAAAACCTGGCAGCTGTTAATAGCTTAACAGTTCTTCCTCCTCCTCTCCTCCTCATTCCCCTCTCCCACAGCAAGGAACAGGCTGGGATGGGGACAGGGGACCAGGCTGTCCCTCTCAACATCAGGTTGCACTGGCTCAGCCACAGCATGAAGCCACAGCCTCACCCTGCACCCGAATTTTCAGACACTCTATGTTTCAGAAGTCACTGGAAATAAACAGCATCGCTGAACAGAGACCGTGTGCATGTGTACGTGTGTATGGAAGGGTAGACTGATGATGTCCCTTTACATTATAATGATGTTTATACTCGGGATAACGAATTACCAGCCTGCCCAGTGACAGTGTGCAGGCACCAGCCTTCAGTTGTGTGCTGCCTGAGCACCATCAGTAATGCAGAGATGTTTCCTGAGTGCCACGCAAGCTTCGCTGCCCTTGTTGCAAGTGAGAACATTTTCCAGGCCATCGTCCTTGTCCCTCACCCCACCCTTGGGCCAGCCGAGTGCAGGGTTAGCCAGGTCCTGGCTTGAGCTGCCACAGTCTCCTCAGCACCGTGATGCTGGTGGGGATCACCCACGCTCAGGCGGGTGTTTCCCTTCCCCAACGAGCTATGTGTCATGGTATGAACGCTGCAGGCGGCTTCACGCTGCCCCTGTAGGAATGACACTTCTGGGGCATGGCTTCTCTCACCAGTCCTTGCTGGGACTCTTTAGCCTGGAGAAGAGAAGGCTGAGGGGAGACCTTATTATTGCTTATAAGTATCTAAAGGGTAGGTTGAAGGAGGATGGAGCCAGACTCTTTTCAGTGGTTCCCAGTGACAGGACGAGGGGCAATGGGCACAAGTTGGAACATTGGAAGTTCCATTCAAACACAAGAAAAAACTTCTTTACAGTTAGAATGACAAAGCACTGGAACAGGCTGCCCAGGGAGGCTGTGGAGTCCCCTTCTCTGGAGATTTTCAAGACCCACCTGGATGCAGTCCTGAGTAACATGCTCTAGGCAATCCTGCTTTGGCAGGGGAGTTGGACTAGATGATCTCTAGAGGTCCCTTTCAACTCTGAAAATTCCATGATTCCGTGATTCCATGAAATGTCCTCCTTCCTCCTCAGCAGAGATGGGCTGAGATGCGCTCGATGTTTGGTTACAGCAATTTAACACGGGTGCAGCCAGGGCTGGTGAGCTGTGGCTCGTCAGCTTTGGTGCCCGAGCAAGCAGGCGATAACTTGGGAAGCCCCCATAAATCACAGCCTACCCGAACTGAACAGCCTCTGAGTGCCCACGGGCAGGGAAAAGGAGAAAGCCAGGGTCTAAACCACGGTTAAGCAAGTTTATAGATGTGGCCTAAGAAACATGCACAGGAAAGTGCTGGCAGGAGGGAGCAATAAAACAGTAGGGCAAACAGAACCATCGTGGCACAGCATATATCTTGTTGTTTCTTGCATTTCTCCTGTTGCTTCTTCTAATCGTCTGTAATCATAATAGGCCATGCTCTTCCCACTCAAATTAATCAACATTTGCACTGTCTGACTGTGAGCGGAGCTCAGGGTAAGCAGGCACTCTAAAATATGTCCTTATTAACCTCTGTAATCCTCTCTGTGGTTGTTAAAGGTGATGGCAATTTACTATATATCATTCCATTCCATTTAGTATTTTTCTTTAAATAAAATTTCATTTTCAGTTTCTGTCTGTTCTACCAGTGGAGAGGGGAAAATATGACACTAACTCTCAGTCCTTCACTCTGCGGGGAAAAGGATAAAAGCCAGAGGTCTGAGGGAACAGCAAAAAGCCATATTTATAGAAGATTCACCTCCATTTTCTTGATTTGTACTAAATGTATTTATTAGAAATACAATTGAGTACTCGCAAGGGCACCGTCAATTTAAAAATTACTGCGTCTCTGCCTGGAAATTACTTACTGTCCCTTGCCACAAATAAAACCTTAGCTCAGTATAAATGAAAACAAGGCAGAAGCAAAAGTCTCTGTTATTCTTTGCTATTTCCCCCCACCCCAGTTTTTGCACTCACACAGCCCTCTATCTCTTGGCAGCCATCTAATTGCCTCTTTGTATTTACAATCACTCTCCCTCTTCAGAGGTTTGTTGCACAGTTGCAGCAGAGGGAAAAGCATTTTCTTTACAAAAATGATATCAGGAGGTGGGAAGATAACAGAGACCCTTCCCGCGCTTGTAAGCCAACTAAATGTAAACTGGAAGGTAAAATGTAAATGAAAAGAGCTTAATTTTTTGCCTTGCTGTGATTTCTAGTAGTGAGTTTATTGCTTGCTTTTCTGTCGTTTGTTGCTGTGCACCTTAACCACCTTATTTTTATTAATTATGAATGAGTGTACACTTTTAGACAGGGAGAGGGAGAGGCGGCTATTGCGGTGGGGCAGAAGTCTCCCGGGGCCAGGGCTGCGGGGTGCCCGCGGGGTGCTCCCAGCCCCAGCTGTCCAAACACGACGGGTCTGCTGCCCAGCCACCCCCTGGCTCTAAATATCATAAAAGTTATGAATAACAGGTTCTTGTTCCCCACCTTCTGGTGTTTGACCCTTTGCAGGACGCGTTTTCCAGATAATCATTGCAGTTGGAAATTTACTGTTTGTAAGACGTGAAATGAAATCCGACCTTCTCCCGACTGCGGCTGTGCAGGAGAAGGCAAACGCGTGGCATGTCCCAGCCCAGGGCCAGCAGCAGTCCCCTTTGGGCCACCACAGCCACCCTTTGTGCTTCCAGTGTTTCCGGCCGAGGCATCTTCTGCTGTGTGCTACACCCTTTTCTGGTGATACACCCCTGGGGAACTTGGTTTGTGGGCAATGCCAGGAGGATTGTCTCCACCATGGCTTCCCCTGCAGCCCCATAATACAGCTGTATACACTATTTATTTAACTCTACGGATAAGTATGTCCCTCAAACCTACATAAAGGTCCTATCCAAGCAGAGCCTGGCTTCATATAGGGGTCTCCTGCCCACCACTACAGAATCAGGTAGCACCACTCCTTGTCCTCTAGCCACACACAGAGACAGCAGAAGTGTCTGCAAAATCCCAGCAAGGTCGTTCAAGGTGAAATCAAACATTTTTTCTGGCATTAAATCTTAGCTTGAACCACACTTTTGCCCAGCTCTGCTCGCCATCGAGCGTCCAAGCTGTTGGAAACACACCATTTACCTGGCATGAGGATGTTGGGCTGCAAAGGCTACGCAGCTCCCTTCATTGGAAAGCTCCCTCAGAGCATTCCTGCCTTCCCCTTTGGAGCCAAAACCGGTGTGGGAGTGCCACGGCTGTGACAGCTCTGCCAGGTCAGGGAGGTCCCCCATCTGCAGCACCCTGCCCATCTCACCCCCTTCCAGTGGGCACACACATGTTGTCCGTACCTCTCTTTGGTGACCAGGAGCGCCAGAGGGGGATCATGCCCTTCCATGGCTCGTGGCAGCGGATCAGTAGAGATCTTGCAGGAGTAAAGAGAACCCTAATTCATCCCCTTTCACCTGGGCGCTCTGCTATTTCTATTTCTCTTCTCTGAGTTTGGGGAACAGTCTGTTACAAGTAAAGCATAAAAATCAGGAAACAGTTATTATGACTACAGCATATTGCTTCCAGCATATGGGTTATTACAGAAATGCTGGAAGAGCCCCCTACACCACCCTTAGGAGCAGTCTTTAAGTGCCTTATAATAAGTATGCTTTCCAACTCTTCCATGAGCTTAGCGCTTTAAGACTTGTCTGAATTCATATCCTTTTTATATTCAGAAAGAAAGGGCAAATATTTGGTGAACCCATAATAAATTAAGGATGGATGGATACTAAGAGCAGAATAGTCTATTCTTAGAATTATGTAAATGTGATTTAAATAGAGTTTCTCACAGAGGTTGTGCAGAGACAAAATGGGAGAATCACATTTCTAATGTACCAAGCTAATTTGGAGTCTGGATGAGTTATTTCTCTGAAAATGAAAATTTGTCCAATGCCACCAAAAAAGAAAGAAAAATTGGTGAACTTTATTTTAATCAAATGCTAACTTTATTTGGGTTAGCTTTCAAATACCGAGAAGTTGGTTTGGGGGGAGGGGTTGCACTGGGGACTGATTCCAGGAAACCAAACCACGACTTCCAACTTGCGCATGAGTTTCCTGGGCCCTTGGTGAGGCAAACGTGAAGCCCCGTCCTCCTCCAGCGCGTACCACAGGTGGTGCTCTTTGGGACAAGCTGAGCAGCCCCTCTGTGCTCTGAAGGATGCTCTAGAGACGGTGTAGCAAAGAGGCGCTTTCACACACTTCCACCCATACCGGCAGGTCAGCGGTGTGATGCTGAACAGCAACACACTCCTACGGGATTTCAAATGACTTTGCTCTTTATATTACTTCTGTTCCTGCCACTGGCTTCGTGGCCTTTGTCCCCTCCACACCCCTACCCCAGTGCTCTGATGCAGAAAGGGCCCCTCTGACAGCCTCCCAAGAAAACCTGCAAGCACTAGAGAGTCAGCTCCTCGTGGGTTATTCTAAGTGGACTGTATGTACACTCCTTGTAGTGCTTAAAAGCCTTTTACGAAGGAACGGACCCCGGGGAGCATTGTTGGCCGGCAATCTACCTCTCATTTCTTTTGCCCCACCAGCCTGAATATTTATGAGGTGGCATGTGATTTGGTGGTATCTGGTTCCACATGTAATGCTGATGTCATGTGTTTTAGATTTAAAATGCCAGTTTCATTTTGTAGTGCATAATAATTGGTTTCTTTGGCAGTCCATAAAGAATTGCATTGAGTCTTGGCATGCCGGGCTGCAGCGACGCAGAAGGGGAAGCGGGAGGACTTCATGTACACTGGGGGTTGTACCAAGAGTGGTGAAGTTTACATTCTTCTGCCTAAAATATCAGCCGACATCAAGATATGTCTATGCATGCCTGGAGCACGTTCTGCTCCAAGTACTTTGCCAGCAATTATGAATGAAGTCTTGCAGCATCTGGGCAATGAGTGTTTGATGTTAAGACCCACCCAGCAATGTTTGGTGGGGATGGGGAAGCAGAGGCAAAGCATTCTGCTAAGGCTACAAAACCCATGTGCAAGAGGGAAATGAACCCATCTTGCACAGCTGCACCAGAGCCATCCTTCCTCTCCCAGATACGGGCACCACCAGAATTTGGCCGTATCTCCTCTAAACACTGCTTTGATTAGAAGCAGCTCACACCTTCAAACCTCTATTTGATTTTTTTTCTGAAATTAGGGTCCTGGATGTAATCTATCTATGAAACCTCCTACCTAGTTTTGAGCCAGTTCCCAGTGCAGAATGAGAGGGCTACATTTGGGAAACAGATGCTTAAAGAAATAGACAGACTGGATAAAGAAACAGAAAAACAAACATTTTTCTGGCCTAAAACACTGATGAACAGAGCTCAGACCTCTAAGGGAATAACAACAGGAACCAGCACGGCATGCAATACCCACTGCAGTAAATAAAGGTATTGCCATCAGATACACGCATAAACGAAATTTCATGTGCATTTACATAGGAATCAGAGCCCTTCCAGTAACTTCTGCTGGTTGCAGAGGTGTCTGTGCCGTGCTGGGTCTTCCCAAACACTTTAGGCTGGATGCTGCTCCCCAGGCGATGGGTGCTAGCACAGTCCCACAGTCATTTCTCCATCATGTCACCTGGAGAGTGTGAGCTCAGGGCATTATTTCTGGAAGAACTGTGATTTCATAGTGCTGTAAGCAAATTCATTCAAAAGGGGACCACTTTCTTGTGTAAAAAGCACCCTGCTAGTGCACTGCTATCAGCACACATGCTGATCTATACTCTCTCCCGTTTTTGCTACCTGTTCTGCCCAGCTAAAATAATCTACCCTTGTGAAAGCACCACCCTGCCTGCGCAGGCTGTACGTGGATTGTCATTAGTATCTCATCTCCATCAGTCTGGAGTAAGACTCCCTGATATGGCTGTGCTGGCAGAGACCAGCACAGGTGTCTACTTTGCATAGCAGTGTAACTACAGTGCACTACACTGCTGTGTTTTGTTACTGCATTCATGTGAATACAGCTGTATCAAAATGAAAGCTCCTGTTGATCTCCTAATAGCTCGTTCTAGCATCCATGTCTGAACCAGTAAGAAAAACTGTGCACATGAAGCCTAAGGAACAGCTGAGGGAGAAAAAATAAACACCCTGAAAACTGACGAGAAGAAAGAAGAGGAATTCTAAGAGGAATTACTTGCACGACCTGGTTACTGAAATAAACCCAGCTATTACTCCCAGTGCAAGCTCCCACGGATCTGGGTGCTTGGTGGGATGACTCACGGAGACACTCAGCTGTCACTGCTGCCCGCAGACAGGAGCCAGCTCCCCCGGGGACAGGCGGGACGGGACGTCTGTGTCCTTCCCGACCCTCCGGGAAGGCACCAGACCGCCGGCACATCCCGGAGCCCACGCGGGGCTGCTCCCCACGCGGAAGTGTGTGGGTGCATGGCAGGGTTTGCTCCAGACCCATACGTGCTCTGGAGCCACTTCTGCAGCGTGGGCTGATGAACCCAGTGGGACTCTGCTTGGGCTGCACTGAGGGCTCCAGTAAACCCCGAATTTACCCACCGGTGAGGTCACCCTCTGCCAGGTTATAAAGAGCTGCCCGCTGCTATCTCCAACGTCAAGAGCTCTGCAAGTAGAGGCAGGGACGAAATCACAGTGTACCATGTCTGGCCACTGAATAGAATATTGCTGTATATTGTGACTTTAATTTCCCATTCCTCTCTACGCGCTGATTTGCTGTCTGGCCTGAAGTGGCTTTTCCCACTGAGGCAAATGAAGGGAGAGCTAATACCTTCTTTAGACGGATGGACGTAGTTGGAGAAAACAAGCCTTGAGAAAACCAGAGATTTCTTTAGTACTGCCACAACAAAAGGAGCTGATGCAGGTCCAGAATGACTGGTTTGGGTTTAGTCTGACTATATCAATCTGTCAGACAGTCGGAAGAAAGTATCCATGAGAGCAGAAGATGTAACCAAGAGAAGAGATGGGAAGACCCCAACCCCCTTTCAGCTCTGAGCCAGGGGTGGGCTTGTCCACATTTTCTCAGCTCTGTCTGTTGGTCTAATAAAAGATATTGTCTCTTCCTATATATCCTGCCCTGCACTCTGAGGCTCTCCTGGTGACACCACCACAATTCTTTTTCTGAGCCAAAGCACTGGAATACCATGGTGATAAGCACAGCACACACGCCTTGGCAGGTTGACTAGATAAGGTTACATACCATATGACAGACTTCTTATATTATTACTGACCTGGCCAAAAGCTCGGTAAGAACTGAACAGCTTGTTCTCATGACATGTCTAACCTCTTTTCCAGGCTCGAGAGCGCTGAGCAAATTTCAGCAGGCAGCAATCACTTAGATGCACTTTGGACTCCCCACTCTGCCACTGTTCCTCAGAAGAGACCCAGGGGATGCATTTCTGACACACCGACTTCAGATTTCCCCTGTCAGAAAGCGTTTATCAAAACGGAGAAATGAAAGATCTCCAGCACCCAACGATGGAGATGTCAGGTCCACTACAGGGTGGTCAGGATACACAACTTGCAGCACATGCACCTTTGTTTCTGTTAATGAACTGCAAGCAAAAGGTGTTTTGCAAATATGGTTGCTGTTCAAAAAATATTTTTAAATGAGTGCAGAAATTTCAACATACAGACTGCTTTGGTTTCCCACTGATGGGAGGAATCAGCTTATGGCAGTCCTATGCATTAGTCTTTCTTGAGCTCCTAATATGTTTTGCAGAGTTTCAACCTTCTATTGCTTTAAAATAAACATCACCAGCAGTTATCCCTTGGGAGGCAAGCCTCAGGTCATTGAAATGCATGTGTCCTGTGTGTAGACATCTGTGAAAAGCCTGAACAGTCTGGAAAAATAGCTGTGACCAGTAGAACTTCAGAGCTAAAAGTGAAGACAATATCACTCTAAAAGGGTGGAAAAGAAATGTGGTGTCACTGTTGGCAGAGACTCAAAAAGCAGTAAATAATTTGGCTTTTTTTTTTTTTGTTAACAACATAAATGTGTTCTGGTGCAATTTAAGGGAAGATTTAAATTGAAGACACTACAGCCCTTTACGTCTCACATTGTCCTCCCAGTTCTGCAATTCTTAATAAAATCAAACATACTCATTTACTTAGCTAGACATACTTATCACTCACAGCTGCAATGGTCTTAGTGGAGAACAAAGATGCATTAGTAACCCTAAAAACATTGTTTTCTAGACCATGTGGTGTATTTTATAGAGATACATTTTCTGGGCATCTGTGGTCTCTGCTCCCTGCTAGTCTGTCCCGCTGCCCTAGGAGAACAACCAAGATATTCCTGTGACCTGTTTAATTAAAAATTTCCAGCAATGAACAAGCCAGTGCCTCCCCAGGCAGCCTCTCCGCTGCTGACTGCCTGTGCTGTTAGAAACTGATCCTGCACGTCTAGCCCAAACTGCTCCTGGTGCCTTCAGGACTTCTTGTCCTGTCCCCTGTGGACATGGGGGCCCTTTCAGCCTGAGAAGCTTCTTCCATACAAAGCAATTGTGATGTTTCTTGGCACTGCCCTGCGTGAGAGCAGACAGAAGTGCAAGTTTTGGTAGGGTGTCAGCAATATGCTCTTTCTGTCCACACAAGACCCTGGAAAACTGACCAGCCAGCACTGCCCGTTGTGCCCAGTGGTGTCACTGCTCTGTTTCATCCATCACAGCTCCTTCACCAAGCCCCTACAACAGAGGAGTGAGAAGAAAAAAGTCATCCTACTCTTATTTTCTGCATCAGTTGCATAAAACAAGGGGCTACAAAACCCATCTCCTGTGTGACCCCAGGAAACAGCAGCCACCAGGAGTGAAGGGCGCAGAGCGTAACTTTGGCTGCACTCATGCAACTTCAGAGAAAAACCTGAAGGAAGAATGTTCAAAAAAATATGTGAACTATTAAGTGTGAACTGTTAAGACTTAAAAAGTAGGTGAACCCCAACTCAGCTCCAGAAAACTGCTAATTAGGTTAAATTCGGTTAGTTCTCTGTGTGCCCCAGCAAAGCCCATCAGTAAAACAGGCCTCCCGAGCTGGAAAAAGCAGCAGCTCCTCTCCTCTAAATGTGGCTGCAGAGACTGTGTACAGCATTCAGCCAGGGCAAGCTGCTGGTGATCACGGTTTTATCAACAGCTGGGAATAGTTTGTACACAGAAGATTCATCACCCCTTTGCCATGACAGGGTATCATAAAATTTGAAGTTAAAAGGAATGTAATCTCACATCTCATCAAAGAGAAGAAATTTGTTGTGTGTTGGTCTTTCCTTTTTTTTTTAAGACAAAAAGAAAGATTATCCCCAACCACAAATGGGAAAGTCTGCCGCTCTATTTATGGCTCAGTTCCTTTGTATGACTGTGCTTAAAACTTTTGCAGTGATTGTTGTCTTGGAACCCCTCATTCTCAGCTTACTGTAAATATTAACTCTTTAGGGTTCGCAGTATCCTTATGTGAGCTAAACACAGCAAGGGAGAGCTTTCTCTCATCTAACGTGAAGTGTCAAAAAGTTAACTGCCTCTTCAGTAAAGGTAACTTTAATTAATTCATTAATGTTAAGGCAACAAATGTAAAGATAAATTTCCAAGCTCACAATCTAGTGCCAGAGGGAGTAAGGCATCTCCTGAGAGCAACTCCCCTCTGCCTCAGGCAGGTGGGATGTGTGGGACCCTGCAGCACCACACCGACCACAGCAGAGCAGAAGGCATGAGATGTGCATTCTGGATGGCCAACGTTAGATGAGACACCTTCGTCAGTGACTGGGCATCTAAAGAAGCCCCTTTGCTTAGTCCCATTTGACATTGCTGTTTCCTTCAAAGCTGCTTGAATACATCACTGCCTCCCTGCCTCCCGCTGCCCTCCACCACTGTCACAGCTGAGCATCTTTCGTGTGAAATTAAGCATGAAAGCTGGACAGACCTCATGGAATCCTTGACATATCTTCAGGATATGCTCTTTGCCTGGGATCCTTCTTTTGGCCACAGTCACTTGCTTTGTCATTATTTTAGACAGCGATAGTTGTGATGGGGCACTGGAAGAATTGCGCCTGGGGGTAGATGAGTGGTGTTTGTATGGTAAGGAAGGTGTTGCAGCTTTTCCTAAAGGCAGAACAGTTTTTAATTCACTTAATCTCCTTCTACATCGTGTACCACAGCCAGATCCCTTGGAATGAAATTGCTGTCTCCTGCTCCGGCAGGGGCAGCTGGAGGGCCGCACTCAGGACATTGCTCTCACCTAAGAGACTTTGTTTCTCATGCTAAGTGAGAACAATATTGTAATTAAACATTTCTCCATTAAAACATAGCTCAGTCGTGAGCCCAGCGGTGTCCTCCCTGTTCCCGCGGGCCGGGGTCCCTCCCCAGGACCCTTGTTTTTGCCGAGGCTGGAGGTGCGGGTGTGCACGGGGACCGCCCCAGCCCCACCAGGGAGGGTGTGCAGACAGCGCTGACAAAGCATCGTCACTTATAACTGAATTACCAGCACAGGATTTATGGCTAGACTGAATTTAGTGCTACCCGTATTACTGAAATAAAGCCCATGAAAGAGAATTATCTTGAGTCAGTGGCCGTAAATCAACCAATCCCCAAATCTCCAGGATGTCGGGGGATGAGAAACGCATGTACTTGTAAGTGCTCTCAGACTCGCACAGTGGGCTCCCTGGAAAGCGGGTCTGCATTTCATTTCATTTGTCCAATTAATAATAAGTACAGTACAAACTATTTATTCTCTGCTCTTCCCACTTTTGCTTTGTTAAAAATGCCATGTTTCCAATCTCTCTCTCCCTCACTCCCCATTTTCTCTTTTCCTATTCATAATATTTGGTTAAAAAATGCTCCTAGCATTTCAGTTCCATATTAATAGCATGTTTAGCCCCCTCAAAGCGTCTCACAAATTAAAATGAACTATATGACATTGTTCAGACGTAGCCACACTGAGAAAGAAAGCTGGCAAAGGCTGAAAAGGAGAATTGTCCATGATGGATTAGATCAGAAAACTTAGATTTTCATAAATTGGGTGCCAAGAATTAGACCCTTAAATTCACACTAATTTCATAATTCATACTAACAGCACTTAAATCTGGTTTTCTGGGATGCTGAGTAACAGGCAGCTCCAAAGGAGCTTTTCTGGGTCATGTATTCAGATGTTTAAATATAAAATTGGAAGTTTGGCTTTAGGTCCCTATTTTTGCCATGCCAGGAGTGGGTCACCGCTAGCTACCAGCTGTACGGGTGGTTGATTCCCGACCTCCGGGGGAGCCAGGACCCCACACCACCACCTCTGCTGGGGGAAGCATGTCCACACAGCATGCAATGTACGTCACCTCCCCAGTGCCCTCTGACTTTGGCCTTGCATTAACCCCCCCCATTGAAAAATTAACATCCCCTTCCCATTCCCCACAGCGGTGTCCCTGTCCGGGGAGTGGGCTGAGGGGGGTCCTGCACAGCCAGGTCACTGCCCCCAGCCCCACAAGCTCAAGGCCAGACTGTTTTGGCCATCCCTTTTATAGACCAGTGCCACTGCTGCCCCACATCTCCCTTCTGGGATGCACCTACAGCTCCCGATGCAGAGTTAAAAATAATTCCCTGTCCCTCATTATTCACCTCGACGGGTCAAGGCAGGACTTTGATCTAAAGGGAGAGGCATTCCCAGGGATATGGTTACATGAAACACATGCTAAAAGGGCTCCTCAGCATCAGGCTTTATCTTTGCTTGGTAAGTTTTAATGACATGCCCATGATGAGGGTGCTGCGGGAACAAAGTGAGCCTGTAGTAAGACCTTCTCTGCTTTAATAAACCTAAAAATCATAACCAAAATGGGACTGTTCCTTGGCATTCTGTGCTTCCTTCTTTGGCTGTGTTCTGGTGAGAACACATCTACCTTGATGTTTGTTTTCACTTGAAGTGGCTTATGGGTCATCCAGCGCACAGAAAATGTGTGGTCTGGGACAATTTCTCAGCTCCTAGAGCCCTGTGCGCTCCTGTTTATGTTATAGCACAGGAGAAATGAGCTCTTTTACTGTTAGGCATTTTGGCAACCACCCATCCCTATGGACTCCAGGCAAGTGATGCTGCTGGATCCCCAAGTCTTCCTTCATTCAACACGGGGGACGTGTTTGAGGCCAACTGTGGGTGACTTCATCACCTCCACCCTGTTTCTGTGTGTCATTTTATATCAGACAAAAATATAATAGGCCATCTTTCAGTAATTACTGTAGCAGACAGCTTTATAGCTCATCGTCTTCACAAAACAAGGAAAGGGAACATTTTTTAAATTACTTATGAAAAGTTTATGTGGTTATTGGAGCTGGAGCTTCATTTCTTTTAGGCGGGTTCCTTAGGGGTTTATGCCACTTGCTTAGGTCAGTCCTGCGTGAGGGTTTTGCGGAAGATGTTTGGTTTAAAGCCTGCTCTCTCGGTGGTGGCAGCTGTGGATGAGCCAAAGCTCTCGGAAGAGCTGGTATTTATTAATTTTTTTGGCTTCTAGATTTTTCTACCATTCTAGCACCTTAGGTTTTATATTTTCTTGAGTATTTTTGGAACAGGGTAGGGAGTGGAGGGGGTAAAATCAGCTTCCATAAAAAAAAGTTACATCAACTGATACTGCTGGTCATCACCAGCACCAAGCTGAGGTTCATCTCAGCCTGAGGTTCAGCTGCACCAACTTCAGCAGCTAGCGCTGATTGCACCCAGAGCAGACTGAAGGGAAGAAATAGAGACATATTAGCTCTGATTCTTGTTCCACAGACACAGCTGTAAATCAGAGGGCTCTCCATTAAAGTCAGCGGTGTCACACAGGTGTGGGAAGTGACTCGCTGCAGCCAGCCGTGGTTACCTCGCTGTAGTCCCAGCGGCTGTTTTTCACGCGGGTGTCATTGCTTTGCCCATTAAACCTTGCCAGCTGAATGGAGAGCAGTTTTTCTCTGAGAATGGTGCTAATGAAGCGCAGCTCTGCCAGCTTTCCCCGTGCACCCCAGGTGAGCAGGACATCGAGCAGCTGCTGCTTGGGGGTTGCTCTGCACCCTTGGTGCAGCTTTCTGCAGGCAGCTCAGATGCATGGGGCAGTGGTGAGGGGGCAGAGAAGTAAGGTACAGGAGGTACCAAACAGGCTGTCAGGAGTCCACCCTGAGCCAGAGGTGCTGCCTGCCCCCAGGCTGCCATCAGGTCTCAAATAAAGCAGCCCTGATACACGTGTGAGCAGGAGAAAACTTCTTTAAAGCCAAGTAGTGAGGTCCCACCTGTCCATCACGGAGGGTTTGAGGGCCACCAGTGCTGTTCCTCTACTCCTCACTGCTTGTGTTTGTACAGCCCTTCCCCCCCCAAATTAGGGATGCATCTTCCCCTACCTCTGCCTCTCCTGCTTGGGCTGACGAGTGAATGCTCAAGAGTAACACTCTGGTTGCAGGGAGGTAACTGAAACCCCTCTACAGTGCAGCCAGTTGGCAGAGGCAAGGTAGAGCTCTGCAAACAACATGTTCAGAGAGATGAACGCCTCGCAGAACGTGGCAGCCCCTCTCTTGGGAGTCGAGGCTACGGCCTGAAGTGATGGGCTCCAAACCCTCACAAGGAGCCATAGCCACAGGATACCCAAGTTGGGGGAGCGCCCCATCCCACCGACCCGGAGCTCCCGAACAACTGCATGCTGGAGCAGAGTGCTCAGAGGAGATATGGGCTTTTGGTCTTCTGCTTCCGGTGCTGGTCAAATATGGTCCACACCAAGAGCGAACACATCATCTTGGGACGCCCCTGAATGCCCCCTACCTTAAACTTTGCAGACAGCTGCCTTTGGGCAGGGTTCAAATCTCTCAGGCTGCAGGGAGCACTAAATATAGACTTCAGGTATTTTGGAGGAATGCAATGAGCTGTAGGATGAAGGAGGCATGGCATCTTGCCCTCTGATTACAGAAGTCCTAACCAGAAAAATATTTTTCAAAGTGAAACCCTCTAGTGAATTCAGTTTAACTTTATGCTTAATTACAGGATGACACGGACGCATAACTTCTGGCAAATTTACTGTTTGCCAGAATGCCAGAACTGTGTTTTTAAAATACCCTATCAAGCACAGACAGGACTGGCCAGATTGAAACAAAAACAGGAAAAAAAAAAAATCAAGGTCTCTCACTGCTTCCCATTCTTGACTTCTCAAGGGGCAGGACGGGGGAGAAGGAGTCTGTAACATGCTACAGAAGTCAAGAGGTTTTTGGTCTGTATCAGGCAGATAGTGGTACAGTCAGTATGCAGCCGTCGGGCCCTTCTCCGGGACCTGCATGCCTCCTGCTCACGGGCCTCAGCAGTGGTGGGGTGGAAGCAGGAATCAGGATTGGTACCTTTTTTTCCAAAGCCAGAAGAAACTCACTGATAGTGTGGAAATACAAAATCAAATGGTATGTGGAACTTCAAAGGCTAACGCGTGTCTCAGAGAGGGTGTCTGCAGAGTCAGGAGATATAAACATCCTTTTAGTTCATTGCAGTTTCTACACAGCTACCTGGTGTTATGGGACTTTCTAGAAGCGAAAAAGGACAGAATCATACCCTGTGTCAGATCATGTCAGCAGATCAGCTAGATTAAAACTAGAAGTAGCATACAAACAGGAGAATTAGCTTTATCTCTAATGTACCTGCTGAGGCTGATGACAACAAAAATGATTTAAGGTAACTCTATGGGGCTGCATGTGAAGGATGACATTTCTCAACAAGAATAAAAGCATGAGAACCCGCTCTTAAATTAACGTGCTGTGCAAAATGAGCTGGAAGTCATCAAGACTGTGAAAGCCTTTCAGTCTGGAGATGGGAACCCTGACCAGCAAAGACCTACAGACAGCGCAGCTCACTGCCCTGGCCCTCAGCTGTGGTACGGGGAAGTGTTACTTCCTATGGGGTTTATTGTCAAAACGTTCTTTACATCTGCTAGAAAAATATAGATAACTCCCTGCGTTTTGCAATAAGGATACTGTTGCCCAGAGTCATCTCACCTACATTTAAGCACTTCATTTGGACACCTGAAATTAGGTTTTTAATCACTTTAGACTTCCTTGGTAGATGTCCTCCCTGCCCCTCTTTGCTGTTGGTGGGGCAGCCAGGGGTGGGAACCATTCCCAGTGGTGTCCCAGCAGGCCCCTGAAAACCTGCTTTTTCATCTTGTATCTCTGCCTCCCCAGAGCAGTCCCACACCTCACCGCTTTCAGGACTGAACGGTGCATAGAGGGATTTTGTGAACTGCTCCCAGCCACGAGAGAAAACATTGCGTGTTGACGAGGTCCAGAAAAGTCTGTCCCCATCATAAGCTGTGGTCTTACTTGCTCCAGCTCATGAAGCCACATCCGCGGGCCCATTACAAACTGGAGAACATTGAGTTACCCTAACCCATGAGGAGGCTGCTGCCCTGGGAGAGAGAGCACACGGCAGCGAACAACAATTGCTTCTGCGCAGAGGTCAGCCAGACCCAAATACATTTTCTTTGAAGGCACTTTCTGCTTCTCATTTTGTTAGCAGCCTGCTATCAGGCCGCCTGCTGAGGATATCTGAAATGCACAGTTGCGGTCTCTAAGTACATGCCGTCATTTACAAGACATGTCATCCTTCTAGAAAACATCACGGTAACTCCTCTGCAATCTGGAGCCTTCGCGCCCGTGTCATACCCATACGTGGCACCGCAAGACATAAACCACAGCTACTGGAGAGCCTGCGTGGATTCCTTGCAATATGCGTAATGGAAACAGGTGAAATTTAAACAGTACACTTAAGTACTTGTCTAGTCCCCATTAGGGTTTTGTATCTCTCCTTTATTTAAAGAATAAATTTCTGACACTTAAAAGAAGTTAAACAACTGTGTTTGAAAGCTTTAACATAAAACAGCCTCAACACTGTTCTTTCTCTTGAGAAAATTGCTCAAATCACTATTAAAATGTCTCTGTTGAGAATATGGAAATATTTGGATTAAACAGTATATTTACATTCTAGAAATGGATGCAAAGTACAAAATAGGATCCAAATATACAAACACACAGAAAATGCACACATATGCAAAAGCAGTCAAGAAACAACCGATGCAATATCTGTTTGGAAAGAACTTAGTACCAGGGCCATCCAGGAAAGAACATGCCCCAAAATACTGAGCTTCAGCCATTTTAGCTAATGTGGTACTACTGGTACAGAATAATACATGTTAACAAACAGGAGTGACATCAACATTATTTTAAGGTCATATTGTGTGATGGCCTTCAATTAAAGTGGTGTCCTAGAAGAAAAGGATTGACATACTTAGGAATCCCCTTGGATCCATTACATAGCCCTAAAAGAAAACTGCAGGCGTTTCTTACACCCTTGTTTTGCTGAGTAAAGGGATGGCTCCTGGTGACGCAGGGGCTCCTGAAGCTGCCCCAGGAGCACAGTTGTGGGATACAGGCAGCCCCACAGGGCATTTCTTGATTTTCTGAGTCCTGGGACTGTGGAATTGTTACTGATGTGACTAATGATGTTGGACAGAAATTATTTTGTCTGTGTGATTTTCCCTGCTATTTCTGTATTCCTTACTGTGTGCCTGGAGACTGCAGGGAGGAAGCAGGTATTCCATCATTTCGTGCAAGGGGTACGTGGTGTTAGCAAACCTGTCTTATTCTGGGTGTTTATTTCCCCCCTTTAAACACTGCTACAGCCTCATCCTTCTGGCCATATGCTGGAACCTCCTCTAGTGTCCAAGATTTATTAAAGGGTAACATCTGCTCTCCCAGTGCCAGTGCACCTCAGACAATCTTTTGGATATAAGCTATAGTGATCAAGGATTTTTAATGGGTTAGCAGTTACTGTTTAACATACCTTTCAGTTACTGCTGGTCCTTTTCACTACACAATGCTAAATATCACCTAAAGGAAACAGAGAAGTGTTTATTAAGCACGTGCATCCTGCCTGCGTTGTTATTGATCATGTGTTCCAGTTGTCTAGCACTGCGCTGAGGTCCTCCCCAAAGTATTTTTAAGTTTAAGGTCATAGGATGACAGGACCACTCAGGTGGGAAGGGGCCTCAGGAGGGCATCCTCCTTGTTGTCCTTACTGGACACCAGCTCTTCAGTGGTTCCTTTTGCTCCTCTTGTCGTTCTCCTTTCTTCTTCTGTCTTCACTGCTATAACCTTCCTCTTAACCATTTACTGGTTTTGCGGCAGTGAGAGCCAGTTGGGTTCCCGGCTGAGGCCCCTAGTTTGCAGTGAATGAACAAAGCCTCCCGGAGAAGGTGCCTAAGTGTCTCCCCTGGTCAGCAGTGAGAAACAGGTTGATTCAAGGATTTGCCAAGGGAAGCTTTGTCTGTTCTTTGCCTACAGTCAGGTGTCTAAATTAGGCAGATTGACTTCCATCCTTCCTTGTTTATTCTCTCTTTCTCTTCCTTTCTATACCACATTGCTTTTTTAACCTGCCTCTACAGGTGTCTCACGTGTTTGTGGGATCACGGTTTTAGGACACATAATAACATGGTCTTAACTTCCAAACAGTGCTCACATTTGTCTGGGTCAGTTTTCCTTACAGTCAATTTTCCTCATAAATATTCTCAGCTTTGTTAAATTGGCCCTTCTTGAAAGTTAACTGTCCCTCCTGCTTCAGCCAGGGTGCAATAGGAAACAAAACTGTGTTTAGCTGTTACTGGAATAAAAGAATGCACTGGGTTAACTGGTGGCCCAGAGTCGAGCTCCTGTTCAGCCCTATGGGTTAGAGCCCAGCACCACTGTGCTCAGCCCAGGGGTTCCCAGGAAAGTCTCATCTGCGGGAGACAAACTTGCAGACGCTGCCGGACATCAGAGAGTTAATGCACTCCTTCATCCAGATGCCTAATTATTTCCATACAAGCAAGTCAGGCTGCACATGTTTAGTTTTGGTGATTTGTCAGTTTAGATTTTGGAGGTGAGGGCAGGAGGCAGGCAGGTGACAGATGAGTGTGTGCTGGCAGCAAGCCCCAGCAGTGCAGAAATGTTGCTGCAGCAGCAGAGGAGGAGGTTCGCTCCCCGGCTCTCCATCACGCTCTGGGTACACATCCCCGGCTCGCAACGACAGGCTTCGCGGCTGCGTTCACGCCCCCACGCTGATGTTGAGCAGACTTGACATCAGTACAAAATGTCCCTGCGATATGGGATTCTTCAAGCTGTACGAGAGCTCGATCCATGTTTTCAAAATCTGGTTTCAAAGCCAGCGCCACCACGTCGCTCTCTAAATGCAAGGGCAAATCTGGCAACCTCATCGTGTCAGACGTGTGTGAAGTCACTGCACCGGGTGCATGTATCCTTCCTGCATATGTTAGTTATCCTAATGGCTGAGGGAACCAGAGATCAAGCCAAATACAAAGCAGAAATGGCCCTTCCTTTTGTGTGATTTGATTTTTGTCCATTAGTGGCAACAGACACCATGTGCAATTCCATAGGAACCTGTGTCACCCCACTCAGGTGAGGAAAGAAAAGTAGTTCAAAGAACGTGTTTTTCAAGAAATGGGATTTGCCTTAAAAACAAAGCAGGGTTGACAGCTAACCAGGAAGCTCCATGTAACATAGTCACACCATTATACTCTGCCCGCAATGTTAGCCAAGTGAATCACAACAAACCCCTAACAATTTCTGCATTGCTGAGAAGATGGAGACAAACAATATTACCAGTGAAACCATTAGCACTCCAGTTATTCAACTATAGGAACCATTTGCTATAGTATCTTCCTGGTAAAATCTGGAAACTTTTTTTCCCCCTTTGCTGGAAGAACTCTCACCTTTGTTCACCACCACCCACTCAAAGCAAGGTCCACTTAAATGTTACAGCAGGTTGCTCAGATGTGTTTTTAAACCCCCCAAGGATGGAGATGTCACTGCCTCTCCAGGCCCCTGTTCTCATCTTCATCCTGGCTCAGAAGATTTTCTCCTTATGCAGCAGAAATTACCTGTGTTGCAACTGGTCTCCATTGCCCCTTGCCTTTCTCTGTTCACCTTCAAGAAATGTCCAGCTCCATCTTCTCTGTAACACCTATTAGGAAGTTAACAGTGCAGTTAGGTCCTCAAGCTTCTCTTCTGATGGCTGAACAAGCCCAGCTCCCTCAGCATCTCTTCATAGCCATGTGCTCCATTCTCCTGCGAGCTTAGCAGCCCTGTCTGGACTCACTCATTTGTGTCCATGTCTCTCTTGTACTGGGGAGCCCAGAACAGGATCCAGCACTCTAGATGTGTCTCATCAGGACTGAACAGAGAGGAAGGATCACCTCCCTCGATCTGCTGGCAAGGCTCTGCCTAATGCAGCCCAGGATGCCACTGGACTTTGCTGCAAGGGCACACTGCTGGCTCACATTCAACTTTTTGTCCACAAGATGTTGATGTCCACTCGGGGCAATCCCAAGCACAATTACAGGTTGGGCGGGGAATGGCTGGAGAGCAGCACTGAGGAGAAGGACCTGGGTGTGCTGATCGACGAGAAGCTCAACATGAGCCAGCAATGTGCGATCGCAGCCCAGAAGGCCAACCGCATCCTGGG
>VUYV01000034.1:5840968-5902183 GCA_008711295.1 Anarhynchus alexandrinus | reverse complement strand
GCACGGAGTTAGCCATTATGTTCATTCCTGTTTCTATATTATTCTTCTCCACAGAAATAACTATTCTAATGTCATGTTGGAGCCTAGACTTAAGGTTATGTTAACATTTAGATATACTGTCTTACTTTCTGAAATTTATAAGTCAGTAATAAAGAAAAACACCCAAAGAAGAGATTTGTCTGGCAAGACTTCCAGTGAGAAATGTATGCAGAGTTTGAAGTTAAGGAAAAATCACTTCAGGTTTGAATTATGCAAGTAAAAACGTTTTAAATCAGTTTGGAGTAGTTTCACAGAAGCAATAATTTCAATATCTGAAGTTATAAAATAAGGTCATTAATTGATTTTATTATTGAATAACTTTTATGAGGAGAGTTCAGTTTAATCCAGCTACTGAGCACAGGATATTTTTCCGTAGATTGTCATGTAGAAGATTCTGGAGCATATCCAGACACGGTCAACGAAGCTGGTGACACGTCTAGAGAACAAGTCTTATGAGGAGCGGCTGAGGGAACTGGGGTTGTTTAGTCTGGAGAAAGGGGGGTTCAGGGGAGACCTTACCGCTCTCTACAACTACCTGAAAGAAGGTTGTAGCGAGGTGGGGGTCGGTCTCTTCTCCCAAGTAACAAGTGATAGGATAAGAGGAGACAGCCTCAAGTTGCACCAGAGGAGTTTTAGATTGGATATTAGGAAAAATTTCTTCACAGAAAGGGTTGTCAAGCATTGGAACAGGCTGCCCAGGGAAGTGGTTGAATCACCATCCTTGGAGGTATTTAAAAGACAGGTAGACGTGGCGCTTAGGGACATGGTTTAGTGGTGGTTTTGGCAGTGTTAGGTTAACGCTTGGACTCAATGATCTTAAAGGTCTTTTCCAACCTAGATGATTCTATGATTCTATAAGTTGTGCTGGCTAGCACTTATCTGTTGGAATAGTCCTGCTACCACTAATTAAATTATTTGCATAACTGCTAGTAAAGAGAGGAGGATGGGACATGGTTCCTTGCAACCACAAGTAGACCCAACCTGGTCATTCGAAGATGAGAGCCACAAGACAGAGTAGACAAGGAGTGTGTATTCCTTCTGGGACAACTGCAGGTAAGTAAGCAATGTCCCAAGAAATCAAAACATTTGTTTCTACTTTCTTAGATTTTGTGGGTTTTAATAATTAATAGAAATAAAAAGAGAAGAAAGAGAGGTAAAAGAAATATGTGGATGAAATTCAAGACATAAGGCTGATGTATTGGTGTACACATGTCAAACATGGTTGAAAACTATTTTGACTTAATAACATTTTATATTTCAAGTATAATTCAGCTGAAAACATTCACAACCTTCTATAGTGGTGATTCAGGTGAGAAGTAGTTTTTTATGACTGCAGAAAGATTTAAGTTTTATTACTCTTTTAATGAACTAGAGCATATGCCACATGAATTCCCACACACATCACCCTGTCCATGGGCAAAATTGTGAACTTTGAATTCGTAGCAGGGAGACTTCTAGGGAAAATTAGAGGCTAAAATTTCTCCAGCTGTCTTTGCAATTCTTTGGTTCATTGAGATTTGAAACCTTCTTAAAAACTCCAGTCTAGCCAAGGTCAGTCTGTAACAAAACATGTTATGTTTGATCTGTGCCGTGCTCATTGAAAAGTACTCACTTCACTTTATGTTATTCTTTCCCACAAAACAAGTGAAGGTGAAAGTATGCTCTTAGTTTTAGTTCTCTTGATGTAGAGAAAGAGGCCTATATAAAACCAGTGCTTGCCTGTGTCTGCATTTATGAAGAACAATATTTATGGGCATATAAGTGTAGGGAAGATAAGTTTTAGGCTAAAAATAATTGCTGTTACATGCAAAATAGCTCCCACGTTGCTCCTATTTAATACTGGTTTACATGTTCATAGCTGGAAGTTACCTGGGGTCTGTGGTTAGAAGAGGGTTCTTAGGTAGGAAGATGCCTCCCAGACTGGGCAAACCAAGCATGTTGGTGTTGCTGGTGAGAGGAAACTCCTGGCTGTGTATGACAAGCTTTAGCCAGCCTACAAAGCCCAGGGGCATTACACTCCTGGCCCCAAAGGTCATCTGCTGGATGCCAGCAGGCTGGGATTTACATAGGCACCGAGACCAAATATGCTCCTAGCACAGGCAGCATGAAACCCAGTTGGAGAGACTCCAAAAAAGCAGGTTTTGTCTGTGTTAGACAACTCAGGTAAATTAAAATGTGCAGTGCTTGCTCTGGATGGCATGTGTAGTGTGGCTGCTCAAAGTGGGCCAGAGCTGGTGAGACTCGGGTGGGAGTCCCTATAGTTAGAAGGTGTTTCTGTATGCCTTGTGGTGGCTAAATAAAAAGCTGGTCCTGGAAAGACAATCTTTTCCTTATCTTTATCTTTCTTTTCTGTTTGTATTTACAGCCTTTAAATATTTTGTAAGCATTCTTTCTCACTTGGTCTTCATCCTGCGCTCCGTCCATTCTTTGATCCATCCGTCCACACAACCTCCCAAGAAAAGGATTCCTTTCACCATGCCAGCACTGCTGTCCTTTGCAGCACAAGGTCTGTAGGTAGGAATGAGATGGAGAGGGAAAATGTTCTCTCTTCTTCTGCACATTCTTACTTTCATTGTAGACGCATTTGGTTTCCCGAGGGTCAAAACTTCAGGTTGTCCAAGACTAGGAAACCTGTGGCTGGTCTGCTGTGAGACCCAGAGCCTTAGCCCTACACAAATTCTGAGGGGCCAATTACCCCGTTACTGAGGGAGGACATTGTACAGCCGTCTGTTTCATTTGACTAGATAGCCTGGTTTGTACCTGAGTGCCTGGGAACATCCCCAGGCTGCTTATCCTGTTCAGTTGATAGCACAATCCCAGCACCACTTTGGAGCAGATCAGCTAACCCACCACAACCAGTCGCTGGACACAGTTCAGGAGGCATTCCCAATAAGACATTTCAGTGCAAGCATCCTGTTGCTTCAGTGCTGGCCTCAGCACCAGCACTGGGCATGTCCCATGTGCCAGCACAGACACAGCTCCTGGGCTCACAGGACCACCTGTTTGCTCCATGACTACCCTTGTAGGAAAAGCTGCCGATCCGAGGAGGCATTTAGAGGAGCATCTGTGAGGTGTGGGAGCAATGCAGACTGATGGCAGATGTGGATCCACTTCAGGAACTGCTGATCACATGTGTTCAAGAAGAACGTGGAAATGACGTTTGGGTATCAGCGGTTGAGTGGCTGTGGCTCATTCAAACCTGGCATCACAGCAGGTGCCTTTCTTAGAGAGGAGCCCTCACCTGCACAGCTTGCTCGGAGGCTCAGGGGAGGTGGGTTTCTTCCTGCTCCATTTAACCAGTGCTCAAATGCATGATGGAAGCAGCAAGCATCAGGCACAGCCAGGCCTTGGCATCCCAGGCTTTGCAGCACCATTGAAGTGAGCAAACCTGACTGTCTGGGTCACTTAATCATTGATTTTCTTTAGGGAAAGATGACTTACAAAATGAGAAAAGCATTCCAAAGCGAGTGCTTATTTTGCAGTCAGCAGCACAGACTGGAGCTCCAGACATGGTGCTATGCCAGGACCTGACAATGCAATAGTAGGAGTCATAAAAATAGCACATAGGCACGAACTAACCTGCTCTCAAACCTCTTTTTTTTAATGATTAATTTCATTCCTGATAACGCATTTCTCACCTTCATTTCACTATTTCTAGACTGTCTTGTTATGCAATAAAATGTTGTTTCCTTTGGCCATTTGCTGTAAAAATGACTCTAAAAAACAGATTGTGAATGAAGAACAACATGTGCCAGTTCTGTCAAAAAAAGGAGACTCAGCTCACAGTTTGGCAGAGTCACAGGAGGAGCTTGGGACTGTGCCAAGGAGGGGGCCAAGCCCAAAATAGACCCTGGTCTGAAGAGATGTGTAGTGATGCCTCTGGGCCAGGCAGCTTGAACATCTCTTTTTGCCTACAAACCATCTGCTTGCCTTAGACCTGCAGTGTTTCAGTTCATACATGTTTGCAGGGAGGGAGGGAGGGAAGGAAGGAGGGGAGGAAGGAAGGAAGGAAGGAAGGAAGGAAGGAAGGAACAGATAAACAAATGCTATTTCAGGTAGCTGCTGATACAGAGAAAGCCTTCCCTCTTTAACATCATCAGACAAATGTTTTCTTGCTTCTCATTGTTACTCAAAATCCCTCTGATGACCTCTCACAAAGCATCTGCAGTGAACACCCTGCCTTCTCTCTTCCCTGTATCTGTAAGCTCTTCCAGACCTGTCCCCCTAATGCCTCTACCAGCTCTTTCCTGATCCCCTACATTAGTGTTTGTTAGCATTGCAGGATCGAGGCTGGCCACCTCCAGGGTCTTTGGTGAGCTTTGTGTTCTTGTTCTCGCCTCACTAAGCCTTCCATGTATTTAATGGTATTTAATGCTCTGTATTTAATGTATTTAATGCTCTGGTGGCTCTGGGCTCTTCTGAGGCTCCACTCATCTCGCTGAACACACCTTTATGTTGGGCTTTGATTATCTCATCCATCATCTTGCAGCCTTTGTCCCTCTGTTTTCCAACTTGACTTTTTCAACCTATTCTAAGCAGTAAGATCTAAGTCCTTTGGAGCAGGACTTGTTCCTTGGAAAAATCCCTGAGCCAATGTGGCATCATTTTGGTGCTGCATTCACTGCACTCGCACACCAGGCAGAATGCTGTGAAGGTAGCAAGGACCAGAACTGCTGTGCACGCTCTGACTAGGGCTTTGTGGTCTGCTCGGTGAGACCTGGCTTCATGTTACAAAGATCAACCCAACCCACATCACGTGAGCTGTGAGACTGGACTCTACATTGTCAGTCTAATGAAGCAGGACAACACTTTACTCCTCTGCAGGCTCTTCAGTCATGCCCAGGACCTCTTGACATGGCACATGATCTAAAAATCACAAACAAAATGTACTGACCATGTACTGGTCAGGGAAATGTGCCTAGGACTGTCTTCTGAAGGAAAGGCCACCTGGCCCAGTGGCCTACAGGTAGATCTCTTAGCCTCCAAACCTGTAGTCATTTGCAAACTACCCCCAATAAATAGGTAGGGCCAGTACAGACAGTCGAGTTGCAGTGCTCAGGAATGTTCCTGGGCCTGTTTAATTACCTAGGAGAGGTGTAGCCAGGCTTTCTTTCCTACTGTGCATTACAAAGATACTCAGCCTGTCCATGCCCTTCCCCAGCTCCTCATTGCTTCCCACAGCAAACTTGCACTCTCTCTTCCAACTCCATCTCATCCTTATGCTTTTGTCTCCAAACCATTTTTCCTTCATGTGAATGACCCTGTTTTCCTTTCTGCATCCTCTCTCAAGTCTTCGTTTTCCAGGCCTCTTCTACCCCCTTTACCATTTCTTCAAGTATATTTATGGCTCTGATCTGAGGGTATCCTCTAGCATGTGCTCCTACCTGCAGCACAGGCATACATGTGGGCACAGGTGCCAGCATTTGTGAGCAACTTGGTGGGAACCTGGAAAATGTGCAAGCTCCAAAGGTTTGGAGAAGGCCTGCATACTACAAGCTTTTCCGGTCAGTAGCTCTGTCTGTCTTTGTTGCAAATTCAAGGTTCTTTCTGATGCTCTGTTGCAGGGGTGAACTTTGCCTTGGGCATTATCGGCTTTTACATTTCCAACAATATGTGAACGTAGTTGGCCCAACAGTTAGCACTCCCACAGAGATGGCAATGCCCTTGGTAGACATGTGTCATGCCGATGCTGCAGTGACACACGTGTGAGCCTCTGTCGCTGGTGGGCCCCAACGAACCCCACCACACAGCCTTGTGAACCAGGCATGACCTTCACACTGACCTCCTCTGCTCCACATAGCAATAAGGCACTGACCCTTCAGAGCAGTTTAGCATCAAATGAATAAACCAGACCTGAGTTATAAGGGCTTCCTTGCAAAAGGGAATTTTACATTTCATCTGTTACAGACGAAATAAAGAGTTACAACCCCAGGCACTCTGCAGTGGCTCTCCAGGAGCCACACAGCATGTTGTCAGTCCCAGGCAGTGTGTCTCATACTGGCATTCTTCTGGCTGGAAGACCTGGTGCTCCCCCATTGAACAGCTGGTGTGCTGTGATTCATAGCAGTTTCTTCAAGGTGTCCAACCCATAACACACAAATGGATTGAGTCTTCTCTTAAAGAATCATTATTCCAACTGAAAACATTGAACAAGACACGGCACCTGAAAATGGCTGCAAAAAAGTTATAGGTTTCCTTACAAAGTTTAATTTCTCTTTGATGAAAAAGAGGGCATGGTGAAAAAGAAGGCTAATGTTTCCGTTTTATTGTCTACCATGATCCCAACACTCAGGAGCAGCTCTATAAATTAGGAGAGAAGTGAGCGTCACTGGCAAAATAATTACAGAATAATGAAAATAAAAATGAAATGTACTGCATTTAGACAAAGTTCTAAGGTAGAAACCAACAAAATTAGCACTGCCCCAATTTTAAAAATTTGGTTTATGTACTGGTACAGAAAAAAAAAGACGAGAGGACGATCTGTAACTCCATCCCAGTTGAAATCTACTGTTCAGAAGCCTGTGGGTCGTGGGGCTCAGAATTGGGCTTGTCTTGAAGAGAATTCCAAAGTATTTCACTGGTTTTGCTTAATCAGGTATTGCTGTCATTTGTGATGGAGTGGTTGACTTCTGTGATTGTTATGGTGCTTCTTCTGGGTTAGTGTCCCTGGACATCCACCTTGTCTAATGACAAAAATTATGGCTAATTCATTATAGTAATTTCATCCATTTCTAGCGAGTCAGTGTTATGGATGGGGTATAAACTGCTGACATCCACTCATGATACCATCAAGGAACTGTTACGCTCCATTATGAACTCAGATAGCTGAAATTACAGCGATTTCTGTAGCACAACTCTCTAAAACAAAATGACATGTTAATGAAGAAAAGTCACTGGCCATTTTTCCCGAAGGTTTATGGCAATGTGAAAAAAAGGTGGAAGGTTATAGGTCCTAGAACAAGCTAAAAGGGACAGCCCTCTAGGCCTGAGGGTTGACTGGCAGAGACTTGAAACTCAGAGCAAAGAAATGGCTAATTGCTATTTGATTTCTCCACGTTTGGAAAAACAGAGCTTCATTAGTCTTAATAAGTAAACAGAACGGTTCAACATTAAAACCTCATGGTAGGATCATTTTCTTCTCTTAACAGAAATAACCTTTAGCAGACCAGACTTTACCTAAACATTTGTGTCGTAAGGGGATCATGCTGGTTAGCACTATTATCTAAACATGCTTCAATCACAACGTCCCAAACTCACTGTTCCTTTCATAGGCCACCATTTCGCAGAAGAGTGGGTGAAGCACCCAACCTCTGTGCAAGAAACCAGCAGCTCAAGTAACCCTGGGAATGAACCCAGGAGCTGCAGCTGGAGCTGACGTCTGTGCTGTGTACTTAGAAGTTATAGCAGGGTGATTTTCTTGGATCTAGGGTCCCTGGAAAAATCTTGCCTTGTGATTGAGTTCATTGAATGGGCTTCGTTTTGAGGGCAGTTAGTGAAAGATGGAAATGCCCATATGGGAATTTGCTTGGCAAGTGTCTTCGGAGGATTTAACAGTTAAGCATTCACAGTCATATCCCAGAGTGGAGGACCTGCATTGATTTTTTTCCTCTCCTCATCCATTTAATCGATCCAAATGTAGCTTCATAGCTGCATAATATTCTTCAGGTTACATTTCACTTTCTTAGTTCACCTTATGGCCCTCTTGACACAGTGCAAGCTCTTTCTGAGCACAGTCATCATTAAATACAAGCACCATCTATTTTATTGGGGCCTATATTTATTTCACAACCTCTGAGAATTGCTGGAGAAATTATTGCTAACAGATACGACTGCAGAGCCCATCCCTGGGGCACCTTCCCAAGCGCGGCTCCTCGGAAGGTTCCCGTTAACCACCTGCCGCTCAAGACCAGGTCTGGAACTCATCACCACTCCTATCCACTTTTAAAACTTGTTCTTTTTTTTCTCTATAACTTGTTTTTAATAAGGCACAGTTACAAAATTACTTGGTTTATGTTCCTAGGGGCTGCCAAAGATTTGAGCAAATCAGGAGGGGGAGGTTCAATTTACCCCAGGGCAATCTCTCTGTAACCCCCCTCCCCAAACCAGCTCATGCTGACAGCCCACTCCAGGGAGATTTATGCTTTCTCAAATGAAATTAAGAAAAAGCTTATGGTGTGAAATGAAGGGCAGCGTGGTCCTCCCACACCCATTCTTTCTTTTCCTCCCCGGCTGCTGAGCACGGGAGAGAAGAGTGGCAGGTAACCCTGGCCATCAGTGACAGACAGTGGTCACGAAGGGAAAATGCTACAAGGATTCATTCCTCTGGCATAAATACCTCCTTCCTCCTCCTCCAACTCAGTTTCATCCTGCTTAATATTTCTGAAGAAATAGTTTTGAACAGTAAAAATCTTCTATTAGATCTTAGCCAAAGTCCTCCAAAATTTTTATGACACAGCACATCAAAGTGCTGATAGGAAGGACACACAACATCTGGGGATGATTGATCATCCCCAAATAAATCTTCCTATGTAATTGCCTTCCCTATCTAAAAGAAGTGCTGCGGATGCTGCATTTCAGCAAAAACACTAGTAGGGGGGAAACCTCTAAGCAAACATCTGTCCTTGGTGGCTCCTCAGTGTCAATTCACCGAGATTACATTTGCAAAGGAAATAAAAAAATCACAAGAATAGTAAATACTGGAAAAGGCAATTCCAGAGTGGCCTCAAGTATCTGCAGCCGCAGCAGGAACAGGGGCAATGCTGGGGTGGTGCAAGTAAAGCACTTGATGGAGCTGTTGTCAGAAAACAGACAGAGGGAACACCAAAACACATGATCCAACAGCAGAGGCATTGCATAATTTTATTTTAATGCAAAAAGCAATGTTTATTTTAACACTTTGCGATTAGTGCCATCACAGTAACTATGGGATGTTTTCTCTAACAGCTGCAGCAAAGGTCTGGGAGCTGAAGCAAACCTGGGCAAAGGAACTCCTGACGTGTAAGTGCAGATGCAGACAGGTTCATAACACAAACTTTAAAAGACAGAGTAGCAGAAAGAAATAGGTTTTCCTGATGGAATAGGACAGCATTATGCATTCATTTTATCTACTAAAACACATATATACTGTGTGATGATATGAGATAAAGGAAGAGAGGTCCAAGATTGGCCTCACGCTGAAAAGGACAGATTCATCTCACTGCTTCCTCACAGGATACCTGTGTAAGATCTCATTTCCCTGCATGTAAAATAGGGATAATCCCTTTATCTGAAAGGTTTCATGTTTATAAATACATTAAAGACCACAAAGTGTTCCAATTTTGGGGTAGGAGCAATAAAAAAAATGTAAGGTAAACTGAAACACATTTTGGGGAGGAGGGGTTAAAGTCTGAATCTTTTTATTTATTTATTGCTGTGTTACCCTTTCTCTGGTTTTTGTTGCCCACTCTGCAAATATAAAATATTGTCCACTAGTATATTGTTATTCTAATTTTTGCAGACTCTTTCGTCTCTTCTCTGATTTCTCTGAGCCCTCTCCTTTGCCACTGCAGGGATTATTGTGCTAATAAAAAAGCTTGCCATTCTTGGTGGAGTCCTTGAGTAGATGTCTGTTTCTAATTGTTTTCTTATTGTTGGCTTTGAACTTCACATCTTTTGTGCTGATGTGTGCCTTGAAAGCCCTTCTCGGGGAATATAGTATTACTAATGTGAGATGTTGATCAGCCCCCACGGCAGGATGTTTATATGCAGAGGAATGTTTTGATCTGTGGCTATAGCCTGAGTCTGGATCTTGCCCGGGTTAATTTGGATGCTGTTTTGTTTGATTCTGACAGACTGCCTTCACTGTGTCTTGGTTTTACTCCATAGGTTTCATTTCTTTGATTTATCAATGGCCAGCAAATCATATTTTTCCCCACTTTTACAGATTGTATGGTAAGTGCTATGTTGTCAGCAATTCCTATTTAATATGTAGAGAATTTCAAATTTATGAGTAGCACTATTACCCTTGCTCTGTTGAATTAATAGCAGATGCCCCTGAACCTGGTGTGTTTATATAGTATTTGTTACTTTTGATTAAATACAGTGCAGTCCTTGTGACATGTACAGTACTTACATTTGAGTGTTACCAAGCAACATCACATGATTTTTGTATCTGTGATAGTCACAAGGGACTGTGAGGTGCTGGCTCAAAAACTAACTTGCTGGTGCTCTATTGCAAAAGAAAAGAAAAGAAAAAAAAAAGAGAGAGAAATTGTTCCAGATTTGCCATGCTGGCTCGAATCTAGTCGGTCTGGTCTGATCTGGTCTCCCTAGTCCGGCACCAGCTGAGAGATGCAGAGAAAAACTGAAACAAATAAACTAACAGAAACAAATAAACTAACAAAATCTGAGAGATATGTAGGCAATTTACAACGCGATTTACGAGATCAGAGCACTCTTTGCTGGCTTACAGGGATGGCCTGGGGCAGACAGCTGTCATTACCTTTATTAAACTTTTAGGACAGCAGATTGAAAGGAGTTCAGATGAGAGGTATGGCAGTTTGGGGGGGTTGACACAACTCTGGAAGGGGATGTGGCATTCCCCTCCTTGGCAGAGGAGGCGAGGGAGGGCTGGGAAAGGCCAACCTGCTCCCACCCCTGGAAGATGTCAGGGAAACTGATGGAGGCTGCTCCTGCTCCAGCTTGGCACATACCTGTCACTGAGGACACGCTGCTCTCAGAGGGGCGATTCTCCTAGTTAGAATTAATTAGCACTTTTGTGATGAAGGGAAAATGTCCCAACTGACAGGCAGAGGACGTCAGTGACCCATGAGAATTGCTACTACTGTTGGCCTCAGAAAATGACCAGATGAAAGCTATTCCTAAGACAACTTGCATTGCTCATCCTGGACAGGCAGAAGGATGAAGGATGAGATCCAAGATAACATTTTGGTACCTTCTCCTCAAGCAAGGTGCATAGGCTGTACTGAGCGATCAGAAAAACCTGGCCTATGCCCCTGGGACCGGTCCCTCTGCTGAGTGCCCTAATGACAAGCTAATTTCTCATGGGCTCCTGGCTGCGGAGGATGCCCTGCTAAGGTGATTACAGCACAGCAACTTGATCTCTCTTGAGAAGAGCTCTCAATTCATTTCACCCACTCAAGCTTAGGAGGACCCAGAATTCCCATCCCTGTGATCTCCTTGCCTTGATCTCCCAGATCCTCCCCAATCTCTTACAAAATCTCCCCCTATATATGCTGGACCAGCAAAACCATCATGCTTGGTAGGGGCATTGGTATTTCATGTAAGATCTTTGGGTGGGGGATGCCCAAAGCAGGGTACATTGGCTTAGTCCAGAAAGTGGTTTGACTGTGGGTTTAAACACTTGAATAATTTTGTCACAGAAACCAGTTCCGTACTTACAGTCATTGCTCACTCCATCCAGAGTGTACAGTGCCTGGCAGGATCAACTCTACTCATTTGTCACAAGCATCTCAGCAACCCAAAGACAGAGTCTGCCTCCAGACATTTAAGAAGAGTGTCTCAACCATCAGGGACTCGGCATGATCCTCTGAGCCATAGTTCCCATGAGTTGCTCAGAAATGATACAGAGCCAAGCAGGGTGCAGAGATCATCTTCAGTCAGCATTTCTGGAGCATCTGCAAGAATCAGCAGGCTCTCGTAAAATCTTCATGAAGATGAAGACATAGTCCCACAAGGCCCTTCATCACAATTTCCATCCCAAAGACAGCAAATTCCATCCTTTACATCAGCAGTGGAGCAGCTCCTTCTGAACATGAATTAAAGGTGGATTTTTTCCCCCAGAATATTTGAGACTCCTCTAAGTTGTCTGTATGCTGGTGCTGATAGTGTGATTTTACAAAGGGTCTCTGTTGCTGTGAAGATAAGCCCGGCTCTGCATTAACACCTTCTGCACCTTCTTCTTGCTGCACCTTCTAACCCAGCAAACCGTATCCAGCTCTCTTGACCTCCAAAATAGGAACTATCAAGCATAGTTTTCTGTTCTGTCAAGATTTTAGGAGTCTTCTAGATAAGAGGGGTGTCTCCTATGAGGACAAACACATTCCAATATTTTCTGAGTTCCTAGTGTTCTTCTAGGTATTTTTACCAGATCTCCTAACAGTGTATGGAGGTTTATAGCAAATAAGCAGCTCATTTTAACAGAATGCCTTCATTTCATTTTCTTTCTCCTTCTGCATCATTAAAGCATCTTGGACACAGAGCCATAAAGATAATGTTTGCCATGTAGTGCTTTCTAATAGCAATTTAATAAGTCTCAGATCAAGACACGAAAGAAAAAAAAAGTAAACTATAACATACGAATAAAATCAGCATATTCAAAGGCACATGTTTATCTACTGTACTATGCGACCCCATTTTGCCCAGCAAATGCGTATGTGTAGCAATGAACAGCCTCACACACAGAAACACACACACAGACACCATAGAACTCAGATCAAGCCACTACTGCCTGCATTTTTCTCTGTATGAAAATCATTTAATACCAATAGTTAGAGGTTTCCAGCAGACCTGAATGACACAGTCCATGCTGAGTCGGGAAGACTGGGAAATGTCTATACGAACAACTTTCATACAGTAATGCTACACACGCAGCATTGAAAGTGCATAAGTGTGAGCAAATAACATCTGGTTCTCAACACCATTACAACAAGTGACACCATCCAGTCATTAGTCCAAGTGTTAATCCCTCTTCCAGCAGAAATCAGAGAACACCTGGGCTGGGAGAAATCCTGTGGGAGAAACAAATGGAAAAAACTTTAACTTCAAAATGTGCTTTAGGCAAGATTTTCAAATGTACCAAATGGCAGAAGCAAATACCAACTACAAAATTTAAAACCCCTAGCAGGTAAATTTGTGGGAGGCAGGTACCAGGTCAGCTTTGGGACGTGTGCAAATGAAGACACATCATGCCTTGGAGAGTGTCCATTGAGGTGGACAGGATGAGGAGAGGGAGAGGGAGGCAGACAGGTGGCTAACGCCAGAGCTGCCAGCTCACAGAGGTCCAGGTGGCGAGAACAATTTCTCTGGCTTACACTTGGACAAGACACTTTCCAGTCACAAGCCTGATCTCCACAGGTACTCCCCCTGGTTAGTGTTCTGCCCTTAGGGGTGCCTGGGACAGAGGAGTAGCGGGACAGAGGAGTACCAGGACAGAGCAGGGCACAGGCTCCACAGGACGCAGCAGAGACACAGCCGAGCCAGGGAAGGAAGGGACATCGGTGGGACAGAGCCAAACCTCCTCTTTGGTTGAGTTTCATTTTTCTGTCAGCACAAAGTCCTGGTGGGGAAATGCTTTGTTCAACACAAAACACTGGAGGACATTTTGTTCCACTGGCTGTGTGACAGCTGTAATCACAGCTGACGTGTTATGACGCGGGGATGCAGTCTGCATTGTCGTTTTCATCATGGGCTTCAGGTCTTAGATTTGTACCTGAGGAATAGTTAGATTTGCCCCAGGTTTCCCCCTTTTTTGCTTGTGCTAATTTATATGTGATTGGCATGCCTCCTCTCATTAGAAAATAAACTCTCCCCCACATAGCCCTCAGCTTCTGGGGGAGATAAGGAACACGGATATTTTTAACAAGCAGTATTTCTTTTTCAGAACTCTGACTTTTTCTAGGGATGATAAATATTGCTATGAGTTTTATAGCAAGAATAAATATTACTAAATAAAAATACCTGTATTTTATACAGGGACATGGATAAGAACAGTACCTGGCCACAACAATAGCAATAGGAGAAGCTATTTCAAGAGCACAGAAACCTGGCCACTTTCTGTGGTCCTTTCCCATCCTACTTCCCCATCATCTGCTATTAATCCATAATCTAGATAAGGGATGTCAAAGGGTACATACCTGTCTTTTCCCTTTAGTACTTCTCTTGGACCTGTTATGTATGAATCTGCCTAATTCTGATTTGAATCTGCTCTGGTTAAGGAGCTCTGCAACCTCCAGGGGCAACAAAGTCACTACTCACTTGTAAAGAAGTACTTTCTGTTTTGAAAAATCTTCATATTTAGAATCTAAACCAAGATTTGTTTTAAGCCAATTTCCTACTGGTTTCAATAAGCACCCCACATATTTGTGGAATTTGACTAATAATTATTCTTATCCACTGCCTTTATGATACTGTACCCTGACTGTATCTCCTCACAGCCACCTTCTCTCCAAATTGAATAGTCCTAATCTTTTGGTCTCTCTTGTTCTCTTAACAGTTTTAGTTGCCCTTCCCAGTACTTCTAATTCCATCGTGTCCTTCTTCAGATGCAGATAACAGAACTGCAGATGTTTTTCACAATGTGGTTCACAAAGGTTTTCTATAGTTGCAAAATGTACATAGTGGCAAAATGGTGCCTTTTTCTCAATACTCTTCCTGAAAAGTAGTAGCACTTTGAAAGTAGTAGTACCCTTCCAATTTAGAATAGAATAAAATAGACTATTTCAGTTGGAAGGGACCTACAGCAATCATCTAGTCCAACTGCCTGACCAATTCAGGGCTGACCAAGTTAAAGCATATTATTAAGGCCATTGTCGGAATGCCTCTTAAACACTGACAGGTTTGGGGCATTGACCACCTCTCTAGGAAGCCTGTTCCAGTGTTTGACCACCCTCTCGGTAAAGAAATGCTTCCTAATGTCCAGTCTAAACCTCCCCTGGTGCAGCTTTGAACCATTCCCATATGTTCTGTCACTGGATACCAGGGAGAAGAGCTCAGCACCTCCCTCTCCACGTCCCACCCTCAGGAAGCTGTGGAGAGCAATGAGGTCGCCCCTCAGCCTCTTTTTCTCCAAATTAGACAAGCCCAAAGTACTTAGCTGCTTCTCATAGGATGTTCCTTTCAGCCCTTTCACCAACTTTGTTGCCCTCCACTGGACACATTCAAGGACCTTCACATCGTTCTTAAATTGTGGGGCCCAGAACTGCACACAGTGCTCAAGGTGAGGCTGCACCAATGCTGAATACAGTGAGATGATCACCTCTTTTGACCGGCTGGTGATGCTGTGTTTGATGCACCCCAGGATGCGGTTTGCCCTCTTGGCTGCTAGCGCACACTGCTGACTCCTGTTGAGCTGCTGCTGANCCGATCTTGACCAGCACCCCCAGATCCCTTTCTGTAGGGCTGCTCTCCAGCCACTCCTCTCCCAGTTTATACTCGTGCCCGGTGTTACTCTGTCCTAGGTGCAGAATCCAGCATCTCAACTCATTAAAATTCATCCCATTAATCATAGTCCAATGCTCCAACCTATCTAGATGCCTCTGCAAGGCATCTTGTCCCTCAAGAGAGTCAACAGCACCTCCCAGATTGGTATCATCAGCAAACTTGCCAATGGTGCATTCAACTCAATGGTGCATTCAACTCCTGCATCCAGATCATTGATAAATATATTGAACAGAACTGACCCTAGAATTGAACCCTGAAGAACACCGCTGATGACCAGTCACCAGCCAGATGTAGCTCCATTCACTACAACCCTTTGAACTCTGGCCTTCAGACAGTTCTTCACCCAGCACACTGTGAACCCACTCATCGCACAGCTGGACAACTTGTCCAGAAGGATGTTGTGAGGGACAGTATCAAAAGCCCTACTAAAATCGAGAAAAACTACATCCACAGCCTTCCCTTCATCCACTGGTCGGGTGGCCTTATAATAGAATTATCAGTATATCAAATTAATTAAACAGGAACTTTGTGAACCCATGTTGACTGTGCCTGATGATCACATTATTCTTTAACTGTCCTTCAATAGTACGCAATATAATGTTCTCCACAATTTTTCCAGGTCTGTAGTTTCCTGGGTCTTCCCTCATGCCCTTTTTGTAGGTTGGAATAACATTTGTTGGGCTCTTTTGGGTGCCACTAAACACTGAGCCAATGATTTTGGAGAACTGCCCATAAGAACTCCAAGTTCTTCTGACTACCTTGTAACCACCAAGTCCAGTATTGTACATGAATGTTTGAATTATTTCTCCTTCGGTATGTTACCTCAAATTTATGTATACCAAAGCTCTTCTGCCAGCTTCTCATTAACCCAACTTTGTGAGGTCTTTTTAGAATTTTTCACCATCAACTTTTCATTCAACTCAAAAGACTTTCGTATCATCTGCAAACTTGGACATTTCACTGCATATTTCCTTCACTAAGTCACAAATGAAGATGCAGAATAAAACCTGTTGCAGCAGTGATCCCTGGAGGACCCTACTGCTGACTATTCTCCATCCTGGAAAGTGACTATTAAGACTTATAGTTTGCTTCCAATCCTGCAACCAGCTTTCAGTCCAAAGAAGGACCTTTCTCCAGTCCCATAGCGACATAACTTCTTTCACAACTTCTTTGGTGTCAAACTTTATTAGAAGCTTTTTCAAATCCACATTTGGTGTAACCAAGTATGAGTGCACACTTTATCCTCATGCTTCCTACCACCCTCCCAGAACACCATCAGGTATTCACATCTTCACAGAGGCTCTGTTGAGTTTCTACCAGGAGATCGTGCTAACTCATTTGGTCAATGATTCTGTTCTGCATTAGAGTTTCCCATCTTACCAGAGCTGGAAGTCAGAGACACTGACTGATAGTCTCCTTTTTGGAGCCCTTTTGTGAATAGGAGTTTCACTGGAAATTCACAAGATCTCTGGCACAGCCACTGTTTGTAATGACAACTCACACACCTTGGCCCACAGCCCCCTAATTTTGTATAAGAGCTCTTCAGCACTCCCAAATCAATGCCATCCAGTTCTCATGACTTGTTAGCATGTAGCTTACTTGTTTAGACTGCTACACCCTGTATCTTCATCTCAACCTGATCTAAGTCTTCTCACATATTTGCCAAAGAATCTGCCCAAGGTCTTCTATGGTGAAGACTGATCCAAAGAATTCACTGATCTTTGCTACTCTGGCTTCATCATCTGTCAGTGTCCCTTTTACATGTTGGTCATCAAGTGGTCCTACCGGTTTCCTTACTGTATTCCTGCTTTTGAGCTACTTGAAGAGCTTTTTGTTATTCGCCTTTGCAAGGCACACTTCAATTCTTCCATAGCTCTCCTATTTTTCGGTTTACGCTTGACCTGCCATGTTTTACGGGTGCTCTGTTCCCTCATTTGGGTAATCTTTCCATGCTGTAAATTCTAGTCTTTTCCCTTTCATAGCCTTCATACTGTTTCTGTTGAACCACACACAGCGTTTGTTGGATGGCTTTATTATCTTTTTGCATGAAGATGTATGCTGGTGGGTTTAGGAGTGCAGATAGCAGGCTGGACGGAGAGGACATTTCCTTTTTAATAGTAATGTTACCTTCTAGAGGCTCCACACTTTCTATATTCTCATGCTATATCTTCACTGAATGGTGTGTTACACCTCCACGTACTCAGTCCTACTCCCTGACTCACGGGCCCACGTACACAGTGGCACACTCACACCTGAAGCCCTGTCAAAGTAGCTGGGACTGCTGCTGCCCAGGCAAACTGAGACAGGCCCAGTTGCTCAAATACTTCCACCTGAAACCTGTGAAATTATGAGAGGTTTTGACAGTTTTCTTTCCTGAAATGTGCTTTTGCATCTGTTTCAGGCACACATACAGTAAAAACAATTACAAATCTTACAAACCAGACCACTGAAAAATTATAAAGACTATGAGATGAGTTACTGCATTATCCCTTGGCCCTCCTCAGCACTTTGTACTAGGAAGATGACATCATTGGCCAAAAGAAAAATTCGTTCTCCAGATGTGTGAATGATATTGAAGGTTTTTTTCTTCTCTTATTAATATTCCTTAGCTGTATGACTTCACCTATTGCAAATATGCACAGGTAATAAAACATGTGTGACGATGTATGCTTATAGTTTTAACATTCTAAGGATTTTTTTTACTGCATTTTAGAAATACAATTACTGTGCTTGATTTGTTGCTGCATCTCTGAGATTAGAAATTAGAAAAGAATTGCTGGAAAAGGTTGGTGTAATAAGGAAGACATTTTGAGAAACTGGATTCAAAAAAACGTATGGTTTACAGGCGAGTTTCGATGAGGAATCTGATTAGTTCATGATTTATTTTATGTTTTTAAAGGCAAATGAATTCAAAGTATTTAGACAGTGTTTTGTGTCCCAGAGGTCCTGTTAGGACTTAATATGGTCTTCTTATTTGCTGGAATAGTCCTAAAGAAATAAGTGATACATCACAACCGTAAGTGAAGGAATGCTGGATGATATAAACAAAGAATTATCAGGAAAACTGGACCAGTGTTACTTGTCTAATAAATTATTTTTTTGGCAAACATTTCACAAACATTAATTTTAATGTCTACAGCCTCTATTTTTTCTTCCTAGTGATAGAGTTTTAGGACTGTACCCTCAACAATAATCCCTATTGATTGTCACCCACAATTGTTTGGCTCCAGTCTCCAACCTGTCAAAACTAAACCTGTGCCTGGATGTGGGAGGAGTAAGGGAAAAAGCCAGACCGCTTTGTGAAACAATGTACAAAGAAACAGCCATGACTTTTTACCCCTGACAGAGTACTGAATTGTAGGATAATGCTATTTCACTTTAATCCCCAGAAGAGAGGTCCAGTGGAACTAACTTGAGCCGTGTCACTCAGTTGTCACAGCTCAGACCCCACATGATGCTCCCTGGGGAGTCAGTTGGGAGGAACAGGCACGAGCCTACAAAACAGGGAGGGTGAGTCACCCTCCGAAGGTGCCTTCTCCTGTCCCATGACTGCAAAGGGAACACATATAACGAGCTTTAGATCCGGCCAACTCTCAGACTTCTAGTTTTACTTGAAATGAATTCCACCCGAAAGTTGTCTGCAGTGCACATATACAGACTGGCTGCAGTTTGCATCATGAGGAAAGAATGGTATGCCACAGAGATGACAGAACTACCCAAAAAACATGAATCACCCAGTGTAGTGCATGACTGCTTGTTTGTATCCCATGGTAGTGTCTTGGCAGGGTGGAGAGATGGATATATGCAGGTGGGCTGCGGGAAAAGTACAGAGCTGCCCATAGTCACATCTGGCCTTAACAGATAGGTTCAGCATGAATAACACATGGACTGAGGGAGAAGTCCAGCATTCTCCAAATAAAGCCCATAAGCAAAGGCCATACACGGTGTCAGATGCCTCAGTTTTCTTTTCCCATTTCAGGTTTTTTCCTCAGATGTTGTAAAGTTTCTTAAGGCTGCCAGCTGGAGTATGCCAAAAAATCCTAATGTTGTTCAAAGAAAATGCCTTTATTTGTGCCAAGAAAACTGCATTTTCAGCAGCACTAAAGAACTTGGCCTTAGGACCAAATGATGAGAATACCTTCTTCTTCCTATAGCATCTGTTAAAGTTCTAGCAAATCACTTCAGGGCTCCAAAGGTTTGGATGTTCAAGGATGAGTGATATAGAAATGCTAATTAATAGATACATTTGAAACAATTCTTTTTAGCCCTCTTTGCAATTGCAGCAGAATTATTTTCTTTCCAAAGACAACTCTGGATCACATTTTTTTGTTATAACATATAGCATAAAAAAAACCCCTATATATTTAAGAAGTTAATCAGGTTTAGTTGTACAAAACTTACAGACTTTAAAAGTATTGCTATAAAGATATTTTTTAGTTCTTGAATGAAAGATATTTGTTGACCTGCTTATCTTCTTGAAGAAAAGGTAATCTTAAAACTTTTGCTAATCAGTGGGTTTCACAACAATGCAGCCAGCTCATGTACGTCAGTTGTAATCTACACTCAATGCAATTTTATTTAATCAAGCTCCATTCCCATTCTCCAGGATGGTCTAAAAGCTCAGGCATCTGCTGAGGCTGTGCTTCAGGAACATCCTAACCTAGAAGGCCTTAAGCAGTATCTGCCTCCACACACAATCCATGTGCACATGCACAAAGTGTTTCTACATCGCAAACACAATAAAATCAGATTTTTTGTTGCATGAGCACTCATACCCAACTCCAGGGTGTCAGTGAATCATCTGCAGTAAAACCAGTGGATTAGACTTGTTGCACTTTTTGACATATTTTGGGTCCCCAGTTAAAGAAGGATATTGTAAAACTGCAGAGGGTCCATTTGAGTGTTATCAAGATGGTCAAGGGAGCTGGAGTTCATGGCCTACAAAGAAATTTTGAGGACTTTGGGCTTTCTTTGCCTGGTAGAGGGGAGGCTAAGAGGGGGACCTAATAGCAGCCTACGACTACTTGCAAAGAGGATACACAAACTCTTCTTGGTAGTGGCAGATGTCTAACAAAGGATAAGGCCACAGATTGTAGCTTGGCAAGTTCAGGCTGAGCATTAGGAAAAACTCATCCACCTGGAGGGTAGTGCAAAACTGGAACCAGGAGACTGGGAATCCCCATCTTTGGAGGTTTACCAGACTTTGCTACACAAAGCCGCAGTTGACATCATCTAGTGTTGTTGACAGCACCACTGTGGGAGGCTGAAGTGAAGATCTCATGGGGTCCTTCCCACCAGTACGTCTATGAAATTGTGAAATTAACTACACAACCTGTGGGCAATAGATCTGATACTATTAGTTCTCCTTTGAGCCCTGAGGGCTCAGGGTCAAGGCTGCAGGTGCTCTGCTTGCACCTGGGGCTGTCCAGCCTGTCTTCATCCCTTCTTTAACCTTCTTTGGGTTGCAAGGGCAATCACCCAAATCACTATTGAGATTAGTATTCAATCCTTACCTCCTGTGAGCATCTTTGGCAGCATAGGAAAGGTGTGCATGAGTTTACATATGGGTGGGCTCGTGGCAAGGATCTGCTGTAATCTCCTGGCGGTTACTGCCCCAGCTGCCAGGGAGATCTGACTCTCCCCATTGCTCTTCCATTGCCTGTCTCACAAAGAATACCTTTGGGATGGGGTGTCAGGTTGGGATTTTAGCCTTTCATTGGAGAGGGCTTGCTATTGTGGAATTTGAACTGTGCACAGAAACCACTTGCCATATGTACTCCATAATTTGATTATACTTACCAAAGCATCTTCAGCTCACATGGGTTCTCCAGGGAACCTCAAGCCTGAAGCAAATTAGGACAATAATTGTATATTTCTCAATATTTTCTAGCCAGATCTGCTAGTTAGTAACCATACTGTCATCTGGAAGCTTGCAGGATTTATGAATGTACATTATCTCCATTAGCATCAGTGAGAACAGTGACCATAAATCCCTTCACACGATTAATATAACACAGTGTGCTCTTCACAGTTCAGCATGCCCAGCAGAACAGTGAAGGAAGATGAAGATTAGAAGCATTGCTTTCCACTCATCACTGGCAAATTACCATAAATAACTACCCTTACAGCAACAACAAAAAAGTGGATGATTAAGCATTTGCCTGGAGGCATATATACAGTCTGAATATTTAGCTTAATTATCTCAGAAATGTGATAAGTCAAAAGTATTGTCTCAGCTACGGCTTTTCCTTTCTTACAGTAATGATTTTTATAAGTTTAAATTATTTTCTCTGATATATTTTAATAGTTTTGAAAAAAATATGAAAAGAGAAATAAAGTATCTTTCAGCATTTTAAGTTGGTTGTACTTGTTTTTATACGGAGTGCTAGAATCCTGACTACATTCCAGTTAAATACATAACTTCTGCCCTATTAAGATTTACTCTAAAGGTAGACTCAATGAATGTATCTGTCTTCCTTCCCTGATCTGAGATGTTGTGGTGCCCAGTGTTGTGACCATCACACAAGCGGCTGCATTTCCCTCTGACTGCAGAACTGGTCCATGAACACCTCACACATAACTTGTCAGAAACACAGGAGGGATGAAACAGGCTCTTGTTTTGACAGGCAGCACATATAGCAACAGGTGCAGTTAAAAATACCCTCAGATTGCAGTTTCAAGGCCTTATTTTAAGTTGCTGATGATTTTGTCCATTTTTTTTCACCCAGCTTGAATCTTCATATCCTTGGTATCTCTCTAAGGTTGTTTTCCTTTGAAAAATTCCAGCCAAAACATGATGCTTAAAAAGAGGCTAAGGAACTTTTTCCCCCTCATATCAAAATGTTTCACATCAGATCTTTTGCACTCTCCTACCCTGCAGCAGACCCTTTATGTTTGGAAAGGGGGTTGCCCTGTGCTGAGACTAAAAAAACTCCCACAGTCAGCAGTCTGGGGCCTCTGAAAACCACCGTTCCCTCTGGCAGAATTTAGCAGCTAAATTCCTCCAAAGCTCCACATTTGCCGTAAGTGTACGTGGGGCTGCCAAGGTTGAGCAGGACTTCCTCTGCCATCACCCCAGTGCCCACCACAGGCCACTCTGCCATGGGCACCTCTCAGATACGGGGATAGGTGAAGGACACCATTTCTACCACAGCTGGAGTACAACCCAGCTGCCCGGCTCCCCACACCACGGTCCCAGTGTAAAACCCGGGGTGAAACCTGGGGCTCCTCTCCTTCCAGCACCTGGGGTCCTCCTGCGGGAAGGTCAGCAGCAGGTTCCCACCTCCTCCCTCTAAGACACATGGCTTCACTTGGCTGATGAGCTGTGCCAGACACCACCCCACAGGAGGCAACATCTGCTCCTCATGGTTTCGTAAAAATACACAAAATCAAGCAGGAGTTAGAATCACAGAATCACAGATTCTGTTTTATTTAGCTTCTTTTTACTTAATGTAAGTCAATACTCTAATACTGTACAGGCAGAGAAGATGGGTGCAGATTGCTCAAATAAATTCTATGCTGAAGTTTCCTAAATTCCAAGTGCGATCTTCATTCCTTCTTGACATCACTCCTGGTACATGGTTCTTTAAGGAACATGATCATAATAACAAAATAAGTGTCCATAGTTATGGGATCATTTTAATCCTGGGCTCTCTTTTTTTGCACGCATTGGAGGATGTCAAAATGGAGAGCACATCTGCTGCAAGACGACTCTTCTGGCACTCTCCATCTGTCACACGGTCACTGAAGAGAGAGAGACGTTTGAGGCCCATCCACAGTGCAGAATATTTGAAAGGCAACATCTGAGAGCCCAGGGGGAAACTGGACATGTAACCAAGAGAAGACAGGGCAGCAACACCCTGTTCTGCCCCCATAGCCCCTTAGCCTGCGTGCATCTCAGCGTTTCCCCTGGGCCTCACGAGAACCACCCCATAGCGCACCACCAGCCTGACCACGGTAAGGCAGTCTAATAGCCCTAAATCCCTCTTGCTGATGGCAAAGGGCTAGATGGACTTACACCCCATAAAACTGAAATAAACCCAGAGTGAATCAGACACAAAGGTTACCTGCAAAGTCAAAACAGAGTATGGGACACCTGTCCCAAGAGGCAGGCCCTCGAGGGCCACTCCCGGGTCCCCAAAGAGTCTGTGTACTGCAGAGAAGCTTTCTGACCTCTGGCCACGGGTCCCAGCTGGCTGCATGTACGACACCCTCCGTAGTCACCAGAACGTTACTGCTCCCAGTAAGGAGGGAGGACATGGCTTGTGTTTGTACCGGGGACACTGCCGTCCTCCGCTTAGCGTGCTGACGTGGAGGGGGTTAGGCTAGCACGTGAGCTGTCATGCCGGAGGGGTGGACACGGGCAGTAGGTGCCATTTCCACAGCAGGGGCTGGAAACACCAGCAAAAGGGTAAAGAGTATAAAGCAGTTAACTTTAGATGCAAAGCTAAATCCAATGGGGGCAATGACTTAGAGATATGAGAGAGTTATGCTGACAGTGACAGATGTTTTGGTCGATGTACTTTAGTATCACAAGGTTCCCTGTCGGGCACAGTCCTTCACCAGGACTGTCTAACCTGCAAGGGGGTTGCTTGCTAGAGAGCTCCATCGTATAACAATATGGCCATGCTCGTGTCGCTGCCTTGCTTTCAATAACCAAACAATCTCAATCATCGTTAGCTGAGGCGGCTCTGCACAGTCTTTTGCTGCTCCCTGGAGATGTACTTCAAATTCCACTTAAGTCCAACTGTAGATACCTGACTGCTATATTATTGAGTTAACCTTATATCTTTAGGCAGACTTCAGACACTAAGGCAGCCAGCAGTAATGATTTAATAAGCTTTTTAATATATTAATAAAAATGCCTCCAAAGACTGCATATGCTTGTTATTTTGCTGAGACTAAACTAAATTTTCAGCTCCAGAGTAAGGGATTTGTTTAAACTAAAGAGCTTTGGTCTTTCCGGTTTGTGATTGTTTCCTTCTAAGATACAAGCCAAGTGAGTATTAAATGAGCCCAGTGTGGAGAGAAGAGGAAAAAGCGAAAATATAATTTATTTACATAGTGAACGCTCCACACACGGTTCATAAAAACAAAGCATGTTATGAAAAGTGAATTAAAACCCAATTACTTCCAGGTTCAGGGAGTCTGATGAGCTAATTAAGCCATGTTTTTTCAAATCCAATCCCTGAAGTCTCCAGAGAAGGTGGGATAGCTGAGGAACATGCTTTCAGACCACCTGCTCACTATTTCATTCCCATTCACAGTGCAGCTCTGCAGCCTGAGCGGCACAAAAGCAGCAACAGTCACCTTCACCAAATCTCCTTGAGATCATCCCAGGTAAGGTAAGCCACCATGCAATGATCTGGTGTGTCTTGCAGCGACCTGGTCTGTGCCATCACTGTCCACAGGATGAGACCAGAGCTGCTCAGCTTTGTGTCATAGGCTTTCTCTACCCAACAAGCAATGGCAGGTCCCCTTCACCTCCTTGGTCAGAGGCTTATAGCAGAAGGAGTATCTGTTTTGACATTCCTGGTGACTGGGATGTGCATTGGTATGCCAAGAGTGAAGTCAGATAACCAGAGAATGTTTACAGCATTACAGCAATGCAAGCAGTTATCTGCAGCAGATAAAATCCTGACAGTGTCCTACGTACAATCTGTAAGTTTCTGCTGAATAATATTTGGTGTCTCCTTACTAAAAACATTGTTTAAAAATCCGGTTGACTTCTAACAATGCCTACCACAGGGACGAGGTCCTCTGGCAGCACAAACTGGGACAATTCCCAGGCAAACTAGACTCCAAAACTTCAGAAGTGCCAAGTTTTGGACACTACAGTACTTTACCTGAGACTGTTACTATCTGTATGCAACGCTGTAAATTTCTCAATAATGTCTGTATATCGTAGCCTCATGTTTTTCCTAATCCACTTGTCAGATCCTGAGCTACTTAGATTTGTTTGCTTAAGTCTTGTACTCCATCAGTTCCAAGCACATGGCAGAAAAAGCCCAGGGCTTATAAAAATAGTACCTTCAGCTTAGTCCTCTTCCATTGTTTTTCCAAGTATTTTATTATAAAATCTTTCCTTTTTGGTGGATCAAACAACTTAAATCCTAACTTCATGATTTCTTCGAAATATAGGTCTGATTTCATCCATGAGCCCTTTGCATGAAGGGATGCACTCTATTCCATGATTTTGGTTTAATTCACACCTAATTTCCAAACCTTGTTACAAAAAATAAATTCTCTAATTTAATTGAAGTAGGTCCTGCTATGGGATGACTTCAGATCGAGGGAAAATGTCAGGATTTGGTCCATTTTTAAGTGATCTTTGGCAATACTTGAGGAAACGATTATCAAAAAGTGCAGTAGGTTCTGTGTTTCACAGAAATGTAATTTTGAGACTTTCAATGTACAAAACAAAGTTTTGATCATTATACAACATTACGCAGATCTAGCTTTAGCCAGGAAACACTGGGAGGCCACGGTTTCCTTGTACACATAATGAATCCAGCAGTCAGAGGGGAGTTTATGAACTGAAAGTATCCTACGGTCTTCTGAATCAGAAACAACCACCCTGGCTCTAAGACAATCAGAAATGTTTATAAAGGTCAAGAGACTCTGACTTTTGTCTCTGTGCCTTCCTTAGGCTACTGTCAAGACTAGTACAATCATTGTTTCAAAGGTCTGTAATTCTTATTTGTACTTTAAAACCAAGAAACATTCCTTAAGTGGTAGGGGCAATATAACAGTAATTTTCAAACTTCACATAACACATAGTAACATATTGGTATTTTTATGAATCATGGGCCAAGTATGCTTCCAAACAGAGAATGATTTTATATTCCAATGGGTACACTATTCATTCTGTAGTGTGTCAAAAGTAATTGCTCTCTAAGCTCCAAAGCACTCTAACACATTCTCTCAAACCACATGCAAAATGGAATCTCAGAAATTATTGTGAAATTAACTGTTTCAAGAAAAATTAGTCTCCAGCTACACAAACTTTTCAGATCGCAAATCCAGCCTCATTCTAATACAATTAAACTGATTTCCTTTCATACAGACTTCTAGGGAAGGAGCTGGAATGTCTGTGGTTGGACATACTCAATTCAATAAATGTAAATATGAAAAGAATTTTTATGCAAAGCTTTTGTTGGCTTGTCGCAGTGGTGGATTAAAAATTGGCAGTTGTACCAGTTTCCTCTTTCAGAAACTGAGCTATTTTCTCAATTTAGATGTGATTTTACAGTCCTGTAAGACGCTAGAAAATAAAAGGAACCATTACATCCTTTTCTATCATAACATGGAACTCCCAGTGGAAAATAATCTCTCCTGCCTATTCTTTGGTATTAGGAAAAAATAGGAAGATAATTTAGGCTGAGTTCAAATATGAAAAAAAATCTTCTAAAGCTGCAAACCTTCTCCTAAAGACTCTGGTTTTATTCATGCTCAATGTTGTCCCAGAAACCCCACCAAACAGCTTTTTTCATGAGCTTTCTTGCAATTACTGCTCTTGGACTGAAAATACAGGAGAAGAAAAAAAAAAAACCTGTTCTCCTAATTCTCTACTAAAATTCCTTCTACAAAACTGAACTTCAACTCTGTCTTTGTAATGTGCCAGAGAAGAAAAAATATTTGGGCTATTCCAACAACACCCAGGAAATGAAATGTAGAAATTAACATCACCACCACCCCCATTTTGCAAAGAGAACTCAGTTGCCCTCAGGGTTTTTTAAGATAATTTAAATCTGTTCCTACTTATTTCTCTGACATAATATCTAGAGGATGTACATTTAAAAAGCTAGGAAAGGCTGCGCCTGCACAATGCAGGGAACAGTGCCTACATCTACACCTTCTACAAAGAGATGACTGGCTCAGTGGAAGAGGGGAGAGCAGTGGGTGTTGTTTATCTTGACTTCAGCGAGGCATTTAGTGCTGTCTCCCATAACATCCTTGTAGACAAACTGATGAACTATGAACAACAGAAGTGGACTGTGAAGTGGATTGAAAACTGGCTGGCCTGCTGGACTCTAAGCATGATCAGAAGCATGAAGTCCAGCTGTAGGCCAGTAACTATGTAAGCCAGGGATCGATACTAGGGCCAACATTGTTTAACAGCTTCGTTAATGACCTGGATGATGGCACAGAGTGCACCCTAAGCAAGTTTGCAGATGATATGAAATTGGGAGGAGTGACTGATGCACCAGATAGTTGTGCTGACATTCAGAGGGACCTTAACAGGCTGGAGGAAGCAGGAATCTCCCTAAGTTCAACAAAGGGAGATGAAAAGTCCTATACTTGGGGAGGAATAGCTCCAGGCACCAGAACTGACTGGAGGTCCACTGACTGGAAAGCAACTTGGCAGAGAAGGAGCTGGTGGGCAAGTTGTCCACCTTGTTGCGGACAACTAGGGACTGATCAGCCTGGAAAAGAGAGTGCTCAGGAGGATCTTATCATTGTGTACAACTATCCAACAGGAGGGTGTAAAGAAGACAGAGCCAGAGTCCTCTCAGTAGTCCTCAGTGAGAGGGCAGGTGGGGACAGGCACAAACTGAAACACAGGACATTCTGTTTCAATGTAAGAGAACACTTTTTTACTGTGAAGGTGGTCAAACACTGGCACAGGTTGCCCAGAGAGGTTGTGGAGTCTTCACACTGGAGATATTTAAAATCCAACTGGACATGGTCCTGGGAAACCTGCTTTGAGCAGGGGCTTGGACTAAGTGATCTCCAGAGGTGCCTTCCAGGCTCAGGTGTCCTGTGATTCACCTGTGTGTTAATTTCCTCCCAGAGAGAACAACCTCGTTACTCCAGGCAGTATCCTCAGGCACAAGTTAGCATGTGGGCATTTTGAACAAACAGGGGAGCAAAGCTCTGGAGGGAAACACAGAGCAAACCTGTTGACAGTGTAGATGCACCATAATTTAAATCCATATAAAACATAGATCGGACATAGTCCAGCAAAGCCCAACACAGTGACCTCTGCACCATAGACTGCAAAGAAATGAAGAATAAATAAATAGATAGGGCTCCTAAAAGCATTTGATTTTCTATTTTGCATTGCAGAATTCCCTCTATGCTCAAACGTAGCTTTCTGTGCCCGTAGAAGGAGAGCATGTAGCTCCCACGAAAGCTCCATTGCAAACCAGGTGCAAGGCAGAGGCACCTTATTCCCATGAGATCTCCAGAGCAGCTCACTTCCTTATGAAGTGCTCAGACATGTCTGTATGTCTACCCTGAATAAACAGACAGCAGTGAATTACCAGCTCTGATAGAGGTACCCACGCTGGAGGTGTCCACATAGGTGAACCTCACCACTACTGAATATAATCTTAGAGTATACTCCTCACATAAGTAGCTGCTTAGACAGCTTCCAGCACAGCTTTCAGCCTCTGCATGCAGGTTTGTACCCACAGATGAGCTTTGAACTCCAGGAGGCAGAGAGGACCCTAAACTTTAACTGCTTCAGCCTGCTCCTGCTCACCCTGGAAATCACTGTAGAGCAGAGAATTGAAGTTGGCCTGCCTACATTACTGTACTCGATATTTTAACAGCAACAGAGCACCTTTTGTTGAATCCATTCTTTCTGGTAAGAACAGTGCCTTTAATCAATGTCTAAGACTAGTTATGCAAATGGAAATGAGGGGAAAAATTCATTTGAATCAATATTTATTTCAGTCTTGTACAGAATCTGCATGACAGCACTCCACTCCAGAGCTGTAGCATTTTGTCACACATTTTAAAACGTCAAACTTTTGTCAAAAAACCTAAGTAAAAATCATCTGCACTCTTCCTTTTTCCCCATCACATTTCAGGTGACTACTGGCTATCCAGTTAATAAGTGTTAAACATCCTCCTTGTAATTCTCAGTAGACAGAAATTCTCTTCTCAACTACTAAATGTGATTTTCAGATTGCAGAAAAGCATCTTTGGGGTATCTGAGAGATAAGAAAGTACTGAAAGAGAGCATTTGTCCTTGTTGAACTTCATGAAATTCACATGGAACCACTCCTCAAGCCTGTTAAGGTCCCTCTGGATGGCATCCCTTCCCTCTAGCTCATCAACTACACCACTCAGCTTGGTGTCATCTGCCGACTTGCTGAGGGTGCACTCAGTCCCACTGTCTGTGTAGCTGGTGAAGGTATTAAATAGTATCGGTGCTAATATAGACACTTGAGGGACACCACTCACTACTAGTTTCCACTTGGACATTGAGCCATTGATTATAATTCTTCGGATGTGGCCGTCCAACCAATTCCTTATCCATCTAACAGTCTATCTGTCAAACCCGTATCTCTCCAATTTAGCAGCAAGAATGTTGTGGGGGGCAGCATCAAAGGCCTTACAGAAGTCCAGGTAGGTGACATACATAGCTCTTCCCTTGTCCACTGACACAGCCACTCCATGGCAGAAGGCCACTAGATGAGTCAGGCAACTAATCTTTTACTAAGAGTGATTTTCCTAGTAGCAGACAAGAAGGTATTGCTTGCTTCCAGAATACAGTGGTTCTGCAATCTGGTATCTACACTTTATTGCTAGTCTGAAGAACCTCCTCAAACCCTCTTTTCCCATTTAAGTCATGCAGTAACTGGCATCTAAGACAATCAAGTATGCCCTGGATCAGGCAAGAGATGCTAATCTAGAAAGTCCCCTTCTTAGGAAGGGTGTCACTGTGTCTAGGAGGTAGACAAATGTACTCTGGCGATAAGGGTGAAGACTCCAAGCTAAAATTTTCACTTCCAGACTAACCTAATTATTGATCCACAAAAAGGCTACTCCAGTGTCACAATGTGCTGAATCTCCTTCAATTAAAACAATTGCTGAAGCATACAGGCTCTCCAAGCTTGCAAATGCTAGATCCTAGAGAGTTAAATCCAACAAGAATGATAAATCAACAAGGCTGTTCTAAGACTGTAAAGACAACAAAGCCATCAAAGTCTGAAAAAGGCTGAGCAAAATGCAAAACACTCCCAACTGTCATGATCTTTAAAATATCTCCATTCTGTAACACTCTTGCTTGGCTTTGCATTTTTGGGGAGAGTCAGCATGAAATCACATTTCATACTGAGACTAGCAAGTGACAGTCCCTCCCATATTCCTGTCAGCAAGGAATAAATTAGATTAGTCTCAGCCAAAGTATGGCGTTCTGAAGATGTAAACTTATGCCAATAAGAAGTAATATTACTCTCCAATTTAAACAAAGCACTGCACAAAGGAAGCCAGTGAGAGCCATACCAAACTTGAGTTAGTCATAATAGGCAGCTGCAGGACGTGGGACGCCAGCAAATTTACCCAACCCCTGGTGATCGTTAAAAGTGTTATAAATAAGGGCAAACTTGTTTTGCTGAACCTATAAATGACACATAACATCATGTGCTAGATCTTGGAAGGAAGATAGTGGGGAAGAAAACACGATTTCAAGTCACCACTTTGAATCTGATCTGTAGTGACTGCAACTTGCAGTAACACATAAGAAATTGTGTCGCGGCTTCGCTTTGTTTTTCAGCTGGCACATAGCGGAGAAACTATTGTCCTGGTTATTGGTAGCTGTTATTGTGAATGGGGAAAAGAGGTAGAAACTGAAAAACTGACCCATGGTCTCACCTTTCACAGAGGTCCAAACTGGGTTGCACTGGACAAGGAGGGAAGGAATAAAGTAATCTTCTCCTCTTGCTCACAGTGGGCCAAGGATCCTGTTTGTCAAGCTATGAATCCAGCACCACCAAACACATTCTTCCTTCCATCCCTAATCGGGAGTAGGGTTAAAATAGATGCTACCAAGGTCAACAGAGTTTCTACAGTTTCACACCAGCATAACAGAGGGTACCGACACACAATTACTTGTGTGTTACATTAGAGGGGTTTTTTTAATCTTGTGTCTGTTGCAAAGAGCCATTTTTTCACCCCGTTACGGGTGAGCTTTATGGGAAATATACTCAGACACTGAAGAGACTGAATAATCTGTGGGAGCAGCCCTGGAGGATACAACAGCTGGGAGGTGTTATCTGCTGCTGGCTGTGGACCATATGCTGAGCAGTCTATGCACACAAATACAATTCCCTCCTCACATTAGCAGCTGAGAAGAAATTGAGTTATATATAAGTGAATCAAGCCTTCATAAATCTGCATGGAATCCACAATATTCACGTACCTAGATGGCATTCAAGGGGAATTATTTTGTATAAAGGCAAAAAAATATCTGACAGCATAAATGCTCAGAACGTAGTATTTTGATCCCATTCTTACTTGTTGCAACCAACTTTCTGATGGCAGAGTGTTCTGTAATGATAATGCAGGGAGATCTAACACATTTGAGTTTGGTCGGCATTACCTATTGAGAAGCTTTCAAGACTATTACAGTGATAGTGCTGTGCCTGCCTGAGCCAGCACGACAGCCATTACGATCTCTGGAATAGCCTGTACCCAGCCTTTTACATTAGAGCAATTTCCTGCGAGGCAGAGAAAATGCTGCCCGGGACATCAACAGCATCTTTAGACCCTGCAAACAAAAAGCTCCGTGGAATGAGCTGCTAAATAAAAGAGCCCCTGTTTTTGTTCAACAAACACTAAGCTGAAAAATACATTTAGTGCAACAGCAATATCACCAGGTAGGAGGCCGTGTCTACAGCACTACAGTAAATAACCCGGGCTTTTCTAGCCTTTCTTCTCCATCTGTCCCAGTGTTCCTCTGAACACTGCGTATTTTGAAATAAGAAGATTATGGTAAAATGGATGTAGATTAATGGTCTCCGCAGGTCTCTGTCAGATGTTGCAATGCACTTTTCTTTAGCAAACCTGCTCTATGTCAGCCATCATCTTCCCCTGACAGTCAATGGTATTGTAAAACATTGGATGCCACTCTCCTACCGGTGGTAAACAATAAACCCAATCAATATGAGCAACTGATAATTATTAACATATAGTGTCAAATTAAAACAGATACCATCCATTTATGTATCTGATAGAGAGAGGGAATAATAGACCCAAAGAAGAGAAGGATGTGTCACAAATGGTGTTCCCCAGGGCTCAGTATTGGGGCCAGTTCTGTTTAACATATTTATCAATGATCTGGGTGAGGGGATTGAGTGCACCCTCAGTAAGTTTGCAGACAACACTAAGTTGGGTGGGAGTGTAGGTCTGCTTGGGGATAGAAAAGGTCTACAGAGGGATCTGGACAGGCTGGACCGATGGGCTGAGGACAATGGTATGAGGTTCAGCAAGGCTAAGTGTTGGGTCCTGCACTTGGGTAACAACAACCCCATGCAACACTGCAGGCTTGGGGAAAACGGCCTGGCGGAAAAGGACCTGGGGGTGTTGGTCGACAGCCAGCTGAATATGAGCCAGCAGTGTGCCCAGGTGGTCAAGAAGGCCAACAGCATCCTGGCTTGTATCAGGAATAGTGTGGTGAGCAGGACTAGGGAAGTGATCGTCCCCCTGTACTCGGCACTGGTGAGGCCCCACCTCGAGTACTGTGTTCAGTTTTGGGCCCCTCACTACAAGAAAGACATTGAGGTGCTGGTGTCCAAAGAAGGGCAATGAATCTGGTGAACAGTCTAGAGCACAAGTCTTATGAGGAGCGGCTGAGGGAACTGGGGTTGTTTACCCTGGAGAAAAGGAGGCTGAGGGGAGACCTTATTGCTCTCTACAACTACCTGAAAGGAGGCTGTAGGGAGGTGGGGATCAGTCTCTTCTCCCAAGTAACAAATGATAGGACAAGAGGAGATGGCCTCAAGTTGCACCAGGGGAGGTTTAGATTGGATATCAGGAAAAATTTCGTCACTGATACGGTCATCAAGAATTGGAACAGGCTGCCCATGGAAATAGTGGAGTCACCATCCCTGGAGGTATCTACAAGACAGGTAGATGTAGTGCTGAGAGGAATGATTTAGTGGTGGACTTGGCAGTGTTAGGTTTATGGTTGGACTCAATGATCTTGAAGGTCTTTTCCAACCTAAATGATTTTATGATTCTATGTTTGGAGAGAGGGGCAGGGAGAAGAGAGAAGGAAGAAAAACAATTTTCTGTAGATTCCCAGAATAAAGAGCAAACAGCAGCAGCCATACCCCAGCTGAGAACAAATGAGGAATTGATAGCAGTTATTAGAAACCAGAACATTTTTCACCTGTTGCTCTGGATAAAATTATACACCAAAGAAAGACATTCCAGTGCTGGCTGATGAAACCTGAAAATGGAAATTTCAGTAAGCCAGTTCTGGCACAGCTATGTTTTCAACTCTTCAGGTAGGATTCAGCTCACAGTCTAATATGGCTAAATTTAGAAGTCTACATGCGCACTAGGTATCTCTGCTCCCTTTTTTGTCAGTGGAGATATAACCAAGTCAGTGGAGATATAACCAAGTCAGTGGAGATATAACCAAGCCAGTCACAGAGCCAAGAGAGAGACTCAGCTCACCATAAAATAGATAGGGACCTACATGGTTATCTGCACTCCACTGACCTGATTGACCAGGGGCTTGACTCTTGCCTACAGCAAAGCATCTTGAGCTGCTCTTAAGTATCCCACCTTCAGTGGCTATCCCAGAAGACAAGAGTCTTTCACAGGTCCTCTGTAATATCTGCCAGCCCCATGCAACTCTCTTGGATACCCCAGGGCACCTAAATCTGCAACAGACACCCAAGTTTGATCAACTAAATTTCATGCTAGAGCTCTGCTGCTGTGATTTAAGGGTCAGATCCAAAATCCTGCAGACAGAAAGGTAATTAATGTTTTAAAAAATGTGAAAAACAAGTGTCTTCTTGCTCTTACTCTGCTGTTAAGTATGCTCCAGCTCATGTTTCTACATATCTACCTTCATGTTTTTCAAGCATTCCACAGAGCTTTAATTGTAAGAGTGCCATTGAAAGCAACTCCATATAGATTAAAGCCTTGCATATAACATATGGAAGAGGTTAATAACCAACAAGGCATTTTTATTTCTGCTTTGTATATAGTTATATTTGTTCTGTAAATAGGAAAATGCAAATGTACTTTCATGCAAATGTAACCTTTCTACTTGTAAGAGTCGAATGAAAAAGGTGTCGGCATCATTTGGTTTTGTAATAAATTCTATGGCATCTAGAAGTTGTGTAGATGGAAAACTGAAGAGTTTTGTTCCAAAATTACCAAGGAAAGCAGAAAAATACAAAATCTATTCCTAACTTTCATCATGCAAGTTCTCAGTAAATGCCGCTAGGCTTCATAGTGGTGGTGTAGAAACATTTTCAGGGAGCACACTTTTAAGTAGCAGATCTGACAAAGATAGTGACACGTTTCTTCTGTTCTACTCCGACAAGAAAAAGATTGACAATTAGCACCTTCTTAATGTCATTTGGAAAGTCAACACTTAAACCATAACCTATATCCTATCAAAAATCTTCAGTTATTTTCAAAGAGCTCTGGAACTTGTCCCAAGAATATAAATGTGCCAAAACTAATAGGTGCGGTAGGCTGCTGAATTGAAATTCAGTATGATTAAATCATTGCAATTTTTTATTGCAACTTTATATTTTATTGCACTTGACACATGATGGATCTTACTCTGAAAATCTTCCTGTCAGTCGGCGGGTAAGCAGAGTCCTCTGCATTTTCCTCAGGTGAGCAAGAGAGCAGCTATGGATAGCCTGGCTGTAGCCTGGCTGCGGGTGGAAGGAGGAGGAGGAGGAGGGGCTTTTAGCATCTGGTAAACTTGCAGAGTTAAGGGAGGAACACTGAAAAAAAAGACAGAAATGCGTAAGTGGAAGAAGATTAAAGGAAACCTGTATATGGGGAGATCAGCTAGTCATTTGGGTTGGTAAGTCCTAGTTGTTTTTTATGCAGTGCTTACTGTATGGAAAAGGTCTATGCAAATTCACTTCAAAGTTTTGTCTGACTTGGTACCCCATTATAGGGTATAAGAAGTGAAGAGGATTGAGAAAGAAGCACAATAATTCAATTTTAAGTCTGCATTTGAGTGGGAGGGGAAATCCAGAATAATTCAGCAGAGTAACAGCTACAGAGCCTGAACAGAGGACAGAAGGTCAGCAGTAACTGATGAAATCCAGCTACAGATGAGGCCCTTCATTGATTTTAAGGCCACAAATAAAATTTACAGTCCAGTCTGATTCAGAATTTCACCAAACAACTTCCACCGTGAACAATTATTTACAAAGGTACAGAATTCAATTTATGTGCCCATAGAAAGGCTATTGTGAGTCACCAAAATAGAGATAATAACTGAAGTTGTGTGTGTGCAAATTAGGTCATGTAGGATTAGCTTGAACATAGGAAAGAGTGGGCCAAAGATACAGACCAGAGGGGATTGACAGAAAGCATAAATAAACATTAAAATAATTCAGCAACTTCTTAATCATAGATCTATTATAGTGGGGATAGCCACAAAGACAGCTGTTAGCATTTGTATATTCATAGTTTTGCAGAAAAATACCCTTTCAACAAAATACAGAAGTACATCATGAAGAGCAAATTATTTTATTTACTAGGGAGCCATAAAGAGATAATGCATTGTTTTTGAAATTATGTGCAAACATGGAAATTGCTCTACCAAAAAAGACCAAGGGTTCATCTGCTTCAGCCGCCTGCTTCTGGCATCAGGAGGAGTAAAAACATGCCATGTAATGCACCCGGACTGCTGTGCAAAGCTGTATCACGGGGAGAAAATCTCAGCCTCAGTCTGAGCTGGTAAATGCGTTTTGCCTTCAAGCAGGAGTCCAATTCGATTTCTCCAGTACTCTTTATTCCACTTGATGTCTTACATTTTATTTAAGTCTAGACTGGAATCTTTTAAAATATCTCTTCTCATTTAATTTCTGTACTGGTCCAGGGTGGGTTTGAGTTTGCCTCTGGGACAGAGAAAGACAAAGAAGATGGATTTTAAATCAGAAACTACTGCTCAGGACTATGAACCCATTGTTTGTCACTGTGCACAGCGCTTTGTCGGCATTTCGCTGCCTAACTCAGAAGACCATCTCCCATCATGGGATTAGACAAACCCATCACTGCTAGCACAGTTATGTGGTTTCTTATTTCAGTTCTGCATAAGGCTGGACCTTTTCAATGGTGGGTAGCACCTGTCTTTTTAAGCCAGGTTGCTACTGTACGTGTCAGCCAGGTCCTCTAATATTTCACGAGTTGCAGAAAATATTTTTGATTGGTTTTAGATTGCTTTCTGCTGAAAGCTGCAGCTGGAAGTGGGGCATTTCAATGAAATATGTCCATTCCCATCAAGTCTTTCAACAGAAAAATGGCTGCAGGTTTTGATTAGACAAAGGCAAATGCTCCACTGTGGCCACTGTGACTTTTTACTTCCAAGTGAGTTGTTTTGATGCATTTCAGTATGATTGTTTACTGTCCTAAAACAGTGAGCTAATAATGGGTTATACAGTACATAGCATTTAATGTTAAATAAGCTGCTCTGTGTTTAATATTGAATGGCAATATTAAAGGCAAACCAAAATGAATCAAAGTGATACTATTGAAATAAAATATCTTAATAGTCCCTGAATGGAAATTTTGGCAAATTTTCATTTCAGGGGGAATGCTGAAGTTCTGTTCCTTGGAAAAAACTCAGGAACAGTAGATCTTGTTGTGCAAATCTGCACAGAACACGAGTGCAGATATGAGATGATATTCCAAGTTACAGCAGAAAAAATAGCAGTTCATCCTAGGGCCTTGGAGCACTGGTTATGAGCTGGGCTGGGCTCTGTAGAAAACGAAACAAAACAAAAAGCCAAAGATATCAGAACCTATTAGTAGAAAAAAATACTGATGGAGACAGGGTATACAAAAATAATTAGACAGTCTCATCCAGCATGATGGGAGAATTGCCTTCACTCACTATCACCCTAACAGTTGTCATAGCTACTCTTCATAATGCACTGGGTTTGCATCTTTTTGTACCAAAGTAACGGTATCGATTTCCATTACATGTTGAGTTTTCAGGATAAAGAATTCAGAAAGAAATTTCTAAATTTCTTCTCTGTAAACTATGCAACTTTTCTCTCCTTCATTAGAAATGCCTGGCCTGGCTTATGTGTCCTGCTGCATGACACAATGGCAACATACAACTGCTGACCCCTCTTCACACGAGCCAGGACTGTGACCACTTCCAGGTGTTACCTACAGAAATAAACAATATCTAGAATTCATGTTAAAAAGTAAGGGCTAAATGGACCGATGAATTAAAGGTCTTTCTCAGCCAGATTTGTAAGCTCTCACTGGATGTTACGCCAAATTGCAGCCTGGTTTTGCACTCCTACTCAAAAATGTTTTCTGCCACTAATGTACAGCTACTTCTGCCATTAGCCCCATCATCACACTGACTTCAGACAGCAGCATTACTGGCCCTTGGCAGAAAAGGGTACTCTGAAAAATGATGTGCTGGTCCTCCACGGCTCCTGTCCCACAGTTACCTGTTTGATATTTGCCGTGTGTTGTAGCAACAGACTCCAAGAAAACTGCCAAGTTATACGTCAGCCAAGATGTGAGAGAAATGGTCTTTTGTATTTGAATCAAATGCAGCAAAATATTACTGAGCTGTTCCTGAAAAGGAACTTCAAACTCCTCTGGCTTTTCATGCTTTACAAAAAAGCGTCTATGTTCCTTGCACAGCAATAAGCCTTGAAGGTCAAATCTCCTTCCTCAAGCTTCCTACAGATGTGGATATAGAAGCTGAGGATATAGGAGGGGAATTGTCCTCTCAGCAGAGGGGTGCCCTGGTGGAAAGCTTAACACATGATGCAATTAATCAAGTGCACAAGAGCATCGCTCTGGTCAGTGTGTCTCATGACAATCTGCAGAACAAGAGGAGCTACAGCAGGCCACAGTCAGTGCAGGGGAGGTGTTGATGGGCTAATAACAGCAGATTTTCATGATCAACCTTAATCTGGGTCATGTTACATCTCTGAGCTTCCCTAATGCGGTGGTCAGCATATTTAGAAATAAAGAATTATCAAACGTTTATGTTAAATGTTTAATCTTCCTCTAACTGTGGTGTTAACCAGGAATGAACCTCAACAGATCACTGCAGCTCCACATGGAGAAAGCTGGGATGGCTATAAAAGCACCAGGCCTTCAGGCAACAAACAGCAACAGCTTAAATTCATACCTCCAGCACATGATTACTCTTACTGAAGACAGTGGCTTTAGTCACTTATCTAAAGTTTGAGATGAACTCAAGGAATGCTCTCCACAAGTGTCAGCAGAACAAAGGCTTCCCCTAATGCTTAGTTTTGCCTCAAATACTCAACAGTTTAATTGGATCAATCAAAGTCACCTTCCAGTTGTGAACCTGACCTTTACAGGAAGTTACTGGCAGTGTACATGGACAACAGGCTCCCGATGCCCCACACAAACCTCCTGAGTCTCAGTCAGATACATGTGGCCATCCTGGGCCAGGGTGAGCAGCCTGCACGCAGTGCACTAGAGTCTCACGGGGGACAGATCATGGCTCTGTGTTCAGCAGTCACTGAAGGCCAGCGTGTATGACAGAGCGTGATCCCAGTTCCAGCTGGTCGGCCTCTGCTCCAACCTTCTGCTCACAGCAGGTCAACTCTGAGGTCAGATCTGGCTGCTCAGGGCTTCATCCAATCCAGTCTTGAAATCATTCAAGGACGGAGACTGGAAAGCCTCTCTGAGCAACCTGTGCCTCTGCCTCACTGCCTTCATGGGGAAAATGTGTTCCAGGCTGAGCCTCTCTTCTTTCAACTTATGCCTGTTGTTTCACATTCTTCCACTCTGCGCCATCTCCACAATGATCTCCCCATGGGCACTGGGAGCTTCTGTAAGGTCCAGCACTCCCCTCAAGCCATCTCTGCTCCAAGCTGAACAAGCCCAGCTCCCCCAGCCTCTCCTCACAGGGCAGATGCTCCAGCCTTACCCTGAACTCCATCTGGTTTATTAGTGTCCATCCTGTATTGGGTGGGCAGATGTGGTCTAATCAGTACTGAGCAGAGGGGGATAACAACTCCCCTCGACCTCTGGTTCTGCCCTTGTTCATACAGCCCAGGCTGCCATTGGCCATCATCACTGCCAGGATGTGCTGCTGGCCCATGTCTTGCTTGCTGCCCACTGGGACTCCCAGGGCCTTTCCCACAGATCTGCCCTCCAGGCAGCCGGCCCTAACCTGTGTTGTTGCACAGGGCTTTTCTATCCATGGGGCAGAACTTGGCACTAGCTTTTGCTGAATTTCGTGAAGTTACTGTTGGCCCATTCTTCCATTCTTCTCCCATTCTTCCATTCTTCTCCCATTCTTCTGGGTCCCTCTGAATTACACGCCTACCTGCCAGTGAACCAACAGGTTCTCCGATTTGTTGTCATCTGCAAACTTGTCAAAAATGCACACCATCAGCACCTGAGCTCAAGTACATGCACTATACATTATGTTGCCTGTTCGTAACACAACAATAAGGTCCACCTGGCTCTGGTGAGAGTCTTCTCCAGGCTCAGCTCCTGCAGGGCTGGCCACCTGCAATTTCAGGTATGCATCTCATATGTTTTTGATTTGGGTGCCTGTTCTGTATTACATCCAAAATCCTCTTTCACATTGGAGTATGGCTGTACTCCCACATGTTTCTTTCATATCTGTTTTGTCCCCAATGTGTTTATTTTAATGTTCTCGCCTCATGATAATTTCTGCCATATGTCGCAGTGAAGAGAGAGCTGTGCTTCCTCCATGTGGGTACCAGTGGGTGCCAGAGGCACACTTCCACTGCATGTTCATGCTCGAGGAGAAGCTCACATGCTAGATGTGTCAGAGGCAGCTGCCCACAGACACATAGGAGGCTCCAGAGATCCGTACTGCTGGAAGTGCAATGCAAATCAAACCCCCCTCCAGGACTTTCCTCTGCTGTCAGGCTGAACACAGTAGCACCATGCAGAGCATGCATGGAGCCATTGACCAGAGTCTCAACAGTACTAATGGTTTGTGCTGGGACATGGGATCTGCTGGTCATCCTCAATAGGATCTCTTCCAGCATCTGATTTGGAGTAGCGGAGTCATTTCAAGCACAGACAGCAGCAACCTGACGGAGCAAGAAGACTGCTCGCAGGTTAAGGTTTCAGGGTAGGACTTGTTTCCTCCGGCTTCAACCATATGAACATTAGGTCTCTAGTCTAAGCTGGCCATCAGGATCCCACTATGCTAATGAAGAAAGAAGACAAGAGAAGGAGCCTGAACTTATCCTTCCTCCCCTATTTCAGGACAGGATGGATCATCCCCTGGAAGAGCCTGTCTCTCTCCAGTGATTAGAGGAGACAAACGTGCTTAGATTCTCCTTCAAGTGGCTAAATTTGGATGAGGATACTCCTGGCATTCTTCAGCCTGTGTAGGGGCAGTATATATTCAATGAGTGAGGTTTTTCACTAACATTGAAAAAATCAGAGATCTCATGGGATCAAGGGAAACTCTTTGTCTCAACGGCACTGCTGTCTTTCATTCACCTTAATCCCCCTTAGTCCTCAAGCCGGCTATTTAGTTTGCAAACTTTTTGGAGCCAGGACCTGGCTCCTATCTGCTGGTAAAGCAGCTGGCACATGGTTAGTCCTGTACAAACAAGCAATAACAATGCTTTCTAGAAGCAGATGTTTGGAATCTGTTCTCAGATGAAAATGGCTCAGTCTAATTTAATGGAATACAAATAATGTGTTACATACAATTATCTCCATATGAATGTTGTACTCCTCATTAATTAAAAGGGGACTTAGGGAATTTATTACACACTACGTCAATCTGGCCTCACAGGTAGATGGTTTCCATACAAATGACTATGGGTGTCAATCCTGGTCTTACTAACATCCGCTGTGAAAATGTCACTGAATGCAGTGGGAGGCAGATTTGGGTCTCTTCTCACAGGAATGACTGCGAATATTCCCTTCTCCCTTTAATAGGAATATAACTACAGAAATATTATTAGGCCAGTGAGGAAGTCTCCAGATACTGATAATTTTCTTTGCAATGTTTAAAATCTTTAAAGATCAAGTATCAGTACTTGAACACTGATGCTGTTTCTCTCACTTCATAGACAGATTATGCAGCTCCTGAGCTGCTACACTGATCACCAGTGGGTCTCTCTCAGACAGCAGAAAGCAAAGATATGAGATAGGTGGTATTCATTCTGCCCATTCCATATTTCATCATGGATTTTAAACCGCTGACTAATATGTTAGCTGGTGAACTGGAAATGATTCTCCCTTTGGTCACCCATCTGGACCAAACAGGTTTTTATTGTAATCAGACATTCTAGAGACAATGTTAGCAGACTGTTTAACTTACTGGAATTCAGTAAAAGGGGATGAACTATGTGCTTTCAACATAACACAAGATATCTGAGAAGAAGAGATTATATATTTATATACACACTCTAGAATATATAAATTACAGAAGTTTAATGTAATGGAACTTTCATTTCAGCTGAGACCGACCCTACACTTCCATCATCCCCATCAGCCTTTCATAGAGGGAGATACCAGACCTGTGTGTCCTTCGTCACCCCAAGCTATGGTCTGCCTTCTTTGCTAACTCATTGCTCGGGATATATTGCAGCCTTGTAAGCCAGTTTAGCTTCTGGTTTTAAGGACCCAGACCTCACTTCACCAATCACTTCTGTTTATAACTGCACTGATTTCAGTGAAGCTATTACTGATTAACCACAGTGTAAGTCAGAGAGGAATCAGAGCTAGCTTCAATTTTCTGCTATGATTACCTACAGATTCAGAGCTACAGATAGAAAAATACGTGCAGAAAGAGGGTTTCTGAGGTGTCTTCAAATTTGCAATTTCTGGTGAAGAAACCTGGATACTATTTGTTTGGCCCGCCAGGTTAAACTTGCTTTGCTTAGTGGAGAGATCTGAATCCTAATTCTGGTTGTGACAAGTTCCAGTCAAAACCTTATGGGGCAGCCTTCTCCCAGAAAAAAATGTTTTGAAGAAACCAAATTTGTTCATGAGATCTCATTTGTTTAGCGCCATATCCTGTGCTAGGATCAAATGTTTTCAACTTAGAGGAAAATGTTCCAAGACATCAATACTGAAAACAGTTGCATCTCTTGATATTGCACAGTGCTTATCCTTTTTTCTCATTCAGAATATGGCACTGTTTCATTAAAACATGAAGGGGAAACCCTGTGATTTACAGACAAAAAATAAGATGGTTCAAAACAATATAAAATGAATTTTATATTTTATTTTGTGTTATGTATAAGGTATGTTCAGAATTTCTGCAGTTCCAAGCTCAGAACAAGGACAAATACCACAGTAAGAAAAAGCCCCATGGATGGGAATTGTGCATTTTGACCAGCTCTATTAATAGCCCCGAAGTCCTCAGTAAGCTTGGGCTGTAGGTCATAAAGCTAGGATTATCACCATCTGGATCTGGAAAGAAAAATGGAGCCTGAATATTAGCAAGTATTAACTAATTGGAAAGCTCATTACACTGGAATAGCATGTCAGAGAAACTTATGGAAGATCTTTCTCTTGTAGCACTGAATGGACAAAAGCCCTTAGAAAACTCTGGTACAGGGAAGAAGACAATCTCATAGATTAATTCATCATAGCAAAACATTTCCACTTCTACTATCTGTCCCTCTCAGTGAAAATTAGATGCTCGGTTCTATCAAAAGACTGAATTTGATCTAACTGCTGCCAAGCCTTTTGGAGTTTCATAATTTCAGCTTTCAAAACTACTTAAGCTAATTCAAGAAATCTCCCAAACCTGAACGCTGCCTTTCATCTTTCAGAGGAAACTATTCTGAGCACTGTGTGAGCAGTATTTTCAGCTCCGAGGTTTGAACTCACTGCAGTAATTGGAAATGCAAAGTCTTTAAAGTGAACTGAAGTGTGCTGCTTGACCCTTTGCTCTCTGCAGCATGTTTCCACATATGCTCTTCCAGATACACAAAGTCTGTGCCAAATTCTCCAGTCCTACCATGCACTGCAAATGTAGGGCTTGTACTGAGAAGAATGGCATGGCTGCTATTCTGTTCTGTATTTGTGGTTCTCCTAACACTTCTTTTAAGCAGTTGTTTACCTCCACCCAAGTAGCAAAGTTATTTGATACACATAAAGTATTTTCATCATGAAATATAAGGCTGATTGTTCATTTTTTTTGTTCCATCCAGTTCATATTTTTCCAGTTTCTATGGTGAAAACCAAGTGATATCAATAGTGAATTCCTTGCTAAAGTTAAAATATATTCCACTCTCCGTTTTCCAGAAACTCAGTATGATCATATTGTGCTGCAAGAAATGAAAACTTGATTTCCTGAAAACAAGAAAGTGTTAGAGGCCCCAAATCACTTAATTTTCTGTGGTTGGTTAGAAGATTCCATTTTCTGCAAGCTATGCTCTGGCCACTGGCTTCCACAGCTTTGTTACCTCCTCGTTGGATTGCGTAACAATATCGGCAATACTGTTAATGAGGTGTGTTAAATAAACAATACATTGGATGTGACTCTTTCAGGACTTGGACGATTCCGTTTAGCACACAAGCTACACATCTGAAATATCCTCAGCCGCGCTAGCGCTAAGAAACAAATCCAACTATCCTCACTCTCCCACCCTGCCTCTCCTAGGCTTCCCCTGAGTAATAAATCTGGAATCAGGACCCCAGGCAGGTCTCTAAGGCACACTGCAGCCTGCACCTACTGCTAGACGAAGTCTCTGGCTGACATCTCATGTCTGCAGCACAATAAAACTTACTAAGGTAAGAATAAAATTCTCTGTACAGGAGAAAAAAAACCCCAAACTTCCTCAGGAGACAGCAGTAAACACTGAGGTGCACTCGCATTGAAAGTAAAGACAGTCCCCAGCCTCTCTGCCTGCTGCTCCCAGGGCACAGCACATTTCTTTCACCCTGTCTCCTCCAAAAAGAGCCACAGCCATGCATATTGATATATCTTCTTTAGACATTCAAAATTGAACCACCACCTGGAAAATTTTCTTCAACTGAAAGGAACAGGAAAAGCATATTACATATTAGTCATGTCAAAGAATTCACTCCTGGAAGGTGCTGTGCTGTTGAGAAATTAGTATAGCACAGCATAGCACAGCACAGCATAGCACAGCACAGCACAGCATAGCACAGCACAGCACAGCATACAGCAGCGCTGAACAAGCCAGCATAGCATACCATAGCATAGCATAGCATAGCAAAGAAGGCAAGGCAAGGCAATGTTTGGCTGATTTCAAGCTCAAATTAGCTCAGATTGTCCCTACATATAACTACAGTCTCCTCATTTTCACTTCCTATCTTAAACTGTGATTCACTAGTTGCAAGAGGAGACCTCTATCCCAAAAGCGAATTCATTAAGGAAATAAATAATTGCTTTTCTAACTATGCCTTGCCTATGTCAGTGGCAATGGCATGAGCTTTAATGTTAATTTTATTAAATACTGTCATTTTTTTAAAAACCAAGTACTGGTAAAATACGAATACACCTGCGTTAGGAACAGGTTCCTTGTTTATGTGAGGAAAGGTTATTCGTTTATCTGTCCAGCTACATCAGCCTTAATTCTAGGAAAATGAAGGCTTTCAGCTGCATTACCACAGTTATAGCTGCAGCTATTACCTTTGTTAAACGTCATTTTGCGCAGGCCAGGTTAGTTTCATACCAGCTGAGATATTTGCTTAAACAGCTATACTCTTACAGAAATCACAGTACTGAACATTTCTCTGTGTGTGGGCTGGTGTAAGAAGCCTGTTATCACAGACAGCTCAGCGGTGTTCCCGACATTTTTCAATAGCTGCTAAGAATAGGACATCTAAAGCCATTTCCTTCAGTTCCCTGTTTGGGAAGGCAGGGAGGTGATGACAACAATCTAGAAAGCCACAAGAAGTCGCTTTCAACTCTGTTTTAATTGGACTCCAAAGCAGCACAGGCAACAGTAAAAAAAAAGGTAATGAAAACCCTGGTATTTATGGTAATGTACAAGAAAATGTAAAAAGGTCTGCTAAGATTGCTAGATAAATAAAAATGAGCTGTAAGGGAGAGCGATGTGAGCAGGATGTTGGGCCGAGAGCCGGGAGATGTGGGTTTCCTCTGGGACAGCTTGTGGGGGGCAACAGAAGTCACTTCAGTCCCCTGTGTCTTGGACCTCTTCTCTGTCAGTGGATTTAAGTGACCATTTCTGTAAAGCACTTTCAACCTAAAAAGAAACAAAATTATGTAAGAACTAGACACTAGTACTCATCCACAGCAAATTTGTGATTCAATCTTCATGGGTTTCTTGAGACAACACTAGCACTTGCTGCCAAACTGACCGTGAAAGCAGGTAAAGATAACATTTCTTTATCAACAAAATGGCTGGATCAGCCATGTAAGTCTGTTTTCAGGAGCTCCCCAATTACTAATTTCTGTACATCAGTCTCTGTCATTCCCCACCAGTACAACTTAGTGGATACAAGCAAGCAGACAGATGAAGGCTTTGCCCTCCTCAGCTCCTCCTGCCCTACACAGTGCCATGCTTTTCTTCAGAGCATACGCTGAGCTGCTGAGTGCAACATTTACCTGCTGGGTCCAATTTTATAAGTTATATGCTCGCAGCTTGGATGTGTCATTCGCTTCAGGCCCTTCTTGTCCCCCCTCGACCCCATCTCTCCAAGTACAAGGATCCAGATCAGCGGAAGCCAGATGCAAATGGAGACTAGAAGCATGGTAAGAGAGTATGGAGAAATGTAGTCCAGAAGAGGCAACACTTCATCAATTCAGCGCCAACCGCGGCCTGCCACAGGAAGCAAACTTTCCTCCAGTCAGCAGCCCCACTGATTTCAATGGGATTCAGAAAGTGGGTACAGCTGTAGGCCCTGAGCTCTCCTTGAATTATTTATTATCTCAAATAATCTGTAAGGAACAGACTGTGCCATCTCATAGCTCCACAAAGATCAAGGTCTTTAGAAAGAATCCACCTGCGGATTTTGGAAGGCAAGTCTAACCCATTTACCACTCTGGGTGTTACATGAAAGCCCACCTTGTCAGGGTAGGTGAAAGGAACAAGCAGGATTTTATTGTCTGGTAACAGCCAATATGGGAAGCTGGAATATTAACACTAACCATAACTTTGTTTTTAACAATTAACAGCAGGACTTTTTCACCAGGCTTGTGTGTTTTGAGGAGTGAGCACAACAGATAACGACACAATGCATTGAAATGCACCACACAAAAAATTTGGAAAAGAAAATGCCCTTTGAGCAAAGGAAAGGCTGGGGAACTTTACTTAGGAAGTAAAATCCCAGCCCTGCACCTTTGGATAGCCAGTTCAGCAGAAGAGAAGTAACGGGTAGGAAAACAAGCACAGATTTTAACCACACCAAGTGGAGCATTGTGTAAAACGTACACTGTGTTTCTGGGTAGATTTAGTAGTTTTACTCAGGTACAGAGAAGAGAACCTCACTCAAAACGTCTTCATAATGAGAAGTCAAGAGACAAATTCTGGGAGCCTTTCAAACCCTACAATGCCCATCAACTGTTGCCTATAAAGCCCATGGCAATGGGACATCACCTATCTGCTAATCTGCAAGGATTCTGTATCAGTAATACAGATTACTGATACCTTGTATCCACAGTGTTGTTTTTCCTTATGACAGTGACATCTGCTTGTCCCTTCTTCTAGTGGAGAAAGCAGACACATCCCACCCAGCCCTCTGCTCCGCGAACCAGCTTCCCGTAGGGAACACAAGGGACCCTCTTCTAATGAAACAGTTATCTTTACTGTGGAAGATAACTAGAAGAGGCCAACTCTCTGTCTCAACCTGATTAACCACTAAAAACTGCAAACTGACTTCTCTTCACAGAAATTTCAGATACAGTTACTTAATTAATTCTAGTTAAAAACAGCTCTTTTTCCAGAAAGAAGGGTAGGAGCTGAGGATTCATTCACCCGTCTGATGGTAGACTGTCCTTGTTCATTAACATCTTCTAAAGCAAAAGCTCATCTTATTTAACAGTGGAGACATAGCCTAAAACTCTAGTAACTAAAACTCCTGTAAAGACCAGGCCATGCTGATGTAGTTGGGAGAAGCCTGGACTTCTTCATGTGCCAAAGTGGAACTTGCCAAATCTTCAGTGCAAGCACAGAAATTAGTGCTTCAGCTATCTTGGTAAAGTTAAAGCAGCAAAAATCCCTCAGTTATACCAGTGTATTTACATGGTAAGCACCTGCATTGTAAACAAAAATCTGTCATGGTTTGGTGGGATGGACCCAGACCTCCAAACAGGGAATGATGCTCTAGGTGAAATTCCTCTCTGCCAAATTCAACTTCTTCAGTGGCCAAGGGCAGAGACACAGCTGCTTTTATGGCATAATTCCCCTCATCCACCTCAGATTTAGGATCAAAGAGTGTGGCCTGAATGTGTCTGTTTGCTAGCTACAAAGGAGGCAAGATGGCAATAATGAGAGCAGATGAAAACATCTACAGGGTCAATATTAGATTTGGTCACATAAATTGTTCAGTTGTTCAGCCTTGTAGCAGCCTTCCAGTACCTAAAGGGGAACTACAGGAAAGGTGGGGAGGGACTTTTTATCAAGGGGTATAGTGACAGTATAAGGGGTAGCAGTTTTAAACTGAAAGAGGGTAGATTTAGATATTAGGAATAAATTCTTTACTGTGAGGGTGGTGAGGCACTGGAATAGGTTGCCCAGAGAGGCTGTGGATGCCCCATTCCTGGAAGAGTTCAAGGCCAGGTTGGATGGGGCTTTGAGCAACCTGGTCTAGTGGGAGGTGTCCCTACCCATGGCAGGGGGGTTGGAACTCGATGATCTTCAAGGTCCCTTCCAACCCAAATACTTCTATGATTCTATGAAATTACACCTTTTGTGTCAAAAATGGCACTACTTATTCTTGTAGTTGTGATGGCTCAGAAGCAAATAGTTTTCAATCAGAAATTCATAATCTACTATATAAGCATATATGAGGGCAATAGCTGATATCTGCTACACGGTAGCTCCTTTAAAAAATATTATAATTCATACAGTGGGAATAAAAGTATTCTGATAGTCCCTTTGATTTGAGTGACATGTGCTCAATTTTTTATGCTGCCAATACTAAGTGATGCCTAAAATTTCTAAAAATATTCATCTCACTTTCCTAACTCATGGAAAATGTGGAAAAAAAATCTATATTAGGATTCTTCTTGACACAGAAAATAAAGCTGAATATAGAAAAGGTTGCTCCATCTGGAGTGGCTGCTCCAGAAAAAGTGCTTGTGCATTGATTGCAGTTCTTACAGCAAATGTCTTGACCACTAAACTTGGCAGCTTGATAGGGCTGGTTTCACAAAGGTTGTTATGCACTAAACTGGTTATGAGAATGAATTTTAGTAGAAAGACATGAATGTTGTAACGAAAAATAAGGCTTCCCTGATTAGCAAATCAGCCTGCCTTAAAGAGAAAGTAAAGCAGGGATAATGGCAGCAATGCAAATAACATCATATGTTTTTTAATAATAAGGTATTAAAAAGCAGAAAACTAAGAAGGCCAACCGCATCCTGGGCTGCATCAAAAGAAGCGTGGCCAGCAGGGTGAGGGAGGTGATTCTGCCCCTCTACTCCACTCTCGTGAGACCCCACCTGGAGTACTGCATCCAGCTCTGGAGTCCCCAACATAAGAAGGACATGGACCTGCTGGAGCGTGTCCAGAGGAGAGCCACGAGGATGATCCGAGGGCTGGAGCACCTCTCCTATGAGGAGAGGCTGAAGGAGTTGGGGCTGTTCATCCTGGAGAAGAGAAGGCTCCGGGGAGATCTTATTGCGGCCTTTCAGTACCTAAAGGGGGCCTACAGGAGAGCTGGGGAAGGACTTTTTACTAGGGCATGTAGTGACAGGACAAGGGGGAATGGCTTCAAACTGGAAGAGGGCAAGTTTAGATTGAACATTAGGAAGAAGTTTTTCACTTTGAGGGTGGTGAGGCACTGGAACAGGTTGCCCCGAGAGGTTGTTGAGGCCCCATCCCTGGAGGTGTTCAAGGCCAGGCTGGACGTGGCCTTGGGCAACCTGGTGTAGTGGGAGGTGTCCCTGCCTATGGCAGGGGGGTTGGAACTCGATGATCTTCAAGGTCCTTTCCAACCTAAACCATTCTATGATTCTATGATAAGAAAATTAAAAAGGAAAGCTGTACTGGGTTTGGGTGGCAAAGTTTTGATAGTGGAGGAGCTTACATGGGTCGCTTCTGTGAGAAGCTGCTAGAAGCTTCTCCCATGTCTGACACAGCCAATGCCAGTCGGCTGCAAGACGGACCCACCACTGGCCAAGGCTGAGCCCATCAGTGATGGTGGTGGTGCCTCTGGGATAACAGAGTTAAGAAGGGGGAAAGAAAAATCTGCTGTGGAACAGAAGCTGGAGGAAGGAGTGAGATGATGTGAGAGACACAACTCTGCAGACACCAAGGCCAGTGAAGAAGGAGGGGGAGGAGATGCTCCAGGTGTTGGAGCAGAGATTCCCCTGCAGCCTGTGTGAAGACCATGGTGAGGCAGGCTGCCCCCTGCAGACCGTGGACGTCCACGGTGGAGCAGACATCCACCTGCAGCCCATGGAGGACCCCACACCAGAGCAGGTGGATGTGCCCAACAAAGGCTGTGCCCATGGAGAGCCTGTGCTGGAACACGTCTCTGGCAGGACCTGTGGATCCATGGAGAGAGGAGCCCACGCTGGAGCAGTTTTGCTGACAGGACTTGCAACCCCACGGGGGACCCACGCTGGAGCAGTTCGTGAAGAATTGAAGCTCATGGGAAGGACCCATACTGGAGAGGTTCATGGAGGACTGTCTCCCATGAGAGGGACCCCACACTGGAGCAGGGGAAGAGTGTTAAGAGTTCTCCCCCTGAGGAGGAAGGAGAGGCAGAGACAACTTGTGATGAACCGACCACAACTCCCTTTCCCCGTCCTCCTGCGCCTCTCAGGGGAGAGGAAGTAGAGAAAATCGGGAGTGAAGTTGAGCCCGGGAAGAAGGGAGGGATGGGGGAAAGGTGTTTTAAGATTTGGGTTTATTTCTCATTACCCTACTCTGATTTGATTAGTAATAAATTAAATTAATTTCCCCAAGTCAAGTCTGTTTTGCCTGGGACAATAATTGCCGAGTGATCTCCCTGTCCTTATCTCGACCCATGAGCCTTTCATTATATTTTGTCTCCCCTGTCCAGCTAAGGAGAGGATTGATAGAGTGCCTTTGGTGGGCATCTGGCGTCTAGCCAGGGTCAACCCACCACAAAAGCAAAGCCACAAAGACAATTACATGAGCTTATAAATAATATGCTGGGTTTTAAGTATCTCATGCATAACATAAACTTTTAAAATAATTAAATTCCTGTACCATATATAAATGTCAGTCTTGTGCAATTACAAAAAGTAGGAAAAAGTATTCAATAAATGTTCCCATTTTTCACTGGGGGAAAAAAAATGCACTGATACCAAATGATGACAAAATACTTCTATTTCAAGAGCAACAAGTGACAATGACAATCAGATATTATTAAAGTTAAGCATTTATTTAAGCATATCTGCCTAAATAAACTCTGCACATGAGAGTTTGAAGCAGCCAGCCCAGGAGTTTTCTGGATCATGCATGCTGAGGTTTTTGATTCAGTCCTTAAGAAATGTTGATATTAAAAGGCATAGGGTCTTTTAAAAGGTCTCAACACTCAGAGAAATAGTGTTGTGCTAGTATGACCTGTGCACGTAACAAGCTTGTTTAGCTTGATATTGATCCCCAGAAAAAAATAAGAATGCATGTGACATATACTCAGTTAATACAGAACGACAGAAGTTCATGCAATCTTTGAGTATCAATGTGGATTTATAGAAAACAGATTTGGTGAAACAGCTAAATGAAATTTTTTTCATGGGATTATATGTTTGGATGATATAAAGACTATTCTTGATGTAATAACAGCAGTCTTATGTAAGCAAGTTGGCTTAAGACTGCATGACATTTTAAACAAAATATAACCACACAATATCAACATGGCATGTATTATGTGGACTAAAAGCTGCCAAACTGATAAAAGCATAATCTCTCAATTTACCAAGAAGGACATTTTAGCTAGATTTGATCATCATTTTTAATACCTCCAGAAATGTCATAACGGGGTTCTTTGACAGTTCCTTCTACTTTTTTCATTATACTGAAAAAACACATGTAACGAGGAACCAATAGGTGGAAGTTGATGTTAAATCCATGAGCAGTTAACCATAGGAATGACTCCCTCGGGTTTACAGTGGAGTCTTCCTCCATACATATTTGAAAATTGGGATTGATTGCTTTTCCAAAAATGGTGATCTGGATCAGACATACATGAAATCAGCAAAATCCTATGACTTGTCATATGAAAAAGTCAGACTACAGGATGGCCCCTTCTGGCTTTAATTTATATACTGTTGATGTCATAGAATTATAGAATCATAGAATGGCTTAGGTTGGAAAGGACCTTGAAGATCATCGAGTTCCAACCCCCTGCCATAGGCAGGGACACCTCCCACTACACCAGGTTGCCCAAGGCCATGTCCAGCCTGGCCTTGAACACCTCCAGGGATGGGGCCACAACAACCTCTCTGGGCAACCTGTTCCAGTGCCTTACCACCCTCAAAGTGAAAAACTTCTTCCTAATGTTCAATCTAAACTTGCCCTCTTCCAGTTTAAAGCCATTCCCCCTCATCCTACCACTACATGCCCTAGTAAAAAGTCCTTCCCCAGCTCTCCTGTAGGCCCCCTTTAGGTACTGGAAGGCCGCAATAAGATCTCCCCGGAGCCTTCTCTTCTCCAGGCTGAACAGCCCCAACTCTTTCAGCCGGAGAGTCAGAGCATTTACCTGGGTAAATCCAAACAGTCCATGTGGGTCCACAGGCAGAAACACAGAGATAAGGGAAGAATCATTGATATCTAAATGAATGTTGGTTCCAGCTTCAGTGGAGACAAGATTAAGCAACTGATAGTCTATCTACCCTGACCTCCAGGTTTGCTGCATTGCCATTAGTTCCAGCAAGCAAAGGTGCAGATGCATCAGAGAGCTTCACACATCTGCATGGAGTCCTGGCTGTCCACACGGCTCTCTCAGAGGGAGAGACACTTTCACAGGGAAATGGGTTGGATGAGACCACAGAAATTACTAGCAATATTAGTTTTACCTTCCTTTACTTGGCAACAGAACTATGGGTCTGTCTTGCAATTTTGTAGTTATAAAATATATATGCAAATGCATACATGCATTATAATACAAATAGAGCATTAAAGGAGCGTGACCAAAGTCAGTATCAAAAGGGCACATCCCCACCTATGAGGCAGGCAATGATGTTAACAGGGAGGATTCTCATAAAGACTTGAAGAGAAATCACTTCTGCTTCTGCACATGAATGATCCAGGGACAAAGCTGAGTTGGAGCACAGTCAAACTGTATGAAGTCTACCCTTATGCCCAAAGCTATGCAAAACCTACTCATTCTTTAGGTTTATTTGAGAGTCTAAATGGGACATAGGAAATGCTAAGTCCAGTGCTGAAGAGAATTCAAAGTATATCCTTGCTTCATTGAAAAAAAAGTGTCAGAAGCACTTCATCTTGCAACAGGCTGCACGTTGCTGTGAAAAATGAAAAGACATGTCATCTCCTGGCGGCTGAATACACCTTGGGCTAAATTTTATATGACTGAAAGTCCCGTCATTGCAGCGAGAGCTGCACATATGGAACAAAGCACAGCTTTTTGACTCCTGAAGAGAAATTAAATATCTCTTGAAGTTTAAGGAAATAACACTGTCATGAGTATTGCTTGATGTTTAGAACGGGCGCCTATTTTTCCTTTTGTATGTGTTGTATAAAGGATGAATCTATATTAGTAGTGGAATTATTCCAGTGTGAAGTTGAAGAAGAAAGCAGTGAGGCCCATGCATCAGAAGAGAGAATTAGCCTATTTTAGTGAAGTGAACATGTACAAAGCAAGTGAAATATAAGAAAAGAATTCATAATAACTGTTATCTCCAAGGCACTAGAATTGGTTCTTACAGTTAGAGGTTATGTTTAATGGCTTCTCCTGCAGTAGGGGAATTCCATCTCTAATTGGGCTTTTATTTGCTTCACAGGCTTAATGGGAGAAGACAATATTAACTACAAAAAATAATTAGGTTTCATTTCTTCTGCCTGTCCATTTTAGGTTGTTATTGAGCCTGAGCCTGGAGAAAAACCTCCAGATAAAAACTTCATTCTATTTCTGAAAAATATTCTGTTATGACTGTTGCTGAACTCAAACCAAGGTGGGAAGATACTTTAGGATTCTTATGCCTAGGTTTAGGTAAAACACCCAGAGGTGATCATAATAACCATATGATAATGCTTATATACCATTTTTCTACTATTTTTATAGTGGATGAGATCCTAATAATCATAGAATCACAGAATAGCTGTGGTTGGAAGGGACCTCTGTAGATCACCTATTCCAAGCCCCTGCTCAAAGCAGTGTCACCTACAGCAGGTTGCTCAGGTCCATGTCCAGTCAGGTTGGCAGTCATGCCAAGCTGCTTTCCAGCCAGCTGCCCACCGGGTTAATTCTTTGACTGCTGCTAATACAGATACAGTTGCACTTATCTCACTGGTACCTACTGTGCTTTAGGGTTTGGCTATATTTTCAATCTATAGAGGATGCAAAATGACCGCTAGGTATTGTAGTGTTGCTCATGCAAATGCACATGTTACTGTAGGAAAAGGCAGTTTAGTCTAAGTATTCAGACAACAGCAATGGCGATAAGATAAAAAGCATGGCTTTTCTTTAATGAAGAAATAATGTATTGAATTACACCAGAGTATATTTTAAATGAATACTTGATTAAGTGTGAAATGGAGAAGTATTTATCAGGCTGCATAACAAATGATACAATGTAGCAGCAGACTGGCTTAATAAAAGCATATTATTACTGCTTTTACTGTGATGGTACCTTATGTAAGCACAGTGGAGGAGATCACCAAGAGAGGACACAATAGATAAAGAAGGATCAAAGAAGGACAGAGGTGATGTTACTCATCCAGTCTTACAGCCACAAAGCTGGAAACTGAACCCACATCTCCCAACTTCCAATCCATTCATGTCTTTAAAGCTACACATAAAAAAAGTTCTGGTAGAACAATTTTCTTCAGATTTTGTCAGTCTGTTGAAATGAAAGCATCGCCAAAGATGGATGGATTTCAGTTCTGTTCCAGTGGAAACCAGATAGAAATCTGTTTACATTCCCAACAGTTCACCCGTCTTGCTCCAAAGGCGGACTCTGATTTAGGATCCCAGGAAACCGAGGTCCCTGACCCACAGTCTCCTGCATTTTGAAGTGGGACCTCTCCTGACTCAACCCACCTGATACATCTGCTGAAGTGCCGTTACCTTTTGTGGAAAACTAAAGAAAATTGAGACCAGGTAAAATCAAAGATCTGTCTTCCAATGGGATGATTTACTCCTTAGACATGCTCACCTCTCTCCAGAAGAGAATGAGAAAGCCTTGATGATGAGCTTAAACCAGATCATACCTTTCAGATGGCTAAATAATAGCTGAGATGAACCCAACAATATGTGTGCAATACAGAGGTGTATTTTCCTCATAATGATTGCCAGCAATTAATATAATTATGAACTGGATTTACAGATGCATATCAGCTGGAAAGCAATGTACAAAAATCCTTAAAATGACAGATTAAAAGAAGAAGGAAGAGGAGGAACAGACTTCATTGTTTTCTCATGTTCATTTAAAGCAATTAAAAGGAAAGCTTTGATCGGTTCTTTTTCAGACTAACTATCCTGCAATTTGGGAGAGATCTTTTCCCTGATCAAGGAGGCGATAAGAAAATTACCTTGAATGAATGCAGCATAAACTTCATAGGAGCAGTTAAATAAAGTATAATTTTTCATTAAAGTTTAATAAGTTACTGTAATTAGAGTTTACTTTTTTTTTAATATCACTTTGCTCATGTATGGCACGGAAGCCTGATCTTGAAGAAACAAATTAAATATCAATTCCCAGAAGCCCCACCTCTGTCTGCTACTCTCCATCTCTTCTGAAAGGCTTCTCTTGTGCTAGTCTCTGGATATCATCAGGAGAACCCAAACGTGTCACCACAACTTCATGATAATTCCTGTCTGTCACACTATGGTCTTGGGAGTTATTGCTGAATTTAGTAGATTTTAATACGTGTACTTTGAACAACACAGTACTGGTGTTAAGTTTGCAATACCTAACAATTAAAAACCTTTAACACATTGCCTTCCATGACTATTTGACTATGGGACTCCAGTGATTTTCATGTTTGTTCAGAGGACTTGTTCTTCCTTGGGCACTTCCATCTATCAGCTCTTAAAACAAAAATATGGCTAACCACAAAGCAAAAAATATTGTTAGTAGCAAAAGAGCCGTCAGATCATGTCCCCTTATAGTTGTGATGTACGCGGTTTTCAGAAGTATCAGTCAAATGTCGGAGTCCTAGACCTTTAGAGGTCCTAGACCTTTGTGGACCTTTCAGAAAGACTTAGGTTATATGCTTATAAATCACCTTTGAAAAACTGAGCTTTTGGTGGTTTGGGGTTTTTTTAACTCTTCTGTAACTCTCTTTTTCATGGAAAAAACTTTGGTATGGTCCCATGGATTGCACATAGTGAGTTTTTGATAACAGCAGCAGAAAGAGTGCAGAGAAGAAGCTCTCAGCTTGCAATACCATGTTGTGACCACTCAGAAGTTAAAGGATTTAAGAAATAAATGGTTTGTTGGACCAGGAGCAATGCTGGTACTTTAAAACTGAACTAATATTCTCAGAGAAGTAAACTGATGTCAGGCCTCCAGGAGAAGATGCATTACCAACTGGAGCATTTCTTCTGGTAGAAGAGGGTACAAAGGGATGGATCTGCATCCTCTCCTCGTACTAATGATTTAACTCAGCTTTCAGTCCAAGGAATGCCTAAAGTGAAAAGAGAAACTAATTATGAATATCCTCAGAAACCAACATAATCAAAGGAAGAATTGTTATAAACATAACAAAAACAACCATGTCCCTGCCAGCAGGCATGCAAAAAGATGTCAGCCAGGATTTGGTAGGATAAGAGTTAGGACATGTGTAGCAGTACGGTGGGTAGATGGGAAAAGCGTACTGAGAAATGTACACGGTCAGACAGCACAGCCTGAGCCCTGCTGCTGCTTACCCTACCCGCGGTCCCCTGAATGTCAAAAGGCACTAAGAGGAATCAGAAACAAACAGCCATTCTGCCTGGTTAAGATGTAGCACAAAGAAAGGTCAGGATGAGCAGAGCAGAAGCCAGATTCACCCGTGCTGCCGCACTGCCTCATCTCCAGCCGCGGTCCTCAGACACGGCACATCCTGCGGCTGACCTTAGCCAAGACACCGAAACGTATCTTGGAAGGGCTGGGTCACGGAGAAAATCCTGAGAAGTGCTCAGCATTGTTTAAGATGATATTCAGAGAGTTGCAAGAGGGCAAAGGAGACAAAAAGGTGAAAATAAATTATTTTAAATGGTCAAGTTGATTTTTAAATGCGTGATTTGCTATGCACAATCTTTATCTGTCACAAGAACATAGAGATTGACACAGTGGAACAAATCAGTCCAATTTAATTAATTACCTGATGCTTCAGAGAAAATGGAATGATGAAATACTCAGTCTTGCTATGCCCTGTGACTGGCCTGTGCATTGAAGCATAAAGTTTCTTAACATATTTTTTAGCTCATCCAATTAATTTGCTTGTAGATGGCCTCATTTTACATATTATTCTTGCCCTTGTACCCTCTTGGCTCCAAAAAAATTTACAAAAAATAAACAAAATTTACTATATTTAAAAATATAATCTGTTTTGCCTTTTACTTCTGCCGAAAGCCACTGCTGCCCACTGTGTTTGCCCTCCTTGGTGGCAAAGAAAACGCAGCAAAGGGATGTTAAAATATCAATGAGGGCTATTTGGGACTCCCTCGGCAAATTACAGATAACTACTTTATATTTCTAATGACTGCAATCCAGTCTCAGGAAAAATCCCTTGTTAATCTACTAATGATATATAAAATGTTTTCAAATTGAGTGGCATCTCATAAGCGTGCTTTTCTATATACTTTAAGTTACTACTGGATTTGAATGCCTCATTTTGGAGATATCTAGTTTTAAGGCCTCTTAAAGATGCCTCCCATTTGAAAAGTGAGGATCTACCCTCCCCTCTGTAAACTAGGTACTGCGTGTCTGTGCTAAGCACAAAAGATAGACTTAAGTCACTGATAACTTTAAAAAAAAAATTTACATCTACAATTCTAATGTACTGAAGCAAAGTAATTCCTCTCCAGTGAACTGTTTCCTGGGCATTGTTTACTAACAGATCTGCTTGTAGCAGAGCATAGTACCATTTTTAAGTCCTTGGAGAGTCCATGTAAAAACTGGTTTCTCTCTCTGCACCTCAATAAATTACCTTGGAGTTCCACTTGCCATCGAACACAGATCTGAAAAACATTCTTTAAAACAAGCAGTGTTGCATGCTTCAGTGCAAAGCGGCACCCAGGACCCTCTGGAAATGAGTCTTCCCGACAAAGGCTGCTGCTGAGCCAAGCTCTTCTGAAACAGCTTATCTATTTGCCGGGACCACCTAGGAATACGGATCAGGAATAGAAAATTTGATTCATAGCTTATTCAAATAAATAGGAATTCCAACCTATTCCTACAGGTTCTGCCTCAGGATATTTAGCAAACAGCTTTTAGCTATTAGCTTGGCTTGTAGCTAAATCATTCACTTAGCAGAATTCCTGCACGCTGAATCCTTCTGCAGCCTGCATCCTATCGTGCAGTCACTGGCCTTGCTGGGCATCATCTGCATATAATAGAAACAGAAATAATTTTCAGAGTACTTTGAATAAATTAACCTGCCACTAGAAACCTGGCATCCCCTTTGCTCTTGTCAGACTTCTTGATCCCATATTAAAAGATCAGTTGTTGATACCATTGACAGCTTTATTATTACTAAGTGACAGCATGTGTCAGAAAATCAAAAGAAAGCACAGCAAGAATATGAAAAGGTTGAAAGCGATAGAGACAGCATTACTGTTGCCATGGTACAGATCAGCATCTAGCGAGGCCCGCAGGACGGCAGCAGTGACAGCCGGTGCTCAGGCGGTTTTCTTGTCCCAGATAATTCTAATAAAGCGCCTGGAAAGAGGCAGAGATCATCCTGCAGAGCGCTGCCGTCGTAGCTCGAACGAGGCCTCAGCAAGGATGACGCCGGCAGCTTATTGTGAAAAGTCAAAGTTGATGAAGAAGAAATGCTCGAGTCCTCCCCGAGCAGCACGGACAGCCACTTAGTTATTTATCTCACGGGTTGCCTTGCATTAACGGTCATACGTTTTGGCAGTGGCTCTGATAAGCCACTGAGTAACATTTTACCACTTACCAATTCTTGACCAGCCCATGGAGCACATTTAAAGAATGGGCCATTAATCACATCACAAAGAAACACGCTTGGTGTTAGCAACTCTGAAGTCCACGGGGGAAACTGGTTTCCACTCCTCTAAAGGCAAGTCTTGCTTTCTTTGTTTCTGTGTTTCACAAACTGTCTTTCTGTCTGTCCAGTTGCTGCTGCTTTCTACGCAGCTGTGTGGGCACAGGAAAGCAAGTCAAAAGTAGCTTGTTTTCCAGTTCTTGAGCTTTCCAAACTTCTTCATTTCAACTACTTCTGAACATTTTGCCTGCTTCAAAAAATAGGTATGTCAACAAAAGAAATAGCTGATTTAATGTCAGTGGAAAATTAAACCTGGATAAAAAGTTATATCATGTGTTATGCCCTATAATTACTTATATTTTCTATTATTCTCACCTTTTATCTATTTTTGGTTACCCTGCCTCAGAAGTATTTCTTTCTGTTGAGGGCCATAGCACATTCATCCAGCTGCAAGGACCTCAACAGTTAAACAAAGAAGAAGGATTATAGAATGAGATAAATCATTTTATGCTTCTGGCTGAGCCTTGCTGTACCCAAGACCATGGCAGAACACCAACCTTCCTGCAAACAAAGCCGCACTCAGAGGGACTCTCTTTGAAGAATTGAGTATTCCAGTTTAATCAAAGCACTTGGCTCTAACACAATAACATTGTCTTTAAATTCATTCCTTTGGGATTAAAATGTATCAGTGTTTTATGTATTCTAATTATATTTCTTAAAAAAAAAAAAGAGCTTTTACCAGAACAAATACATCAGCTCACTGGCAGAAAACAGCATAAACAACTTCCCAATATTTCATGGAGGCACAGAGGGCAAACCCAGACAAGTTAACGGCAGGTTCACAGCAGCCTGTTAGATTTCAACCACTGCAAGGGAACAGACTGGCACGGAAGAGGATGATTGTATTTCCTCCTCCTCATCTTTGACCTCACCTCTCTTTTCCTGCTATTAGCATCACACTGGTGTGTCATGAGGAGTCACAACACTGCCCTTCTCCGCCAGCAACTCCACATTGCACAGATTCACCCTGTGCCAGAGCTGGGGTGGGAAGCAGAGGCACAGGCACAGAAAGCTGCACAGAAAGTGCTGGTCTTGCACGTCCCTATAGGGATGCCCAACCTGCCTCCTTGCCCTAGTTCTTCATTTGCTGACACTGACCCTTAACCATGGTATGGGCTCTGACATCTGGTTTCACCTAACATCTGATAAGATCACTTTATAATACAAAAAAGTAGTCATATAAATTGTTCTAACTAGACAGAACCAATATTCTGTGTCACTCCAGCAGCCAAGGTAGCTGTGATGACAGAAAATGTATTTAATCCATTTTAAGCACAGGTGAGTATTCATTTACGCAAAGCATACCCATCTGCCATTTTCCCTTGTGCTATGATTTCTGTTTCCTTAAGTTGGGCCACATTATGCAACATGATGGGTATTTTGCAGCTTCACCTATGCTACAAAGGTGCAAAGCTAATGAGCAAGAAAACCAACATGCTGGGCAAGATGTGGTCTCCAGTTTCAGAAGTGCAGGAGCTAGAACAGCCCAGTCCACATGAAGACCATCACCAGCCCCTGCCTGCCAGGGTGATGAAGCACAGCTGGCAAGGCCAGGGACCATGAAATCCTCCATAGAGCCCCCCACGCTCTCAGAGTGGGACAAGGTGCAATGGAGTAAGCATGGACTTTTTAGCCTCCCACCCCAGCACTGGGAGAAGTGTGGTGGGACAGCCTTGTACATCTGTACACCACATAGCAGGGTGGACCACAGCTCAGTCTCTTCCATCAGCCAGCAGTTCTGTAGTGCACAGGCATTCAACCATTGCTGCCCGTTAGTTTACAAGTTTGTCATTCTTGTATCATAGAATCACAGAATCATAGAATGCTTTAGGTTGGAAGGGACCTTGAAGATCATCGAGTTCCAACCCCCCTGCCATAGGCAGGGACACCTCCCACTATACCAGGCTGCCCAAGGCCACATCCAGCCTGGCCTTAAACACCTCCAGGGATGGGGCCTCAACAACCTCTCTGGGCAACCTGTTCCAGTGTCTTACCACCCTCAAAGTGAAAAATTTCTTCCTAACGTTTAATCTAAAACATATCTCCTCTTAATATTTTCCTAACACTATAGATATTGGGCAAAAATGCATTCTATCTTGCAGGTGATGCCTCATCTTTGATGCTACATGAAATTATGCATACCACAGTGATGCAAAAACTGGTCGTCTGTCTCTATACTCTGTCCCCATATGAAAGTTTCTCCCTACCCATAACATTTTTTGAAGAGTGCAGATCAGTAGATTTCCCATAAAGGCCCCCATAACAGGTATATATACCTCAGAAAAGGTCCTAAAGCACACATCTTTCATGTCTTCTTTGGAAATCATGTTCCAGCTCCCAGAGCTCTGCAAGGCTATCATAGAATCATAGAATCATAGAATGGTTTAGGTTGGAAAGGACCTTGAAGATCATTGAGTTCCAACCCCCCTGCTATAGGCAGGGACACCTCCCACTACACCAGGTTGCCCAAGGCCACGTCCAGCCTGGCCTTGAACACCTCCAGGGATGGGGC